>OX638371.1:37149044-37475480 GCA_951812925.1 Calliopum simillimum
AATTTTGAAGTTTCAAGTTTTCAAATTGAAAAAAGTTTGAAAAATTTTGAAGTTTCAAGTTTTCAATTTGAAAAAAGTTTGAAAAATTTTGAAGTTTCAAGTTTTCAATTTGAAAAAGTTTGAAAAAATTTGAAGTTTCAAGTTTTCAATTTGAAAAAAGTTTGAAAAATTTTGAAGTTTCAAGTTTTCAATTTGAAAAAGTTTGAAAAAATTTGAAGTTTCAAGTTTTCAATTTGAAAAAAGTTTGAAAAATTTTGAAGTTTCAAGTTTTCAGTTTGAAAAATTTTGAAGTTTCAAGTTTTCAATTTGAAAAAAGTTTGAAAAATTTTGAAGTTTCAAGTTTTCAATTTGAAAAAAGTTTGAAAAATTTTGAAGTTTCAAGTTTTCAATTTGAAAAAAGTTTGAAAAATTTTGAAGTTTCAAGTTTTCAATTTGAAAAAGTTTGAAAAAATTTGAAGTTTCAAGTTTTCAATTTGTAAAAAGTCTGAAAAAGTTTGAAGTTTCAAAATTTTCAAATTGAGAAAAGTTTGAAAAAGTATTTAAAGGATTCAAGAATGAATTCAATATCAGTATACTTTTAACTTTCAATTGTATAACATCATGAATCCAAAAATTTTAAAAGATCTTATCAAAACTCGAAATATTTTAAAGAAGAAATACAAGCAAATAAAATTGAAAGAAACAGCAAATGATGATTTCTTAGAGAAAACTTTTAAGCCAATAACAAAACCATTAAAAGAATTATATAATGCGTCTAATGAAAACCTAATAGAATATAAAAAGATTGGAAACAACTTTAATCGAGATTATAATGGGGATTATTCTGACGATAATGCTAGGAGTTCACCAACTAAAAAGAGCAAACTAGATTTTGAGAAGTTTGACAACAAGAAACAAGAAAACAGTTCATCTAAAGAAGACGTTCCGATATCTGAGAAAGATATTGATGAAGATGTTGAAAGTGAAAACAGTAAATCCTTCAAAAGTCAAAATAGTGAAGACGTTGAAAGTGAAAATAGTGAAGCTTTTGAAAGCGGAAATAGTATGGAGCTTGAAAGAGAAAATTTCTCCGTTTTAAAGGACTTGAGTGGTTTAATAAAGTCAACTGATTTCGATGTACTGTATGGACCTAAAAAACAATTGGACGGAAATTGGAAATTAGGAAACATTAATTGTAAAATAAATAATGAGAAAATTATGTTTCCTAATCACAAAAGTTGGTTTCTAAACCCTGGACTACATCAATTATTATTTTTAAAGAAGCCTAATCCAAATATCTATAATGATGATGATAAAATAATATATAAGGCCATTTTAGAACAATCAAATGTTCATAAAGTTGGATTTGTACCTAATGGCCGTATTAGGGGTCCAAATTCATATAAGTATAGAACAATAATTAAATATTTATTTACTAAAAACCCAAGATCTAGTAATAAATACGGAGGCAACGTACTAATACAATCAAATCAGCATAAATCTAACAATTTTGATGATTGGAATGCTCCAAATGAAATGGCGGATAGATCAGGAAACAAACAACAACTTAGGAAAAAATCTACATATAGCGATATGTATGGAGAAAACATGAAAATACAACTAAACGAGCGCAAGTCTAAGTGTGATGACTGGGAGGATTCAAATGAATTGGAGGATAGATCGAGAGATAATCAGCAGTTAAGGGAAAAATCTGCATCTAGTGATATATATAAAGATTATATACAAATGCAAATAAATGAGTTCCAGCCTAATTATGATCACTGGGAAGATCCTAATGAATTGGTAAACAGACTGCGGCTTTTAATAACATTCGGCTGCAAAAATCATATTAGTGAAATAGTTTTAATAGCTGATGAATTGCGTGAAGCTGGCATTATAGTTTAGATAAAAATACATATATGGTTGATCAATTGATTGATTGATTGGTTGAATCTTCAATACACTTTTGGAAAAACATAAATAAATCTTTAAGAAAAATTGTATTACTTCTAAGAAAAATTTTATAACGAAATATCAATAAGCTATTAAAAAAATACAAAAATACAAAGAAAGAAAACTTTACTTTTGTTCTTATTTAATATAGGTCAAGAAATTGCAAAATTTTAAGTTTAGATACATACTGTATGCAAATTATGAATTAAAGGGTCTTTTGTTTGATTGTTTATTTAGACTGAAATATAATACTCAAGATACTGAAGCTGTCAATATTATACGTATATTTTAGCTTCAACAAAGCAAGAGGGAAAAATATGATCATTCTGCTTAAGCATAAACTGATTCTTTGCTTATTACCTTAAGGATCTCAAAAGCGGTCTCATAAAATTATCATATCAGCCTTTGATAATGAAATCATGTTACTATGATAATATCCTGAGTGTAAAACACAATAAATGGAAGCGTGTTAAAAATAAAAAAAAATGTATAAATAAACTATTAAAAAATACAAAAAAATCGTTTGTTTTATTCTTATTTAATATAGGTCAAGAACTTGTAAAAATTTCAAGATCAGCACAAAAAAAGTTCTTAGAAGCATAAAAATTATTAATTTAAAAGTCTTTTGTTTATTTAAGCTGAAATGAAATACCTAATTTCACATTTTACTTGCAATCTAAATAGAATGCTTATCAAAATATGCGTACAACAATATACACACAGACATACACTGTGAACAAATTATGGATTTGTTTGTTTGTTTTGTTAGCATTGGATTTTTGTTACGGCAGTCGATATTTCACATTTAATTCAACTACCAAGCAGGAAAAAAATAAATATGCCGAAAATTTTTTACCTCCGCCAATTCTGGGAAATTCTGCCACGATGTACTAGGAAGGGGCTCCTACAGGGGCACCTTCTGCCCAGATGTACTAGAAAGGGGCTCCTACAGGGGCAATTCTGCCACGATGTACTAGGAAGGGGGAAAATTCTGCCAGGGGCCTCTGCCAGGAGTGCGCTAGAACCGGCTAATCCACCCTACTATACTGAAACCTGTTTACCAAAAGTTTTCCAAAATTAATTGGGAAAACGCCAAAAAAAGGAGCTACGCCGCTACTTTCTACATCGCGATAATGCGCCAGCGCACACTGCTGAAAAAACGACCAATTTTATTGCGCTTTCAGGCATTGAAGAAATTCGTCCCGCATCTTATTCTTCAGATCCAGCGCCTTGTGGCTACTGGTTGTTTCCAAAAATAAAAAAAATAAAAAAAACTGAGAGGGAGAGTGTTCAACAGCAATGAGGAGATAATAAATGCGGTTAATGATAAAATTCTAAAACTGCAAAAAGCCGATTTTGAAAACTTTTTTTCAAGATGGATTTATCGACTTCAAAAATGTTTCAAAATAAATGGCGATTAAGTTGAAAAAATTTAAACAGATGAAGAATAAAGTCATAAATTTAATAAATTTTGTATCCAGTTTTTTCAATTCTACTAAGCGTACTTTTGTTAGGCCCCTCGTAACATATTTGCATCATAGCCAGAAACTTCTTTTGTTTAAGCAATCGGAAAAACTTCTTTTATTCTGAGCCAAGGCGTCTTACGATAAAAGTGTGTGAGGCAAAAAATACTTAGAAAATACGCATGATTTTTTTCAGAGTTTTTGGGGACTTCTATGGTTTTACAAAAATTGGTCAGAAAAATAAAAAAAGTTTCAAAAAATTCTGAAAAAATTAACACGTAGTTCTTGAACGATTCTGAGCATTTTTTGCCTTAAACTCTTTTTTCGTAAGATGCCCTGATTTTGAGTAAACATCGTTTTTCTTGTTCAAGTTTCCATATTTCGGTCAATTTTTAACCTAAGAAATTTTTTAATTTTAAAAGAAAATTTATCTACTTTTTTTAAATAAGCTCTTTTGATGGCAAATTTAATTCTCCACAAAAAGTTTTCTATTCAAAATTTCGAAATTTTACTTTTTACGCTAGTTATATTAAAAAACTGTAAAGGGTGCATTCCTTCCCCTCTCCGATTTTCACTCTTTTATTTAATAATGGCTCATTTACCACTTTCTGTAATAAAAACTCGTAACCGTCTTACTTTTTTTTGGCATGGCCTTTAGGACCTAATCAATTGACTACAATGTTGAAACAAAAACGTCACGAGTGTTAACATCGTCCAATTATATTTGAAACCACTACGCGTTAAAAATGACTTGTCTTATCTACTCCTGCTTCCTTCACCCATCAATTTCTTTGCTTAAAACATTTTCTTTGACTTAACACCGTTGTGAAAATCATCAGCTGTTGATCAGATTTAAATCACGACCAACTGTTGTTAATCGTGATACAAATTGCAATTATGTTTATAAGCTAACGGGTGTCATAACTCGAAATATTTATTATAATTCAATGTCAAGGTATTAAGGTTAAGATATAATTTTTTAAATTTGAGTTAAAACCCTTTCATCGCATAAATTAAATTCACGTTATTAAAAATTATAAAGTTAAAAGCTTTCAATGCAGTCAAATTGTAAAATCTTACATAAATGAGTTAGTATTTCATAAATTTTTTAATAAAACCCCATTTGCATTCCACTGAACGCCCAGCAATGAAGACATTTTCTCATAAAAAGTTGTCATTTTTAATGAGCGCGTTTAAACCACCACCCACTACCACCTCACATAATTGCTTACGGTATGTCAACTGGCTGACACCTCAGTTTTAACAAGATTAACCAGAGAATTTCAAAAGCAGCGTTGCGCTCACCCACTTCAACACCTAAAGTGTTGTCAACTCCTCTTCCCTGCACATGAAAATAAATAAAAAAAAGAAAATCTCTGCAACGTCTGGAATTATGTACCGTTGCATGCACTTGACTGATTTTCACACTGTCTTGCAATTTACTTCCGTTCCCCCCAAGTTTTTGTCATAAAGCTTGACGCTATGTGCAAGACGTTGAAAAACTTTAAGCATTAAAATGGTTAAGGTACCTTAGAATTTAAATGAAAAAAATCTCTACTTGTCATACTTAGTATAAATTAAATATTTTTAGGTAACAGCGAGTAAGAGGAAAGCGTAAGTTGCATTCCTAGCAATATGCGACCAATTAAAGCTTCAAAGAATGTGCAACCGTGACTTCAATATCTTCAGAATAACATTTAAAACGTTATTTTCGTTTTACGTCTTTTACTTTGCTTCAGATTCAGCTTTTGCGACGCCTCTCTATATTTTTTTATTATCTTTATAATTTCCATCATCATCATAATTTTCAACACTTTCCGCTAACAAGTTCATTATTTGTTGGGGCAATTTCATGCAACTGTAGCACTAAAATTGATAACGGAATATGCTTATTTGTAGAGGAACTAACAAAGTAGAGCAAAGTAAGCAGATATCTTTTTCATCCAAAAAAAAAATCACATCAAAACCATAGAGAATATCTTCTTAAACTTTCTGTAAACATTTATATAAGAACCTTGTAATAGCAAAAATAAATCTTTTCGATTCAATACTGTTTTTACTTGAAAATTATGCCAAGATTATCCTAATCCGATAAGAAATCTTTTTGAAAAGGTTATTTTAAGAAGATTTCTATATCATTGTGATGCAAGTTTTTTTTTTTTTGGATGAAAACCATAGAGAAATCTTCTTACTTTTGCTCTTTTTGATGTGGTCACAACTTGGGCACCAGACTTTCTGTATGTGTCGTAAAGACTTGTTAACGTACATTTTTAGCTTGTTCGGTGATGAGCCAATTTTTGCACATTTACAATTAAACCGATAGAGCGTCGAATTCCGTTCTGTAACAATAAAGACGGTAAGGACAATTCACATAACAAAAACAAAATGACTTACCATATCCTTTCTTCTCTGCCTCAATCCTGCAGTCATTCGCCATACAAAGCTTGATTTAAGAGAATGTCATTTCGACTTTATTAGTTCTTTTTTAATATTAAGTGTTCACCGTTCAAAACTTTTATGTGTAGCAAAAAATTCATTGATCATTGCTTTGTAGAAAGCACCATTGACCGTAATACAGGCTCCATCCGCATTTTTGAAGAAATACGGTCCGATGATGACACCTGCTCATAAACCACACCAAACCGTACATTTTTGGGATACATTGGAAGCTCTTGGATTGCTTCTGGTTGTTTATCGGCCCAAATATGCCAATTTTGCTTGTTAACGTAGCCGTTCAACTAGAAATGAGCTTCGTCAGTAAACACAATTTTTCGATAAAATAATGGATCAATTTGAAGATCAGCTGGCTTCAATTCTTGTACGAGCTGTATTTTATAGGCCTTCAGACTAAGATCACGCCTCAAGATACGCCACAACGATCCATAAGAGATGCCCATGGTTCACGGTTTTCGTGAACACTCTCTGCCACTGCAGCAATATTCTCTAAATTACCGACTCTATTAGACGGAGAGCCAGCGCTTGACTGACCCTCCTCATAGTATCAAAGCTGAATTTTTTTGTGAGGGTTCTTCCAATAGTAGGTATGAACTTCTGTTCTAGTGAATTCCTCAGAGGTGGTGCCTACGTGAGATATCGGGCGCAAAAGGTCGACAAAAACAGCTTTTTGCAAATATTTCGCTAACGGTTATATCTACAAAAAAAATAACTGCCACAATTTTGTAGCTCATTAAATTTTATATCGAAAAGTGGTGCAAATTGTTTTGGCACGACCTATAGTTTAGGAGATATGGTCCAGTGAAATTGGACTTTCCAACCCAACATACAAAATCCATAATTTTTTTTCTTCTAGTCGGCCTATTTTTTAGTTTCAAATTTTGCACCAAAATTCGAGACCGATTTCACTGTCGTACAAAAAGTTATTCAGGCACAAAGGTCGAGAAAATTAGTATCTCGCTAACGCTTATTCCTACAAAAAAATGGTGCTCCACAATTTTGTAGCTCAGAAAATTTCATATCAAAAAGTAGTGCTAATTATTTTCGTACGACCCACAGCTTAGGAGATATCCTATTTTAAGATATTTCCACATGCAAGTGTTCATAGTAATATGAATGTTGATTTTCAAAGTACTCTAACTACGCCTGCGTCATAGAATCATGGCTGAATTTTTTTGTGGGTATTCTTCTAATAAGGAATTCTAACTTTTGTTTTAGTTAAATCGTGAGAGATGGTGCCTTCGCGAAATATCGGGTGCAAAAGGTAGAGAAAATCAGTTTTTTGAAAGTTGATTTTGAAATTACTATAACTATGCCTACGTCATGGTATCATGGCTGCATTTTTTTGTGGGTATTTTTCCAATAGTGGGTACTGACTTTTGTTTCAGTCAAACCGTGAGAGGTGGTGCCTTCGTGAGATATCGGGTGCAAAAGTCGAGAAAATCAGTTTTTTGAGAATTGATTTTCAAATTACTATAACTATGCCTACGTTATGGTATTATGGCTGCATTTTTATACCCTACACCCAGGGTATATTCACTTTGTCCTTCCGTTTGTAACGCAGAGAAGGAGGCGTGGCAGATATAGAAAAGTATATATATTCTTGATCAGCGTCACCTCCTGAGTCGATATAGCCATGTCCGTCTGTCTGGCGGGCTGGCTGGCTGGCTGGCTGTGTGTTGAAATACACTTTTTGGGAAAACTGAGCAAGATAATTCAATGAAATTTGGTACACTGCATCCGTCGTCAAAGTTAGCTCGGGGGATTGAAAATGAGCAAAATCGGTCAACGGACACGCCTACCGCCCATACAAAAAATATATTCAAAATGCAATTTTAGGAGTTTTTTTCACGACAATGCAACCAAAATACGCATTAATATTAAAAATTGTAAGCGCAAGCTCTGAGGAAAAACTAAGCGAATTCGGACAAGAGGGCGTGGCACCTCCCATATAAGCAAATGCTTAAAAACGCTATACTGAAAGCGTTTTTTGAGATATTCGAATCAAATTTAACTCAGACACTAAGAATCATAAATGAAAGCTCTCAACAAAAATTGGGTGAAATCGGACAAGGGGGCGTGGTACCTCCCACATAAGCAAAAGTTTCAAAATGCTATACTGAAACAGTTTCTTGAGATAATCGAACCAAGCTTCACTCAAATACTAAATTCTATAAATGCACGCTCTAAGCTAAAACTAGACGAACTCGGTCAAGAGGGCGTGGCACCTCCTATATAAGCAAAAGCTTCAAAACGCTTTACTGAAAAAGTTTTTCACTCAGACACTAAAAACTATAAATGCAAGCGCTGAACAAAAACTGGGTGACCTCGGACAAGAGGGCGTAGCAACTCCCATATGAGCAAAATTTGAAAAACACTGCAGTGTAGGGTATTTAATGTTTGGCCAGGCCAAATTTTACACCCTTACTAGTTTTTTTTTGGGTATTCTTCTAATAGTGGGTACTGACTTTTGTTTTAGTCAAACCGTGAGAGGTGGTGCCTTCCTTAGATATCGGGTGCAAAAGTTGAGAAAATCAGTTTTTTTTAAATTGATTTTGAAATTACTCTAACTATGCCTACGTCATGGTATCATGGCTGCATTTTTTGTGGGTATTCTTCCAATAGTGGGTACTGACTTTTGTTTTAGTCAAACCATGAGCGGTGGTGCCTTCGTGAGATGTCGGGTGCGAAAGGTAGAGAAAATCAGTTTTTTGAAAGTTGATTTTCAAATTACTATAACTATGATCGATATCTCGCGAAGGCACCACCCCTCACGGTTTGACTAAAACAAAAGTTGGTACCCACTACTGGAAAAATACCCACAAAAAAATTCAACCATGATACTATGACGTAGGCATAGTTAGAGTACTTTGAAAATCAACACTCATATTACTATGTACACTTGTATGCGGAAAATACCTTAAAATAGGATATCTCCTAAACTGTGGATCGTACGAAAACAACTTGCACCACTTTTTGGTATGAAATTTTCTGAGCTACAAAATTGTGAAGCACCATTTTTTTGTAGAAATAAGCGTAATCGAGATACTAATTTTCTCGATATAACCGTATATATAACCGATATAACCGTTAGCGAAATATTTGCAAAAAACTGTTTTTGTCGACCTTTTGCGCCCGATATCTCACGTAGGCACCACCTCTGAGGAATTCACTAGAACAGAAGTTCATACCTACTATTGGAAGAACACTCACAAAAAAATTCAGCTTTGATACTATGAGGAGGGTCAGCCAAGCGCTGGCTCTTAGTCTATATGCACTCTGGTTGAATGATGAATGCCCAATAGTGTAAAATTGCTTCGAATTTTGGTGATGTTGTTACGATTAGTGCGCTTAGTTGGACGCTCATAACGACCAAAAGGATGTTGGAGAACTCTATAACAATCTCAAACTGATGAATGATTTTGGTATTAAGTTTCCACAAATAAATAAACGTTGTACAGAAATATGTCTATTTATGATTAATTCGTATTAAATACTCAACACAAACGTCATATGGATATGCCATTTGATACATAACAGCTGTCAAAACAAGCCAGTTGGAAAAGAGACCTCGTATCACCTCGGATCACCTTTTATAACATATGAATCTCGGCGCATCCTTCCTTTTCTCCAAATGCAAGATGCTTCTATTACTGCGAGCATCCTTTGCAATCTACAGAGTTTCACATGTTTATTGGATCTTTGACTGACGATTGCGGTGTACATCCATGGGCCAAATTTTGGGCTGAGGCCCCAGTTTTATCCAAGAAGGCTTCAAAAAGCGCTGCTCTTGCAGAGTGTGGTTTCCAAATTGTGTTTTCGATACGATGTTTCCGGATAGGCTTTTCATATAGAATGACATCAAGGTATTTCATTTAGCTAAAAAATGGTATAAGTATTCTTTTGAGATTTCCTTGAAGTTCTTCTTTTCTTTTTTTTTTTGTTGAATATGGTAACTAACATTGGTCTTTTGGGTATTATTTTTGCACCATCTAGCTTCTAAGACAAGTGCTTCTCACAGTCTGCGTAAGATTGTGTTGTCATTTTTACCTCGAATTAGGATTATGGTATCATTAGCATTTTCTTGCACATCAAAACTGTTTGAACTTAATAGGTGGATAAGCTCATTAGCCGCAATGAAGCAAATAAGCGCAGATTATACTTCTCCCTAAAGGCAGTTTTTTGTAACCTTGTCTTTGAGTTCAGAATTCAAAGAAAGAAAAATGGGATTTGAACAATAAGCTTAAAAAAAATATATATAGAGTAGAACGGGGCAATGTCGTGCACTCAACTTTGACATGCTCGTAAAGCCGTACATCTCAAGCGAATGCGACGAGTAAGCATCCGATCGAAAGATAATTTCGTTGGTTACATCCATGTGTAATAACATTTGTGTAGCGAGAAATTGTGTTTGTGTAAGTGAAGAAAAAAAAATGTGCACGACATTACCCCCCTCAAAATTTGTGGGGTAATGTCGTGCATTGTTTTCCGAGTATAGTAAAGGTACCAATATGTGTGAGAAATGATAGGTAGTGGTTTTATTAGTGGAGATTTAGCATTATCATGTATTTATTCATTATTATACAAGTGTGAAGTACATAATATGTTGTGTAGAGTAGAACGGGGCAATGTCGTGCACTCAACTTTGACATGCTCGTAAAGCCGTACATCTCAAGCGAATGCAACGAGTAAGCATCCGATCGAAAGATAATTCCGTTGGTTACATCCATGTGTAACAACATTTGTGTAGCGAGAAATTGTGTTTGTGTAAGTGAATGTGCACGACATTACCCCAATGGTCGTTTTAAAGGTCAACTTCGATAACTCGGTGAAGCCCAAAATTTTTTTCGAAAACCAAATACTTCTTTTCTTTGGCAGGATATTTCGTTTCAGAAAACACATACCTGGTATATTTTCCCGGAAGGAAAATTATTTTTCTGACCCGATAAAAAAACACTTTTATTGTCCCGAAAGCGTGCGTTTTGAAAAAAAGGTTACTCTGTAGAGACGAACTGGTGAAAATTGCTAGTATTATATGCATAAGCTCAGTAGGTCAGCAGGTCCCTACCTTACGAACAGTTGGTAAATCATTCAATTCTTTGGGCTAAAACAGCCAGTGCACGACATTACCCCCTGCACGACATTACCCCGTTCTACTCTATTATCGTTTTTTTCAGAAATATAAAGGCAATCTAAATTTTGGCATCTAATATGTGCCACTCGCATTCATTTTGAATTAGTTCAGTGCCAATTCTACAGCCTTTGCCAAAAATATAAGGCACACCACTTTTTACTACTGATTTACAACTTATATCACTTATATTTGGCATAAACTAGAAATAAAAGCTTGCTTACTCCTTTGAGAACCGAAAAAAAAAAACATTAAAAAACATTGACCAATAAAAACCAAAAAATGAGCCTTTTGTTTTTTGGTCACCATTTGTTGTTAGACCTTAAAAAATGCCGCTTATTTTTTTATGTAACGTTTTATGAACCCGGCATCATATTTATGATAAGTACATATTTATTCATTTCTTAATTAGAAAAACATGCATTATTCATATTAATAGGGTGCCGTATGCTTTTGGCCAGGGCTGTATATTTTTTAATTGATTTGAATTTGCGTAGTATGTTTGGGTTCTTTCCATCCAATGATAATAGTCAATACAAGACATTTTGATGTTGATTTCAGTTTTCAATATGGCTTTCAGTGTGTCAAATTCTGATAAAAAGGTAATCGTCATTTCTGCTAACATTAACAAAACTCAATATATTTTAGCTGAATGCTGAACCAATTCTTGTACTGAGAAATTCGGTTGGCATCTCAAATGTCGAATTCTAATTTGATGCCAACAACATCGAATCATATTCACTGCTTAAATATTATAATATTTTACAACAATTCATTCCTCGAAAATTCGAATGGTTACTCATAAGAATGATATGAAAAACCTTGACGATAAATTGATGTATTCAATAGAAAATTTTACATGGAAATGCCCTTAGCAATTTCTAGTTTAATCTTAAGCCCAACCAACAAAGTTGATTATTGTCTCATGAAATATTAAAATAAATTTCGAGCATAAGAATTTCCGACGCCGTCTGACATCCTTTCGTTGTTAATACACTTAGATATTTACATGCGTACATACTTCCTCATGTATGTATGTATTCGTTCACTAGATGATATCGAGGATGAAGGAAGAAAAATCTATGGATATAATTTTGCTGTGAGCGGTTACAATTTTTTTGCATTTTCTGCTGACAAACAAGTCGACACTGATTGTGACTGACCAGACATTCAATTGCTTGTAAACTCTTGAAAGAACACAAAACACTCCGGTTCTGCAAACATACAAACTGATAAAAGTAGGCCACAACTCTACCTTCTACTTAGAACCTGTTGCTGACGAATAAAGCGAGTGCTGGTTGGTTGGTGGAGCAGTAGGTGGCATAATACACAGATGAGCTTATGTTGAGTGTTAAATATCGACTGCGGTCGTCTGGTTTTTGAACTGCTAGCGAAAAATGTTTGTAAACTTTTGGAACAATAGAAACGCAACTGGAAATTTGACATAGTGCGATTATGAGCTCTGTTTTATTTTTTTATTTAAAAAAACGGAGTTATAAATTTGAAAATTGGAATTAACTTGACAAGAAAATGTCACGCCGTTGAGAATGCTCAAATGTTGCAAAAATTATAATATCACATATTTTTAAAATCTTGAAAGTGGTGAATAGGGATCCTTATTTTTAATTGATTTAACTAACTAAAGATAAGATAAATACGTTAAGTAATACATAAAAAAAACCTTCCAGGAGAATGTCGTGTTCTTTAAATAAATCTGACAAAGAACTAAGTTTCCTCTTTTCCTTCTCTTTTTACTCAATATTAAAAAAAATAACAGTTAGAATAAGAAAAACTAAGCGGACTTGGTCTAGAATGAGGGACCAAATTCTGTGTATGTCAATTCAATGTAAGAAAATGCATTTTTTTCCAAGGGTTAACTTGGAAAAACAATTACTGAAATATATTTACAAACAATGTGGTAATTTCAACTAGTGATAATTTCAACTAGAGCGAACTATTCACCACGAAGTTTCTCGAGCAGCTGAAATAAACTGTGTCCATATAAAATGCTATGAAAACTGCATGTATTGAAATTGATAGGGGTGGCATATCACCCAGGGGTGCCACATCTGCCGGGTTTACCATATTAAAAACAAAATCACACAAAGATAATTTTTCTAGAAGATATTAACCCATTATATCCTGTTTTAAGGGTCTTTTGATCCTTTTTCCTTAAAATTGGGCTAAAATGGGTTAAAAAATTCTGCAAGAATGTTCTACAAAAAATTTCATTAGGAGTTACCAAAGACGAAAAGTTCTTAAAACTTAAGGAAAGCGCGGCAGTGTTGTAATTAATATGCAATGTGAAAAATCTTAATTGATTTTAAGGATTTTTTGGGTTCCGGTATAAAATTTAGACTTTTTAGTGTTCGACAACTAGTAGTGAAATTTTATAACAAATATTCCTGTGGTACATACTATTGGGTTTTTATTATTTGGGCAATTTAATTTATTTTTTAAAATAGGTATTTATTTTTCAAAATTCAAATTCAACTAAATTTTTAATAAAAAATATTGATTTTTAAAAAATAAAAAATCAATGAAAACTAACGTAAAAATTATACAGTAAATTAAAGTAGAGCAACCACAACTACCCCCCTTCCAGTGCAAATCGCACGGTAGGAATATTTGAAAAAATCTTGCTTGAAGTATCAAGAGATAATGTTGATTGATGGTTTTCAACAAAAGCAGGTTTTAGACGATCGATAGAAACATAATCTTCTTTCTTTCCTATCTGCAGCTTGAAAACCTTCGGCGATCTCTTGATGACTAAATATGGTCCTGCATATTTAGGTTGAAGTGGTTTTGTAGACATATCGCATCTAATCCAAACGTGGGAACATTTTGACAAATCTTGATTAACAAATGTTAATTGTTGAGCATGATTTGAAGCATTTGTAGGCTTGAGTTCATTAACTGCAGAACGTAAATGATGTAAAACATCGGGTGGATTATGTAAGGTTGAAGTGCGGAAAAATTCTCCTGGTAAATGAAGTGGTTCACCAAATACCATCTCTGCTGCTGATGTACCAATATCTTCTTTAAGCGTTGAGCGAAGACCCAATAAAACTGTTGGAAGTATTTTTGACCATTGTTGGTTCCTATGGCAGGAGAGAGCAGCTTTAAGTGTGCGGTGGAATCGTTCCACCATACCATTCGCTTGAGGGTGGTATGCTGTTGTGTGCTTTAAGTTAGCTCCAAGGTACTTCGCTAAGTTGTGAAAGTTTGCTGATGTAAATTGTGTGCCACGATCTGTATAAATTGTGTCTGGCGAACCAAATCTTGAAATCCAACCGCTGAAAAACCTTTCGCATACCAAAGATGATGTTATGTCTTCTAGTGGTATTGCTTCCGGCCAACGAGTAAAACGATCGATGACTGTCAGGATATATTTGAAACCTTCGGACTGTGGCAATGGTCCAACAATATCGATATGGATGTCTGCAAATCTTCTTGTTGATACTGGAAAACAACCATGCTTGGACTTCGTATGACGAAAAATTTTTGAGGATTGGCAGCGTTGACAATTTCTTGTCCAATGCGAAATATCGCGATTCATAGAAGGCCAAATAAAACGTTTAGATATAAGTTTTCGAGTGGCTCTTGAACCAGGGTGCGAAAGACCATGAAGAGTTTTGAATACTTCTTGACGGAAATGCAATGGAAGATATGGCCTTGCTTGCGACTGAGTGATATCACAATAAATCATATCCGTAGTGTTCGGTAACTGAATTTGTTTTAAATTGAGACTAGATTTTGTTTTGAGTAATGTTTTCAGATCTTCATCGTTTTGTTGATCCAACGAGAGTTGTTTATAATCGATTGTTGAAATCTCGCTGATCCGAGACAGAGTATCAGCGACGACATTTTCTCGGCCAGAAACGTGACGAATGTCTGTTGTAAACTGTCCAACGAAATCAAGATGTCTCCATTGTCTGGGACTTGCTTTTTCTGGATTTTGGTTGAAGGCAAAACAAAGAGGTTTGTGGTCAGTGTAGAGAATGAATTGGCGTCCTTCGAGCATGTGCTGAAAGTGACGTATTGCTTGATATGCAGCCAATAATTCTCGATCATATGCACTGTATTTGACTTCGGCTGGAGTTAACTTTTTCGAGAAAAAAGCTAATGGTTGCCAAGCGTTGTTGATGTTCTGCTCGACTACTCCACCAATTGCAAAGCTGGAAGCATCAACTTTTAGAGCCAAAACAGCGTTTGAAACGGGGTGTGATAGAAGAGTCGAGTTCGCTAGTTGGGATTTGCACTTCTCGAAAGCTTCTTCAGACTCTTTTGTCCAAAGAATGAGTCGCTTATCCTTTTTTTTAGCTCCTTTTAAATATTCATTCAAAATTATTTGATTTTGAGCAGCGTTTGGCAAAAATCTGCGATAAAAGTTAAGCATCGCAAGAAATTGACGCATGTCTTGAATTGTTTTTGGCTTTGGGAAGTTTATGATTTTCTTTGCTTTATCATCCATTGGCATTAAACCATCTGCACTAATTCTATAGCCAAGAAAATTTACTTCGCTCTTACCAAAAATGCATTTATCTTGATTTAAAATAATTCCGTGATCTTTAAATCTTTGAAATACAATTCTAAGGTGTTCCAAATGTTCCGTAGTAGTTTTGGATGCAATGAGTGCATCATCCATGTAACAAAATACAAAGTCCAGACCTCTTAAAACGGTATCCATTAACCGTTGGAAGCTTTGAGCTGCGTTCCTGAGACCAAAAGGCATTTTGATGTATTCATAAAGGCCAAAAGGTGTGATAATTGCCGTCTTGCAAATATCATCGGGAAAAACATCCACCTGATGGTATGCTCGAACCATGTCTAAGGTTGAAAATATGGTACAACCACTAAGACGAAGATTGCAGTCTGTTAAAAATGGAATATTGTAGCGATCGGGAACGGTTTGCTTGTTTAAACCTCGGTAGTCCCCACAACATCGCCATTCGCCATTCTTTTTGGGCACCATGTGCAGAGCGCTTGCCCACTGTGACTTCGATGGACGAACTATTCCAACTTCAATCATATATTCGAAATCTTTCTTAGCTGCAGCAAGTTTACCAGCATCTAAACGACGACATTTAGCGTGACAAGGCGGGCCATTCGTTTCGATGTGATGGTATACAGTATGTTGTGGTAAACGCTGAAGGATATTTGACACTCTATAGATGTCTGGATATTCCAAAAGAAGCTGCGTGAAAGGTGAATCATTTTTAAGGATTGTTGTAATGCCAAGAGATGGCTCTTGTGTTAATTTTGCTTTCGACCTAATGAGGGTTTTTCCATCGACGAGTTCCTTATTTTTAAGGTCGGGAAGTAAATGGAAATGAGTCAAAAAATCAGAACCTATGATCGGTTTTGTAACTTCGGCAACAACGAATCTCCATTTGAAATTGCGGCGTAGACCAAAATCAAGAGAAAGTACAACGGTTCCAAATGTTTGAATTTTAGTTCCATTGGCAGCATATAAATTTAGCGGAATATTAGCGTCTTCGGTGATAAACTGTGGCTGTTTCTGTGAGGATTTGGGTAGCACGGAAATATCGGCGCCTGTGTCAATTAAAAAGAAATGTTTGGATCGGCGATCTTGAGTAAAAAGGCGGCAGGAATTTATGGAAAAATTTTCGGATGCCGCGACTTCCGAAAATATGCTTAGTTTTTTGAGAACGAGCAAGGTGAAATACATTTCAAAGCTTTGTCTTTGAAATTATTGTGGTACCAGCACCAATCAGTTCTACCTGAACGGCTTTTCGATCTCTTTCGATTTTTGTTACGACTGTGATGATCATCATATTTAGAACGACTAGAAGATCTGGCTCGATAGTTCTCAAAACGTTTCTCTAAAGCATCTATTTTAGTTAGAATAGCATCGAGTGGTGAGGATATTGAAACAGCGGAAACAACAGGAGAGAACTGTTCTAAAATTTTGTCTGCTTGCTCAGCAATCTCATCGAGGGTGCCTCTATTGCCAACAAGTATGGCACGCACATTTTCGGGCATTTGTTCCATGAATAATGTTTTTAAAACTGTCTCGCTCACCTGGTTACATCCTGAATTGCGCATAAACTGCAAGTAGTGTGTTGGTTTCTGATCACCGATTGAGTATCCAGTTAGAAGTCTTCTCAATTTTTTTCTTCAGATTCTGCAAATGCTGCTATTAGTTTTTTCTTTAGAGCTTCGTATTTGCATCCTTCAGAGGGAGGTGACAAAATTATATCACCGACGAATTCCAATGTTGTAGGATCGAGATTGCACAAAATATGGTCGAATTTTGTGTCGCCACGTGTGATCCTGTTGACTTTGAAAATTGCTTCTATTTGTGTAAACCAAAGCCTTGGATTTCCCTTCCAAAAAGGTGGGATCTTGCACACGGTAGATGAAGATATGTGTTGCGCCGGAGGATTTGTGTTCATGGCTGCTTGAGGTAGCAGGGCTGGAGCTGTTGAAATTGACGGCGGGCTTAAATTTTCAAAATCAGCTTCATTACGCGGAAGCGTTCGTGTCGGTGAATGCTGAATTGCCATTTTGCGTTCTTCGGGGTCACCAATTATTGGGTTTTTATTATTTGGGCAATTTAATTTATTTTTTAAAATAGGTATTTATTTTTCAAAATACAAATTCAACTAAATTTTTAATAAAAAATATTGATTTTTAAAAAATAAAAAATCAATGAAAACTAACGTAAAAATTATACAGTAAATTAAAGTAGAGCAACCACAATACTGACTCAATATTACCCTGTTTCAGATGTCATTTTTGTACCTTTTTAAGAAAAGGGTAAAAATGACCCACATGTGGGGGTTGCAGAGGGTTAAAATTTTCTACAAAAATACTCCTTGCAATATTCTGCTTAACTTTGCTGAGCACATGATACACCTCAGATGAAAGGATCCTATAGTTAAATAAATCGATTTAACGCAAGATTGTGTTATTTCTGTTTTGTTCATATGCAGTGGGTTCGAATTTCGGGCACTAGACAAGCTACAGACTTTTTTAAATTGTTAAGCGTCTACGACCGTACGAGGTGTAGAAAAGTGTTTATAAGTGACTTCATTTTTCATAATAATTAATTGTTGCTCATACGACGGGTTATACATGATTAAATCGGATATATTTTTGAAATGGCTATAACTTTTACCAATATTATAATAATTTGTCCATTTTTTCGCTATTTTATACATAACAGATGAAAATTTTATAGTATTGTTACCGATCATATTGCATTTAACAATATTATCAGCATTTACTTAAAATACTAAAGTTTAATAACATTTTTGAATTGGGTATTTCTATATACTTACATATTAGGGTGGGCCGATTTGAAAACTGATCTTGGCTACCCCCCTATGTTAAAGTTCATTCAATTCGATGAATATTTGCCCAAAGAACTATACCTCTGCGTTCAACTTTAGTTCGGCGCATTTTTGATCCAAAAATTTTACCTTTTAGTAATTTTTTTTTTATTTTCATACTAAATTTTAAAAATTTTTATAAAGACAAAAGTAATGTCATTATATGAGTTGGCTGGTATTCTGTCAGTAATCATTTAAATTAAGTAATGTTTACACGAAAAGTTTACTTGATGGTGTGGAATTAATGCAATATATTTAAAAAAGTGATGTGGGTCAAATAGCCGATTATTATGACTGACTTTCAAAATAAACGATTCATATTTTTGGATGAATTTTTTCAAACAAAACACCAACCTAGGCTAAAAGTTCATTCAATTTGATGAAAATTTGCCTAAGGCAACATACCTCTACGTTCAACTTTAGTTCGGCGCATTTTCAATTGAAAATTTTACCTTGCACTTAATATTTATTTTTATGCTTAATTTTCAAAATTCTCATAGAAACAAAAGTAATATCATAATATGTTTTGGCTGGTATAATGTCAGTATTCAATAAAATTGGGTTCAGTTTTTACCAAAAGTTTACTTGATAGCGTGGAATTGATTATATATATTCCAAAAAATTTTATCGGTCAAATAACCAATTTCAAAATAAATATATAATTTTTTGGAATAAATATTATCAATTTCACGCTATCAAGTAAACTTTTCGTAAAAACAGAATTCAATTTTATTGATTACTCACAGATTACCAGCCAAAACATATTATGATATTACTTTTGTCTCTATAAGAATTTTGAAAATTTAGCATAAAAATAAATATTAAACGCAAGGTAAAATTTTAAATCGAAAATGCGCCGAACTAAAATTGAACGTAGAGGTATTATTCCTTGGGCAAATATTCATAGAATTGAATGCACTTTCAGCCTAAGTTGGTGTTTTGTTTGAAAAATTCATCCAAAAATGTGAATCGTTTATTTTGAAAGTCGGTCATAATAATCGGCTATTTGACCCATATCACTTTTTTAAATATAAAGCATCAATTCCACACCATCAAGTAAACTTTCTGTGTAAACAAACTCCAATTCAATTGATTTCTGACAGAATACCAGCCAAATCATATAATGACATTACTTTTGTCTTTATAAAAATTTTTAAAATTTAGTATGAAAATAAAAAAAATATTCATAAAAGGTAAAATTTTCGATCAAAAATGCGCCGAACTAAAGTTGAACGCAGAGGTATGGTTCCTTGGGCAAATATTCATAGAATTGAATGAACTTTCACATGGGGGGGTAGCCGATGTCGATAAAATTTCGTCCATACAATTTGGCCCACCCTATTACATATGTATGTATGTACATCAAACAATTTTGCTCTTGCTTACATTCGTTAGTCTACATACGAACGAAAATTGTACACGTACATATTTGAGGATAGCAGCTTTTGGCGGAAGCCCCATAAAAAAACAGCATGTGTCTGCCGCGAGTAAAATGCAATCACGCAATGAAAGCGCTAAAAAATATGCAATGATATTTACAATTTTTCAATTTTTTTGTTGGCTTTTAGTCGGCGGCTGGATTGCAATTGATGATGAATTTTGTATGCGTTGGGTGGATTTGTATGTGTCGAGAAAATATGTGTGCGTATGAATTGAATTCAATTATCTGCGTTTTTGTCTGTGCTACACTGCACCGGATTGCTTGTTGTAATTAACTTCAACAGGTGCTTTATAACTTATGTATTTAAGTGCATTAAAGAGGGCATTTGTTCATGAAAAAACAAAACCACATCAGGTTGTTTAAGCAAATTTTCATAAGCAAGATGCATCATAGTTATAACTTATACGTGTACGATTATACTGTGGAACAACAATTTTCGTCAAAAGTTTACTCTGATCTGACGCTGCGGGTTGAAAATATAGGCGAAAATAAGAGACCAATTGGATCAGTTTGTTGAAGTTTGCTCTAGTTTTTGAGTAACGGCCATTTGAAATTTGCACCTTGAGGCGGTTTTTCAGCACATCGATTTCATTCGATAGCAAACTGAGTTTTATTGCATCAGATAGTAGGGTTTTGTTTGCTTGGTCAACATCTACAACTTTCACCAACAAATAAATCCTTCTGAATGAGTTTTGCTGATGAAGACGAATTCAGCGTCGAAAAGTACATAAGACTGCTTATAAGAAATAAAAAGTTCATTCCATGTTTTGTTTTTGTGCTTGAAAGTTAACCAAATTTTTTTATTTTGTTAAAAAATGGGCGTGGCAATTATTTAACAACACCCACTTTTCGTTATGCTTTAGACACTCATTACACAGACTCGCATACCCAATTTCATCAAATTATGTTGTATCATTTGCGAGAAATAACGTTTAATGTGATTAACTTTCATGGGAGCTTCCACGCGCATCGGCGATATTTTGCCCACTTTCACGTCGTAGGTGCTGCCTGAGAGCAATTAAACTCCTCGTGAATATCTATAGAGTCAAAACCTATCTCATATTTCATTCCATGTTAATATCTATCACTATTCCAAGTTTCAATTAAATCGCTGCAGCCGTTTTCGAGAAAAATATTAGGCACAGATACATATATACATATAACTATATATAAATATAGAAACAAATATACAATTTTAGGTCGTAAAAGAAGAAAAGATAATGCCGTTGTCGTATAAATATGTACCAAATATCATCCTTTAGCAGATATGCTAATTTTTTCTATGCAGAGTGCGTGACATCGCCTTCTTTTTCAGAGATGGTATGTTTTTGAACAACCCGCAATTGTTCGTCAACAATTGTTTAAAACGCAGATCTTAAGTTTGGTGGCAAAAAATTCTCAAACGCCGATTTACTTCAAAAAGTACACGCTAAGGAGTCATTTAAGATAGTTCATAAGTGACCCATAAGCGCAGTTTGCTACAAAGCATTTAAATGTAAATCAAAGTTTCCCGAAAAACTCAAGCATGTTAAAAGCTGTGAAGAAGCATTCGAAAAGCGAACCTATGCTTTTCCTAAAAACTACATGAGAAGAATATAAAAAAAGGTCGTTTACATGCTAAGAACTCTGAAACAAAATGTTCTACTGGGTATATGGAAATACCCACAAATGAAAAATATCAATATGTATTTCAATGCACAATCATAAATAAATTTACGCCCTTATTAGTCGTTATAACAACAACAATATCAACAACAAGTCATAAATATAAAGGCAACCAGACGGTCAATATCATCGGCATCCTTTTTTAAATATTTATTACATTGTTGTTAAATTTATTATTAGTAGAATCAAAAAATTGCTGCAGTATACCAACTTCTGTAGTAGTAGTTTATGTAGACAAGTACACTAAGGTGGGCCAGCTACGAGGGGAAATTTTCCGCGGAATGGCGGGTAAGAAGTGGAAATAGAAATACAAATTATTTTTCTTGTTCAATATATTTCTGATCTTTTACTTAGCTTATGTGTATCTTCGAACCAAAAATGTTTTATCTTAGTCTGAAAAAACACTGAAACCGAATTCTTCAGTTTTTCATCACTTGAAAAATTCTATCTTTTTTCAAATTTGGGAATAGGTAATATAAGCTGGGCCCACCTTCTACAGGGCGGCCATCGCAACGCGTCTCTTATGAACAAGAGCAATCTCTTGCAGAAGAAAAACACCGATGGTTAATTTTCCCATTCTGTTTTCTCTGAATTAAACCTTTGTAAGCGATCATCAGGGGCGTTTTTGAGTTCTAAAAGAATCTCTCCATGATATTTCTACCCTACTCTGATACCTTAAACTTCTAAGGGTGTGGTGTGCTTTTTTGTGCCACTGCATGGACTCTTTTTTGGACTCAGGTTCATAACGAAGAACCCAAGTTTTGTCTTTAGTAAGAATTCTAGCCAATATTGAATCTTTGTCTTCACTAAAGAGGTCTAAAAACTTGCTAGAATACTTCAAAGTTATCGTGCAGAATTTTAGAAATGATTATATCTGATACTCTAATCATTTCTGTGAGCGGTGTTTTCTTTAGTCAGCCGTCTTCCAATATTAGTTATTAGACTTCTCGAATGATTTTCGAAATGGTCACCTCATATGGGTCCCTGCCTTGCTTGAAGAGGTAACACCACTTATAAATCATAGTTTTACTCGGACAATGGTCACTGTAAACGGATGACATCTCTTAAAGTATAGTTTGTTTTTTTTTGCTTTATAAGGAAATTTATAACAGCTCGATACTTGATTTGCTTCATATTTGAGATTTTATTCGGGATTAACTTGTTTGGTCGACGAAAGTTCAACGACTAATGACCCGAAAAATGAAATGGATTTGCTTTAGAGTAGTATAAAAATATATTGAACAGAAAAAATATATTCCATTCTGCGGTCCTTAAAATTTTCACTTGTATCATACAAAAAGAATTCGTTTTCTGTTTATCACGAAATAAGTAGGGGAGAGGGGGGGCTAGTGTAGACAATTTTTATATTATTACAAAATTATATATGTAAATATATCATTTTTGTAATAAAGTAATTTTTAGCGATTACTTATACCTCTTGCCTTCATAATTGCATCAATAGTTATGATTTTTTATTTTCATAAATGCTTTATTAAATTATTTTAAAAAGAGCTTACATTTGTCCACACTAGCCCCTTATACGGCTACACAAGCCCCGTATAAGGGACTAGTGTGGACAACCATTGATTTAACTGGGGGCTAATGTGGACACCATAAGAAACTTGATAATTCATACAAAAACGTTAAGAAAGAGTTCAGATACATGTTTATTCAAGAAAATAATGATGTAATACAAATAATGATACAAATTAAAAATTAACTGCTATCCCATGTTGTATTTGGAGAAATTTATATCAAACTTCATATAACTTGCTGATCGAGATGTTCCCGGCAGTTGTTGTGCTTGTGGCAGCTTTGCCACTATTTCATTTCGGTAAATTTCGCTGGTATCCGGTAAATCGGGATACGTGAATCTGTCGTTCTTTCTTTTTAGTAACGTACTTTCTTGGAACTGCTTTTAGAAATGGTCTGACGATTTCTGGAGTCATTTCAGCTGCTGCGGACATGTCCACACTAGCCCCATTTCAGTTGTCCACACTAGCCCCTTCATGTCTTTTTAAACAAAAATATATTTTTTTTAATCTTACGGTAAAGTTCTTCGAAAATAATTTCAATGGTTTAAATAAACACTATTTTAAGTTGTATTATCTATTAACACTACAGCAAAAGAATAATTAGTTTAAAAGTATCACTGAAAATACGAAGCAACAAAAAAATTACTTTTTGCTGCTTAAAACACGTTCGGGCCACGTTATCATGGAAAGCTGAACTGTCAACAAATGAATTTTTTTTTGGTGATGCAGAGTGCAAATACCAACTTGAAAAATATAAAACAGACACAAAAAATTCAAAACGGCGCGAGAATTTGAATTTGTCCACACTAGCCCCCCCCTCCCCTACGTTCCTTGGCTTATGTTAGACTTATTAAAAAATATTTTAACTCTGGTAAAACGTTTTGTGGGCTAGGTCAAAAACACAATTTTTTGTACGAAAAACTATTTTGAAAAATTTCACAAAAATAGAAGGTCGAAAATGTTTAAGTCAGTTTCAAGTGATTTTAAAATGGTCCCGATTACTGTCTTTAAAAATACTTAAACAAAATTTGGCACATTCCATTTAATTTTTTTGACTTCTAAAGCGAATGTAGTGATACAAAATATAAAAAAAAATTAAATACATTCAGGGTCTATGTTAAATAGTTACTATGTTAGGAATTTGAAAATGATTACTGTTTCCAAAATCATTATCCTAAAACAGCGAGAAACTTTTCAAAATCTTCTGATGCAGAACTTAAACATTTTTGACGCTCTTGTTTTGTGACATTTTTTTGTATTTTTCGACCCAAAAAAAAAAAAAATTTACCCCACGCAATACACTAATAAGCATATTTCATCGGTAACCCACCTTAATATACATAATAAACGAATTTAAATTCAATTTCAATCATTTAATTGAATTCAATGCAAAAGTGTTGATTAAAAATCGACTGTGTTCATGTAAGTACTTAGATGTGTGTGTGTATATACGTGTGTGCCTGCATCTTTGTGAATGCGTTTTCTGTTCAGATTGCGCTGCTGCTTTTGTTGTTTTCTGTTAATTGGCGCGTGCAATCACTGCAAATGGATTGATAATTGCATTATTTACTGCATTTTTTGTAATTGCGTCTTTTCTCTCTCTATCTCTCCCTCTCTTTTGCTTACTACTGTTATTTATTGCTGATTGATTGATGCGATAATTGCTGTAATTATTGTTGTTGTTATTGCTTTGATTTTATTACTTCTATTTATTGCGAATTAATGCACTGCACTTTTATTGTTATGCTAAAAATTTAGCATTTCTTTTGATAAATATCGTTGTTTTTGAATAATGCGATAGCCCAGGGAATGAAAGTCTACATAAATAAACACTACTCCATATATGGGACATTTCATTTTTATGAAAGTGAAGGGTCTAACTTTTTTGTTCAGAATGTCCTATTTTACTGGACTATAACAAAAACGCTAAAAAAACGGTGTAACCATTTCATGTAGAGTAGAACGGGGTAATGTCGTGCAGGGGGTAATGTCGTGCACTGGCTGTTTTAGCCCAAAGAATTGAAGGATTTACTAACTGTTCGTAAGGTAGGGACCTGCTGACCTACTGAGCTTATGCATATAATACTAGCAATTTTCACCAGTTCGTCTCTACAGAGTAACCTTTTTCTCAAAACGCACGCTTACGGGACGATAAAAGTGTTTTTTTATCGGTTCAAAAAAATAATTTTCCTTCCGGGAAAATATACCAGGTAAGTGTTTTCTGAAACGAAATATCATGCCAAAGAAAAGAAGTGTTTGGTTTTCGAAAAAAATTTTGGGCTTCACCGAGTTATCGAAGTTGACCTTTAAAATGACCATTGGGGTAATGTCGTCCACATTCACTTACACAAACACAATTTCTCGCTACACAAATGTTGTTATACATGGATGTAACCAATGAAATTATCTTTCGATCGGATGCTTACTCGTTGCATTCGCTTGAGATGTACGGCTTTACGAGCATGTCAAAGTTGAGTGCACGACATTGCCCCGTTCTACTCTACACAATATATTATGTACTTCACACTTGTATAATAATGAATAAATACATGATAATGCTAAATCTCCACTAATAGAACCACTACCTATCATTTCTCACACATTTTGGTACCTTTACTATACTCGGAAAACAATGCACGACATTACCCACAAATTTTGAGGGGGGTAATGTCGTGCACATTTTTTTTTTCTTCACTTACACAAACACAATTTCTCGCTACACAAATGTTGTAACACATGGATGTAACCAACAAAATTATCTTTCGATCGGATGCTTACTCGTCGCATTCGCTTGAGATGTACGGCTTTACGAGCATGTCAAAGTTGAGTGCACGACATTGCCCCGTTCTACTCTACTTATTTGTTGTATATATACGACAACAATTTTTGAATGAATATTTCTCTACTTAGTTTACCGACTTCTTTTTCAAAACGAGTCTTTACTTTAGTTTTATGTTTTACTTTATACGTAATATATCTTGAAATTTTTTGTACATACTTCACTTTATGGTTTTTTTGAAAGAATAAGTGCTTTAATTTTTATGAAGTACTTAGATTACTTGGTTGGTTATTTTCTTTCCAACGACATCATTTGACAAAGGAGTGGAATATAGCAAAAAATATATAAATACTTCTTACTAGGTAAATAAATTGTTGTTTGATATATTTATCAAACCATTATTTATATTGCGTATAATGATATATCGTAATAATCATACAAAGACACTGGTGTCCCTATGGTCGTAAAGGGTAACTTTTTAATTCACTTTGTAGTACTACTTAGTTTGCTAATTTTACAGGCACTCAAAATAAAACAATTTAATGAATCTGTTAGTAGAGATATGGGTGATTCTCAGATAACTGTACTTTTTGTGTCCTCTGGCGATTTCACCTATACAGTAGGCTTTTTTTCACAAAAAATTACGCTATAAGTTAGAAACTATGTTTTTCTAATAGAGCGTATCAATTTTACCACAAAATATTTATTGGTCTACTTTGAAAGTTTGCAAATATACCCTAAATGTCACAAACGTGGCATGTCCTACCCCTACTTTTTATACATAAAACGATGAAAAACGACCAAAAAACGGATATATAACAGAAAGAAAGTTACTACACATATTAAGTTAATACTTAAGGCTACAATATTCTGAGCTCATCTGCAGTTTTAAATAATTTTTAGAGGGCACAATTTCGAATTGAAAAGTGTCCCCTAGTTTTGGAAAAAAAAAATTTCTTGAAAGCATTATGCTACTACTGCATGGTACTACTGTTTCAGTCAATAGATTGCAATACATATGCATTAGTTCTGATCACTATCCATCACCCAAAGGTCATCATGTCAAGAGGAGTCAAAAAAGAAATCTGTTTGCGTTTTATAGGGCAGTTTATAAACAAAAGCAGTTTTTTTTAAAAATTATGGTCACAAACGTGGCACTCGGCACTCCCAGGTAGTACATTTTATTTTATGCATGAAACAATTTTTTTGTAGGATTTGCATACATGACCCCAAATTCTTTCGGAAAAATCTTGAACTCAAAAGCGTGCTTTACAATGAGCGATAAACTACAAAAATGTCACAAACGTGGCGCATCAAAAATGTCACAAACGTGGCACTTTTTATCAGTCTGCAAAAAACATATTTCGATATAAAGTTTGAGTATACAGATGTTAAGTTGAAGGCTATTAATTATGTTTTTAATATAAAAATTTTTCTACACCATCAGAATCCTGAGTAATCCTTGCTCAAAAGTGAAATAATCACTGTTTTGACATCTACTTAAAGCTATAGAACAAAAACAACAACAGGTAAAATTAATTTTTGTCAATGGATTCAGACAGCAAAATTTATTGTGAACAAGACATAATTTACCGTTTTTGAATTGCATTCCCAGCTTTCGAGTTATAAGCGTTTAAAGTAAGGACATCTTTCGATAACATACAAAAAATTTTCGAGACCCAAAAGTTACAAAAAATCAAGTTTTATTGTTTTTATCAATAACATATTTAATTACAAAAATTTCGTGACCTTGCAGACCATAATTGCATGAAAAATGACAGTTCTATGCTAGATTTAGTGAATAACCCTACTAAAATACTGCTTTGCAAATTAATAGAATCAAAATTTCATCTGTTCATTCACTAAATCTACAATAGAGCCTTATTTTTTCATCCGATTTTAGTCTGCAAGGACTAAAAATTTTTGTGATTAATTATATTTTTGATAAAAATAATAAAACTTACCATTTTTGTTAATTTTTCGGTCCAGAAAATCCTTTGTGTGTTATTGAGAGGTATCCTTTTTTTAAAGGCTTATAACTCGGAAACTAGGAATCCAATTGAAAAACGGTAAATTATGTCTTGTTGATAATAAATTTGGCTGTCTGAATCCATTGACAAAAATTAATTTTACTTGTTGCTGTTTTTATTAAGTAGATGTCAAAACTGTGATTTTTTCACTTTTGAGCAAGGATAACTAAGGATACTGATGTAATAGAAAAAAATCAAGATCAGATTCGTAATTAGGAGATCCTAATCCACCATAAACGGCTATAAAAACAGAGAACAGGAAACCATTGTTGATCTTTAGGGCGATAGGGTTTTAAAAAAATGGACCACTGGAGACATGACACTGGTGCAAAATTAGTCTTGAAGTGTAAATTTGTCATTATATGCAATATATCTCTCATCAAATCGCTTCAAAACCATAATTTTTCCATACTGTGGCTAAAATGTCACAAACGTGGCAATTTGGTCACAAACGTGGCAGCAAAATTTCTTAATTTCGACCTCAAAGCCGTAAATTCACACTTGTAATTGAGGCGTTGCGTGCAATAACGCCCCAAGTCGAAAAATGGCATTTCGAGATAATTCAATTTAAAGTTTTTAAATGCTGATAAAAAGAACAAACCATCATTTAAACCTTGAAAAATAAATTTATTCAATTAAACCTAATAAAATGAGTAAATAATTACCGCTTACACATAATACTAACGCATATTGACAGAATTATCGAAGAAGGAAAAACTTAAATTGTAGGGCGTTTTTGCATAAATCCATTTGACTATCACTGGAGTAACGTTAGCATTTTGCTTGGGAAACCGGCAAAACTGTTCCGATTTTAATGATTTTATTTTTTAAATTAGGGGAATGAAATATACTTTCACCCCAATTATTTATAAATGTGCGTTTTTGTTTATTTCTTTAAAATTTTAATATTATAAAATGCACGCATACATTGCATCTAAGTTCTGCACCTGATAACGTTAGCATTTTGCTTGGGAAACCGGCAAAACTGTTCTGATTTTAATGATTTTTTTTTTAAAATGAGGGGAATGAAATATACTTTCACCGTAATTATTTATAAATGTGCATTTTTGTTTATTCCTTTAAAATTTTAATTTTATAAAATGCATGCATACATAGCATCTTAGTTTTGCACCTGGTAAATATTTTTTTTGTAAACGGTTGTAGAGATTTTAACGAAATTTGTTACAATGTTTTATATTAGTGTAATATTAAGACTGGGATAAATTCTAACTCTGTAGATACTCATAGAAAGGCGTAGCAAATTCTTTAAAATTAGAATTTATTGGGCAATATTTCGCAAATTGTGGCTCAGTTTGGTAGACAAATGCTGATTATAAATAGCGAAATGTGGATGGGATGGCAAGAGTGTCACACCCACTTTTAAAGGCTTGAATATTTTGATTCAATATTACACAAAAGCGGCGCTATGGATTTTAATGAATTTATAGAATATTGAAATCAAAAAAAATTTTCGAATTCTTGTCTTTTTTTACTCTGTTGACTATAACTTATTATAGATCAAAGATAGGAAAAGACAAAATTTAATAAAAAATAAGGAGATAAAGTTTCCTTTAAAATGCTTTATTGAAAAATTTCTTAGGCTACAAATTTATCGAAATATGGTCACTCAAACATGGATTTAATTCAAAAGCGAGGTACCTTACGACAAAAAAGTATATTACGCAGAAAATGCTTGGAATCGTCCAAAAAATATGTGTGAATTTTTTCAGAATTTTTTCGAACATTTCATAATTTTTCAAAATTTGGCTAAAAAAAAAAATTACACGTACTCTTTGGACAATTCTAAGCATTTTTTGCCATATATAATTTTTTCGCTCGGCACCTTGGTTTTGAGTAAAAACCTTTTTTTCCTACCGCGAACTGATTTATGCAAAAACGCCCCAAGTCGCACTACGCCCTTCTTGCACGCAACTCTGTAAACAGTATATATATATTGCTCTACCACATTCTGTGATCGTAATTGGAAGTTGAAATTAAGTACACATATATTTGAGGACCCAAGCTTTTCAAAAAAGCGATGGGCGCAAAAACGCCCTAAGTCGACTTAGGGCGTTAATGCACGCAACGCCTCAATTGATCTACTTTACCGGTGAGTTTTAAGAGTGTGTTTACATAAGATAGCATGAAGAAACTTGCAAAAATCCAAAAAAATTTTCTGCCAATTTTACAACTCGAAAAAACACAGTTATCTAAGAATCACCCATACGTACTCTGACATACTTTTTGAAACTGAATTCGAATCCAAGGCCAGAATTGCTCATATACTGCAGGTTTTTAAGATATCCAGCAGGTGGTGTAGTTTAATTCTTTTGAAGGCATCGAAAAGCCCAATTTTTATCAAACCATACCTCCAAATTTTTCAATTGAACCCTTACTTTTCGAGTTATCACCCTTTGAAATAAGGGCATCTTTTGTCCAAATAAAAATGTATGGGGAAAGTCTCTTTTAACGACCATAGCAATAAATATGTCCCAGAAAACTCTAGAAAAACTCTAAAAATAGTTTTCGTTTTTATTTTAAAATACATTTATTAAACGCCTAATAGACCATTCTAAATAACTAATATGGTTGCATAAACCAAAAGTTGCTAACGGTCCGGAAAGGGTTAAAGGGTGAGTTTTCTAGTTTTATTTTTGCATGAACTGTGTTGCCATTAGTAACTTTTTCAATGATTTTGGGCTAATGTAATTACTTTTTCAGCATTATGTCTAGCTTCCGTACATTTAATTTTTTGATGACCCAAAAACCTCAAAAAATTGATTTTTTTAAACTGTTAATCACTGGTTCTATAATTTTGGGTTATTTAAGCCATTTTTTCAGCGTTATTACTTGTTTTCGTAAATTTAATCTACTGTGAACACTCAAAAAGGATTAACTATGTATGTATGTATGATATTAGCTATGTATTTGAGATTGATGGATTTTTCATTAAAAAAAAAAAGAAAATATTCTTCTTATGTACCACGTTGTATAGCCCAGGAAAATAACACGAAAAAAGAACTGCTGTGCGAAAAAATTCCAAGTGGATATTTTTCACCGGAATTGTCTTTATGCATGATAAACAATGTGTGAAAAGTCGATTGCGATGTCGTGTGCGCATAAAATGTTATTTGGGCTCAAAAGTCGCTAAAAGCAGTTCTTCAGAAAATGTTATAGCGCAAATTTGTAGCTCAAAAACTTTCCTATAAAATGGTTTTAAGGACTGTCTCAGAAAAATTTGATATTTTTTTTTTCATCGGTAAAAAAATTCCCGCTAAATTTTTTATTTTTTTTTTATTAATGAGTAGTATAGCAAATATAAATGACCTTAGAACTATCAACAAATATTTTTTTTTCTGTAAAATATTGTACTTTTTTTGTAAAGTCCTTTATTAAGAATTGAACAGCTGTTTCGTCGCGGGTACCGTACGATCTTCCATGCTTATTTCTCAAATCTTGTGATTTTTTTTGCAGCATTTTTGCTCTTGTACCACTCTATGGTGGCTTAAGGGTAATGAGAGGTGACTTAACCAGACCAGAATATTAAAGTACCCCTGTGCCTAAGAATAAATGGCTAAAGTCGTTTTCAAGGTATTCATCAATATAAATTTTCGAGTTAATTGTACCCTGTGTTACTAGGTGTACAAATATGAAACCGTTAATGACATCTAGCGGTCGATAGCCGTATATGTTTGAGCTTCCGAACCGTACCAAATGTCTTAGTTGTTCATTCTGTCATCTGTCAACAATATTCAGTTCACAATTTGTCAAGTTTCATACAACAACGCATTTTTTCCGCTCGTAAAGATGTCGAATTTTGTGCCTGAATCGCATCGAATCATCACTGGCGATGAAAAGTGGATTTATTTCAACAATCCCAAACGAAAAAAAATCATATTTGAGCCCCGGCCAACGACCCAAATCAACGCCAAGACCAAATCGCTTCGGCCGAAAGACAATGCTGTGCATTTTCTGGAATCAGCGTGGTGTTATTTGGTATGAGCTACTAAAACCAGGTGAAACAGTTACTGGTGCACGCTACCATCAACAATTGATCGCTTTGAACCGTGCTATACGTCAGAAGAGGCCCGAATTTCAACTTCGCCAGGACAAAATTGTATTCCAAGATGACAACGCATCGCCACATCGAGCAGCGGTCAATAAAAACTTGGTAGAATCGTACAACTGGGAGCCCCTGCCCCACCCGCCGTACTCACCGGACCTGGCGCCGTCCGATTACTATTTGTTTTCATCGATGGGACACGCACGCAACGATTCGCACTTCAATTCTTACAAGGAAGTGCAAAAATGGCTCGATGAATGGATAGCCTCAAAAAACGAAAAATTTTTTTGCAGAGGAATCCATAAATTGCCTGAAAGATGGGAAAGATGTGTAGCTAGCGAGGGGAATTACTTTGAAGATTAAATTTGGAACCATTTTCGCAAAATAAGCGTGTTTTTTTTAAATAAAAATTACCGGTTTCATATTTGTACACCTAGTACAAAAAAAAAAAACTGCTACCAAGAACGCAGTGGATATAATGCTTGGGAAATTTTTTGATTTTCTTTGCTCTAACTTTGCTCTGCATCCGCCTCTCCTCAGCATAGGTGGAACATTCGTGTCCTGGTAAACGCTTGAAATCTGTGTCTTAACGTATCTTTCATCGTTCATTTCGCTACAGTCAAATTTAGTGAGGAAATTTTTATATATCCTTCGGGCTTGATTTTAAGCCTTTAGCTGCTTTTCATCGAAACGATCTGATACTTTTTGAAATTTGTAAGTTTTCAGCTTACATTTCTTAATATTGGCTCAAAACTTTAACTATTTATAAAATCCATCTAAGAGACACCTTTTAAGGCAAGGTACTTTAGAAAATTAAAGAAATTATGTTCTTCGTTTAAGTGCATAAAATTGCTTTAAATTTGCACATTTTTCTATATAAATATCAAGCAATATTATTTGTACAAGTCATGATTTCTGTAGTACAGTGAGTCTTGTGACTGCTATGATATTGCACACTAAGTCTTGGTCTTGAAATTATATCAGTGTCTTGGGTTTCAAAAAACTACAAAGACCAAAACTGATTTTGCTAATCACTCATATAAGTAACTCGACATCCTGTCTAGGTACTATAACTTTACTTACTTTTATTTAAGTTTCATTTACAGTTAGCGTTACAATAACTTAGATTTGTATTTTTCAATTAAAATTTTTTTAATTGCTCAACTGTCCTCACATGCATTAAAAATTCAAAGATTTTTTCAAAAGATAGATTTCCCTATACTTGTGGAGTTATAAGCTCTTGATGAATTGTACTGGCATTTATGGGAATATTGATTATCTTTTTTAATTAGTAACAATTTGAAATGCGCAAAAGTGCAATAAATTTAAAAATTTCAAATCTCATGAGAAAATTAAACTTGCGCTACAATACGTTATTACATTTCAAAATGTCAGATAATTCAATTTATATACATAATGTATTTAGAGTCAATATTGCATATGGATTATATTTTAAATTACCCTTACCATAGAAACAGTTGTGTATTTATTTACATATTCGTACTTTTAGGAGTGTAGACTTAAATCATTTTTTATAAATACACTACGTACATTTGTAACATATGTACTTATGTACTTGCTAATGCGCTTGTGGCTGTGATTCCAAGAAACTTCCAAAAAGAGCTAAGAAACAACATGTGTAGCTTCATCTTTTGCTTTTTGAGCTGCTCAAAAGTGGCTGAAATTTGTCGAATAAATTGGTAATTTCTGTAGCAAAGTGATTCAAAATGTCATATGAAATATTATACCTATTTTTCCAGGAAAATTTAACTTATAGAGAACTATAAAAATTTCTTATTTATAAAATGTAACAGCTGAAAATGTTTTCTAAGCATAAGATTGACTTTGATGATATACAATGGTGTAAAAATAAGAATTTTTGGTATCGCAAATGTCAATAATATGCGGGAAGAGTTCCTGGAATTGAATATCATGATGATATTAAAGCATTGAAGATATTGATGCCAAAATATAAATGGTTCGATGGAAGTTACGAAAATAATAAATAAAGTAAGCAACTCTCACATTGAATACTACAAATATATTTGGAACCAACTTTTAAATTCTACACTGCCAATTTTCTGTGTTTTTTTTTTTTTTGGTGGGTGTAGTGCCCTTAACATACCAAATTTTACAAAACTGCATCCATTTGTTTCCAAAAGTTTCAGAGACATAATGAATCCAGTTATTTTCCACACATAAGCCATCTCTAAATCGATTTACAGCCCGAGTTTAATTTTTTTATATAGGTATGTACATATTTTGGGGTTATCCAAAAAACCACTATCTCTTGAATACTGCTTGTAAACTGACAACTCAAAAAAAGTGATTTTGATGCCGGTGTTTTTACTTCTTTGGCATTTTTAGTGAAATAGATTTTATAACTTTAAAATTGGTTTTTGACTCTAAATAAGATTTTCCTGTGCAGCTTTTATGATAGACTATATTATGTAATGTGCAAAATATATTTACTTCAAAATAGTTTTAAAAAAAAGCTTTTTTTCATCAAAAAATACATTTTTCATACTAGTACATTGTTAGTTATTCATGAAAATCCTCGGAACATGGGATTGAACAATGCGATTTAGATCCAACCAACTTCACATTAAAGTTTATGATTTACGAAAAATGAAAAAAATTATTTAAGACAAATGGACATTATCAAAGAATATAATTGATAAACAAACTAACGATACTGATTATAACTTTTGTGCTTACATATGAGCTAGTATAACCAATTTGTTTTTTTCATATGGGTATTTCCACAGACTACGGACGTGACATTCCTACGCATATTTTTTAAAAATAATCAAGTCCAGAGGAAACTTTGACTTTTTATTTGGTGCATAATTTAGAACTAGGGGAGGACTATTATTGGAAAAAATCACGAGGTCGGTCGGGCATGCAGTACCAAAATACTAGCCAATAAAAGTCCATACGGACGCGACATAAAATGGAAGTACTTTTGTGGTGCATTCTGCGAAATATATAAGCAAATTTTTTTTCTAAAAGTGTCAAAACTATGCTGAAACATGCTTCTTCATAATTTAATTTTTTTTAATAAAATATCTTCTTTAGTTTCTATTACATAAGCTAAAATGTAATAACGGACGTGACATTCCGGACGCGACAAATTTTTCCTTAGCAATAATTCAAGTAGTAAAATACATAGTTTTAGTTGTTTTAATGGTATTAAGGTAGCTATTGATGAAAAGTGTCCAACCTCCTTTGCATGAATATAAAACCAATTAACTTCATGAGTGTTATGATTACTTAGCGCATTAGAAAAACAAACGCATTTTGTAAAATAAATTTTTGGCTTTTAAGTCCTTTCTGTCAAATTTATCGTCTGTATCTAAGTACGTGTGCGAAATTACGAAATCTAGGTATTTATAGCCAAATTCAACTACCAATTTACCAAAATATTTAGGTGATGTAATGAATTTTGATTTTGTAGGCGTGGACAGCCCAATTTTCAGTGGATGTTATTACTCTCAATACTCTTTACATGTGTACCAAATGCCATCCATCTGCATTAAATAGTTTCAGTATTATGACGAATTATGTTAGGAGGAGGTCGTGACAACGCCCATTTTTTCAACCTATGATCGAGCATTATCCAATACTAACAAACGCATTGTAAACGTTTGATGAATTCAACCGCACATTTTCTAAATCGTAAGGGATATCCAAAGATACATACAAAGTTTCAGTTTTATTTATATGGATTTATTACATATAATTGCGGACGTGACACATTTCAAACACTTATAACTTTCAAGATATACTTTGTCGAGACTTACTAATTTCGTATTTTTTTAGCGGACTATGATCTTACTGAAGATATTGAGTTTCGATCAGTTGTGACCGCTAATACATTAATGGTAATTAAAAATGGTGTTTTTGGACTACGGACGTGACATTAGAACTTTACTTAAGACAATCCGAAAAATTACCGTTATTTGAACTCCAGTTGCAATTTTAACATTTTATTTGTATAATTGCTATTGTGAGGTAAATTTTAAGTTACAATAATAAGAAAATTAATTATCCTTAGCTCCTCTTTTGCATAAAGAAAAAAGACTATTAAATTTGTTAAAAACTAAATTGGAGAAAATTTCATTTTTGCTGCCATTTTTTGTGGACTACAATTGAGAAAAGCTACACGTATTATTTGCATAAATAAATTTGAATATTTTTGCATAATGACCGGTGGTTAAATCAAACTTTAAAACATGTTTAAGTTTTCACACTCGGTAGACTTTTTTTAAGAAATGCCCATATATCAAAATAATTTTATTGAGTAAAATATTTTCAATTATCTTGTCTCATCTTTCGGACAAAACCATAATACCGTCCTTAAAGAATTCCTGGGGTTTTTGCTCGAAAAAATTGGACAAGACCTTTCTGCAATCCTCTTGGAAACTTAATTTTACGCCATCAAGATAATTCTGCAACGAGTGAAACAAATGGTAATCCAAAGGTGCATGGTCTAGGATATATGGTGTATGCATTAAAACTTCATGATGAAAAAAGACGCCCTTTATTATAACCTTTCTTGACACCAGCTCAGCTTTGCGATGGCTTGGGCAGGCTCACCTCGTTTTGACCATGATCTTTCTCGCACATTATTATCAAATATTATCCATTTTTCGTCACCAGTAATCAATGGTTCTAAAATCAGTAAGAGTTTTTTCACTCAGATTATGTCGCTACTGCTTATGTGTCGGTCTACCTCTATCTTTTTAAGAATTTTGTCTCTTTTTTCGGTGCATGGTTGACCAGATTCAGGTGCGTCTTTTACATCATAATTTCCAGAGCGGAAATAAAATCAGATAAAGCACCTATGCGATAAAGTTTTCTCTGAGCCTTCGCAGCCGTATTGTGCTTTTTGAAGAAAAAAAGTAAAATGTAAGGATTTTTTTCCAATTTTGCTCTCATTTTAGTGACGATAAAATGTCGATGGGTAATAATAGTTCATAGTTTTCAGAGATGTCAATTACCTTGAGCAACAAAGAGTGGCCAGTTCGGACCATTACTTTCAGAGTTATGGTACCTTAAATTTTGCTGTTCACTTTTCTGAACTTTCTTTTTAGACAACCAAATATATTTAATCTCACTCTGGGCCAAAAACCACAGTATTTATATGGAAAAATTTTTTGGTTGGCTACATAACGCGGCTTAGGAGACAATTCGGACATCCAGTATGAGTAAAGTGCTAGAACTTTTAGTGATATCTTTTAAGTTCAACTCATTATATAATAAAAATCCGAAAACTTCACAAACTAGAATGTATTCATAAGTCCGACCCGATAAAGACATTTTGAGGTTATATTCAGCGCGTCTAAAGCTATAGGAAAGTTTAGTTCAATTTCGGTAAGTCATTCCTCTGAATCATCTGAATCGAAAGTTGTAGGCTGCACAAAAAAATTATGCATCGTACAATTCAAATAGGTGGAGTGGTTCAATTATGCCTAATTACCTTATACAAATAAAAACAATTTGTTTTAATTTTTTAACAACAATTCTTTCTAAATACCTTTTTGTCTCCAGCCTAGAAGTAGGCACTTAAAACTTATTTTCAGTTATTATCAGTAACTTACGAAAACGTTTATGATTTTTACTGCATAGTTTTAGGCAGCTAGATCCATTATTTATTAAGAGCTTAAAAGTATTGCGATTTACACTGAGATTAAAGAATAACTCTAAATACACCTACTCAGCCTTCAGCATAATTCATTGATATAGCATTTATTGACATTTTTATTTGACTGCTGCCAGCATTTCGCGCAGCCACGATTTGTAATATTAAAAATTCAGTATTCATGCTCGAAGCCACATTGAAATTTTCAATAAAATGTTAAAAAAAAATACAAACTTTGAATTGTACGACGAATACAGCATATCAACTGGTGTTCATATTAAAACACTTACATGACAGATATCTTGTGGAATTCATGTTGAAATATATCGTAGGTGATATGCAACAAAATGCAAATTTAGGCCATATTCATACGTTATTCCCGAACATTTATCATATTGAAAAAAAAAAAAAAAATAATAAAATTCGTAACGCGAAAAAAATTTAATAAACTGCCAACAAAGTCAATACTTCCTAGCCAAAGCGTGGAAAATATGGCCTTGAGCATGTATTTCACTTTCAAAGACCAAAGTCAAATGTGAGGGCAACTGAATGAATACACTACACATTTTAACATTTTTCTACAATAAAAGCCACACAAAAATGTACGGAAAATAATATTAAAAAAAAATAGAAAACATGCCAGGCAATAAAATAGGCATCATCATCAGGTTGTTGTTTGTCACGATGTTCAAGTAGTAACGACAACACTGTTGGCTTTTAAATAACAAATATATGTATGTGTAGGTAGATACTTCAAAATATATTTGTTTATACCTAGATTCATGTCAACATGTGTACGGCCATAGATTACATTGTATTTTCAGTCCCCTAAAGTTGTTTCTTTTCCTTTTAGGCTGATATTCCCTACGGCAATATTACAAACACAAATCAATAAACAAATAAAAAATATCTGTTAGTCCTTCTAAAGAGTTGTGGAGTATTTTTTACAAGAATTTAAAATAAATGTTACTATACCTTGGGGCATTCTATTGAATTTCAGTAAGAAAATGGAACAAGAAAAAGTTAAAGAAAAATGCAATTTCTTCACATTACCAAATTATGTTGTTTTTGAAGCTACTGTTCACTCTACAATGGCAATGACAATGACAAAGACAAAGACAAAGACAAAGACAATGACAATGACAATGACAATGACAATGACAATGACAATGACAATGACAATGACAATGACAATGACAATGACAATGACAATGACAATGACAATGACAATGACAATGACAATGACAATGACAATGACAATGACAATGACAATGACAATGACAATGACAATGACAATGACAATGACAATGACAATGACAATGACAATGACAATGACAATGACAATGACAATGACAATGACAATGACAATGACAATGACAATGACAATGACAATGACAATGACAATGACAATGACAATGACAATGACAATGACAATGACAATGACAATGACAATGACAATGACAATGACAATGACAATGACAATGACAATGACAATGACAATGACAATGACAATGACAATGACAATGACAATGACAATGACAATGACAATGACAATGACAATGACAATGACAATGACAATGACAATGACAATGACAATGACAATGACAATGACAATGACAATGACAATGACAATGACAATGACAATGACAATGACAATGACAATGACAATGACAATGACAATGACAATGACAATGACAATGACAATGACAATGACAATGACAATGACAATGACAATGACAATGACAATGACAATGACAATGACAATGACAATGACAATGACAATGACAATGACAATGACAATGACAATGACAATGACAATGACAATGACAATGACAATGACAATGACAATGACAATGACAATGACAATGACAAAGAGAAGAAAAGAGAAACAGTGCGGACAGTTTAGTAGTTTGTTTTGTTAACCAAATCAGCTCTCAAAAAAATACCAAGCAACTCAGTCAGAACGCTGACCTCTGAGTTTTGGTTCGGCTTATTTCGGATTGGATGACTAAGTTTATGAGAACAAGGCATTATTACAAGTTGAAACAAACACATACATACATACACTGTCCAGGCAGTCCGATATATGTATATGAAAGACACTCTCTGCTCAATATTCCTACCCAGACCCAGTGACAGATCCCCTCAATGCCTGTCATTATCATGCTGTGCCACAAATAGATTTGAAAGGATTGCTCATGAATATATGTGCTGTATTGTCTTAGTATTGTATACATATGCGCGTATGTGTTTATACCATTGCTGTATAGCCCAATGGCATTATGTTGCTAGTGTTGCCATTGCTACTGTGTTTCCATAAATTTGCAATGAATGTAAAAAACAAAAAAGAAAAATAAATAATGCACCACTCCTGTATTGTCGAGTGGTTTTTCTTTTTTTTTCTTTTTTGTTAAAAGCCTGACCTTCCCAGCTTACGATGACGACGACGATGAGTACCGGCATAAACAGAGTCGGTTCAACAAAAGCCGGAGGGTGTTAATTTATGACAAAACGAGGCACGTAATGTCACGTTTTAAATGAATACCTACCTGCCATGACAATTTCTTCAGTTGTGTTGGTTGTTGCTTGTTGGTATGCTCGAATGCGTGTTTGCATGGTTTTCAGTTTGTGTTACCACGTTGCTGGCATTTTTTGTTTCTGTTGCTGTTCCCAACCTGATTTGCTTTCTTGATTAATTCGTATTTTATATGACAGTTGGCGTTGTTCAGGAAATTTGCTCATGTTTTATTTATCGCGAGAGTGGTTTTCTTTAAACACCAAAAAGGGCTCTAATTTGTATTTAGCGTAAGACTTTGCTACAAGTTAAATTAGTGTTTTGTCATAAGATTTTTCGGATATAGATGAAAGGATTGACTATCAAGATAACCTACGATTTTAACCCCTCTCAGAGCATAGTGTTTCCATCGTGTAAGATGACTGGCTACTAAGTTAAAAATCTCTCTATTTACCGATATTTACCCGATTAATGATAGTATTTCATGTTCTAGCGAAGAATTTCACAATGTCTTTAGGTAGTTGGTTTTCTTGAAATCTTGAGGGTTAAACACCAATGCTTGACGGCTATTTGTCATCATCCTAATTAAATAATCCACTTTTCTGAAAGTATAATGTTTTTATTCCAAAATAGACAATTCATTGTTATATTTCCAAAATTTTTAGCCATTTCAACATTATTTCCTGCTGAATCACGCACAGCACGTCGTATGAGCAACATTTAATTGTCAAAGAATATATTCTCTGTTTTTATTTGTATTTGTTGAATTAATGGTTGAACGGTGCTTTTTGAGTATTTTTATGTCAAATTTCAAACCCCCATATAACCGATCTAATTTGTTAATATGACATATATCACTAAACTCAACGTACGCGTGTGTTTGCTACCCAAGCAGGACCCATCAATGTCTGAAAAAATTATTTTTCATTCGTGCACATTCAACATTAGAAAATGGAAATAAAAATTTTTTTCGGAACTCCTTCGATATATTGACATAATTTTGCGTTATACTGCATTTCCTGTAGGTGTCAATGTTGATTGTTCACTTGTCAGTTGTTGTACAATTGGATTTTTATTTGTTTCACCTTTTTTCTTCTTCATCATCTTTCATATCGTTTTTATTTAGTGCATACATATGCAACGAACGTACGTATGTTAAAATGAAAATTGAAAAATAATCAGAACATTTGATCAGAGAAAAAAAAAATTGAGAATACGTGACTCGATACAAGTAAGAGGGTAAAAAGGATTCATTTCACTTAATGGGATTTATGACAGAGTGCAGGAGAATTTGTGCTGGCTTGATTTGTTGGTGAAATCTGTGGAGAATGACAAATCAAATGTTTTGTAGTCTACCAACCTTGTGTTAGAAACATAAAATTTTTTTAATTTATTGTAGTTCTTACAAATTAAATCTTTTAAAATCAAGCTAAACATGTTGAATCAAATTAATGCTCCAATATATTTATTTTATTTATTTCCATAAAATTACCGAAAATATCGGTAAAAGTCAAAATGTATCGAAAAATATTGAAATCGGTGAAAGTCCAAAAGTATCGAAAAATATCGATCAAATTTAAAAAGTATCGAAAAATATTGAAATACATTGAAAAAATTGGTAAAAGACGAAATTTAAATTATCGATAAAAGTCCAAAATTGTTAAAAAATATCGAAATACAGCGGAGAAATCGGTTTAGGTCCACAATATCGATTAAAATCAAAAATGAACGAAATACTTTCAAGAAATCGGCAAAAGTCCAAATATAGCAAAAAACTTCTAAAATATCAATTTATGTATTGAAAAACATCTAAGATAAAGGTAAAAGTCCAAAAATATCAAAAAATATTTATATCAAAGAAATCGCTGAATCCGAATATGCAGCCGGAATAGCTGAGTTGGTTCGTGTTTTTTCAGAAATCAGCAATTATGCTGAAAACTTGAGATTTTTTTTAGCATTATTTCTGATTTCTGAAAAAACTCGAACCAACTCAGCTATTCCGGCTGCATATTCGGATTCAGCGACTCCGAAAAAAAAAGTGCGCGAAAGATTGGACCACCGAAACTTTATATATTTGGGGTCGCTAAACCCGAATAAAGTGCCAGATTAGCGAAGTTGGTTCGCATTTTTTCAGAAACCAGCAAAAATCTGTAATTTTCAGCATTATTGTTGATTTCTGAAAAAACGCAAATCAACTTCGCTAATCTGGCACCATATTCGGATTTAGCGACCCCAAAAACATAAAGTTCAGGTGGCCTGATCTTTCGCGCAGGGTACTTTTTTTTTTTTTTTTGTGGGCCTGTGTAATTTTTATGCTAGCATTGAATTATTTTTTTCAACAACTTTATACGAGAAAAAGAGGTTTATATTTTAAAATCAATAAAATAAGTATGCAAGTTAGTTTCTGTGCACACGAAGAATGTTACTAAAAAATAATTATTAAATTCGGTTCGGTATATTTTGTCCTACAGCGTTACAAAGGGTAATTTTATAAAATGTATGAATTTGGGAGCAGTTTTTGATATCAATTTATTCCATCTACTTCTCTCATTAAAAATTACCAGATATGAATATTTTACAGCGCCACAGTCAGCTTTCCGCCACTGTGCGCTAGTTGAAGTTGTCAGCCTAATACAATTTGTACTTAGAGTTCTTATCTAACGTACTGTAGTACTATGTACTTACATATAAAATACCTTTAAGGCCACATACAAAGTTAAGTATTTTTTTTTTAATTAAGAAAAAAACATAAAAAATCGTATTAAATAGAAAAAATGAAAAAGGAGACAAAGCAGCCTTTGATACAAACATATTCGTAAGTAAATAACAAAACTGCGGGTATTCAGAATGAAAGCGCAAAGCATTTCAAGTTCAAGACACAAATAAATACACAAGTACATGCAATGTCATGCTACATACTTACATATACATACATGTATGTGGAAATAAAATCTACAAAAAAATAAATTAAATAAAATCTACTATATATATGATGGCCCGTGCACATATGGGATATTTTGAGGGTTCAAACCCCACCCCCAGAAAGATGTTTTACCCATATAAGGACTGTGCCGAAAAGTAACTGCACACTTTGAAATTTTTCCCGCAGAGTATGCATTTATTTGAAAAAATAAAGACACAGTTAGAAAGATCGATCAATTGTATTTTAATTTCTTTTCAATATTTGGTATTGTTATATTAGATGCCACGCTGTTCCGTATCGAATATGACGTGCGCAAGAAAATTGTGCACAATTACTGCACTGAAAAATAAATTTTATATAGACAGTTGTCCAGACGCTACAAATTCAGTGTCAATTGTAAGTATAAAAATATTACTATCAACTACGGGAGTACCTACTTTCTCCAAGGTTTAAAAAAAATAGAAGAAAACAAGGTGATCCAAAACGAGAAAAGAAGGTAGTTACTTTGATAGACAAAAACAAAAATAATCTCAGTACGGGATTTGGCAAAACAGAATGGAACCAGTATCGATGATGCACCAAAAGTGGAAAAAAACCACAGCCTTAAAACATGCAAAAAATAAAAAGTATCCAAAATAATTGAAACGGAAGCTTAAGTTGATAAAACACGACTTCGAAAATTGAATGACCATTTACTTCAAGAAATTACTGAATGAGTTATAATGGATGATAAAATATAAGTAAAAATAGACTTAAGAAAATACCGTTTTATACCATTTTATAAGAAACACAACGCATCAGCAATATTTTGGCTTGAATTTTCCACAGCACACTACGACTGGTTCACTATAAAATTGCTAAAAGAGAATAACATAAATTTCTTTCCGAAAGAAGGATACCCACTTAAACTTCCCGATTTTCGCCCAAAAGAAAAATATTGGGCCATTGTAATGCGAAACTTGAAGATAAAGTTGCTGACTACATCAAAGAATTTAAAAAAAAACTGGCATAGGTCAAGCAGTGTCGTTCAAAAAGTAGATAAGCGGAATTAAATAAATTGATTGAACAATAAAATTCCACTTAAGCTAAGGGAATTACTTTTTTTATATGTTTTAATGAAAAGTGAATTAAAACATATATTTTCGTTGCATAAAAAAGGTTAAAAGAAAAAATGACTAAAAACAGCTAAGATACAAGCAAAAGAAAGTGTGCAGTTACATTTCGATACAGACCTTATTATGGTACAAATTAAGTGTTTAGTATAGTGTTTCCTCATTTTTGTATATGAAAAACCCCCTGCAAGAGCAAATCCTGCGCACGGTGCTGATGTTCCAAATGTAAAAATGACTGCATACCGTAAATAAGGAAATGGAACGAAAGCAAGTGAACTTTATCGTGATCGAATGTCAAGATATTCGAGATGAAAGGCCCATACCGCAAATATCTCGTTACCGCTTGCATTTACAGAAAATCGATTCAAAATTTCGCAAGGCTTAGGAGATATCTTATTCCAAACCTAGTCTAGCTCGCATACCCACAACATAGTATACTTCTCTCTATGTTCAATGAAAATTTTTCATATATTACGTGCCCATTTATTCTGCTTTTGGAAAAATACTTTTGCTTTTTCAATACTTTTTATATTAAAATCTGCTCTCTGCGTTTTGGTTTAAAAACCCTGTTTTTGGTATTCAAATGTTTAGATTGCAGACTCAAGACAAATGCATTAAAACAAAAGAACATGCGCGCCTCTAAGTGGTGAAGATAAGGTCTAAGTAAGTAAGTTCGGGGAAAATATTGAAGGGAAAAGATTAATGCGGGTTAGTCCAATATTCAATGTACTTCTACTTCTGAAAATATTTTTTTTTGCAGGAGGTCCCTCTTAGAAATAGATTTAGGTGGTAAATATATATAGTGAAAACCTTAAAAGGGGGCGCAGCTATTTTCTAGAACTTCCACTTTAATGAGACACCACGTAACATCTTCTATTACACCCCAGACTTACTAGTAATGAGCAAACAAAGGCCAAAATCATAACAGCCTTTATCTTGAAATTGAGTCATTGTTTTGATCTTGTGTAATAAGTTTTGGTCTAGATCTAGGTCTTGGTTTTGAAAAAAATCCAAAAGATTGTAGAGTATTCAAAATTTTTAAACCTTATTTTTACAAAGCAGTTGGGTGTTTAAGAAGCCAAATTTCGAATTCAGAGACTTATATATGCTTGAAAGGGGCGTGACACATCTTTTAACTATAAATTAACAAGACTGAAAAGCAGTCTAGCTGGCAGACACGATTTTCTTATATACAACCTTAATTTTTTCTATTTCCACATATATATTTGATGAGTTGATTGATTTACTTCACGCTGGCCAAAAGTCGAAATTATTATATTTTCGAGACCATGTTCCTGCCATACCTAAATTCGAGCGTTAGCCCAGCATCAGGCGTATTAAACCACCGCTGTCTGTTTCATGCTCATAAAATTTATATGGAGCATACCAAAACAGAGACGGTTAAATTACGCTGACGCTCGACCAACGCTCAAATTTAGGTATGGCTGTTGGATGTGAGATTTCAAAAAACAAAATGTCGGATGGCTTAAACAAATATTGATTTTGTGAAATAACTTGATTTTAAGTTAATCACACTTATCAAACGTGTATAACTTATTGCGAATTTTGAGCTTAAAAATTCGTAGTATTTTCTTTTACAAAAAGATTCCATATTCAAACATTCAAATCGTTTCAGTTTTATGTACAGTAACCACACAAATTTTACAGTGAACACCTTACTTTCAATTTGAATTCACAGAATGTTGCTTCTGAGAAGCATACTCTTGGAGAGATCCCAAGAGCATTTTAGGAATGCCTAGATCTTTCTTGTCGATTTTTCGAGATCCATGAATTTCAGTAAAGCAATACAATCTGTAAAAAGTTATTTGGAAAATACTTTTTTTCGACTTTTGGCCAGTTTTACGTGATTTGAACCAGTGACGGTGTTATCATACAAAATTTCTGCCGCCAGCTTCTAACTATTAGTGTTGTTGCATTTCGACGGTTCGAATAAATTCTTCTTTTAATTGTTTACCATTTTTCTATTTACGTAAACATTGATTCTTCTGCTGTTTATTTCTCATAATGCCACAATCCAGAATTTATCGAAAATTAATATACTTAGTTATGTTAGAATCAAAAAATTATTTTTTCATCAATATACATCTCGGCTTCCGTGCTTTAGATACCAAGATCTTTGGGCTTACCAATTGGTGCGTTGTTTTTGCAACTTTAAGTGGAGAAATTCACCAATGGGTTTCATTTTTTTATTTTTAGGTAATACATGTCAGCATAGATTCTTGAAATCCTACAAAACAGACTACTCCTTTTTAGGTTTTTTCTCGAAATGTCTTCTTTAGTTATTTCACATTCTCTTTTGGGAATGATTCTTTTTTATGTTTGTATTTGTATTTGTGTATTGGTATGTGACATGCATACGGGTTCAAAATATGTCTAAGTTGTTATGTAGTATGTTTAAATAAATTACACTATTTGTACAATGTCAACAGGGTTACCAACAATTCCTTTGAGATATCAGGCGGGATGTTTTGTACGTATAACTATGTATGTATGCTTTACATAGAAGAGCGTGCTGTTGATTTTATTAAAAAACATTTTATGTTAAATTCCCATTGTAAAGTTGTCACATATTTAAATTATGTCATTGTTTGACAAATTTGAAACAAATGAACAATACATGTCTGAAACGAAAATAGTTGCCCCATGGAATTGTTTTTTTACATTTTCAATTTGCTATTCGATTTTGTTTAAGGAATTTTACAACTTCCTTTTATTATTTTACACTTGAACACTTAGTTGTCATGTCATTTTGTACAACACACAAAATATTTGGCTGAAGTCTTGAATAAGTTCCTTAAATATTATTTCAAATAAGATAAAAGTTAGTTTTTATGAAAAGATAGAATATTATGGAATACTTTAAGAAAAAAATTATATATGTATCTAAAAATTAAATGCACGAGTCGACTGATATGATAATGATATATTGGTTTTAGCTTTCTGTTCGATGCTTCGTATTAAACACCTTAATAAACGCATACAAAAAAAAAAAAAACAAAACCACTACCACAGATCCGTCATCAAACGCATTTTCCGTTATAGAAAAGAGCTGCTAATTGTACTAAAGGGTGTTTTTTTAGAGGCATAGAACTTCGAATTGAAATAAAACACAAGAAAATCGTTTTAATGTCCATTAGTTTGGCTTTATTGGAAGGATAATTTTATGCCATTAATGTTTAAATATGATTTCGGGCATGTGGCCGCCGCGGCTGGCTCGAATAAAGCCAATTCTACAGGTCCAATTTTCAACCACTTTTTCGAGCATATGGGACCGTATGTTAGCAATAACGCCACGAATGTTGGCTTCCAAGTCCCCTAACGTTTCTGGTTTGTTGGCGTAGACGAGCAACTTCACATATCCCCAAAGAAAATAATCCAATGGTGTCAAATCACACGATCTTGGTGGCCAATTGACAGGTCCATTCCGCGAAATTATGCGCTCATCAAATGTTTCCTTCAATAAATCGATTGTGACGTGCGCTGTGTGGCATGTAGCGCCGTCTTGTTGGAACCACAACTCATCCACATTCATGCCATCCAATTCGGGAACAAAATAGTCGGTTATCATGGCTCTATACCGGTCTCCATTAACGGTAACTGACTCTCCAGCATTATTTCGGAAGAAGTATGGCCCAATGACTCCACCAGCCCATAGAGCACACCAAACAGTCAGTTTTTGTGGATGTAATGGCGTCTCAAGGGTCTCATGTGGATTCTCTTCACTCCAAATGCGGCAATTTTGCTTGTTGACGTAGCCATTCAACCAAAAATGAGCCTCGTCACTGAACAAAATTTTGCGATGAAAATCAGCATCGAGATCAATCTCATTTTCGGCCCATACACCAAAATCACGACGCATTGCATGGTTTCGCGGCTTTAGTTCTTGCACAAGCTAGATCTTGTAAGGTCGCAAGCCAAGATCTTTGCGCAAAATCTTCCATAAAGTTGATGGACAAAGCTCCAATTGCTGTGCACGGTGGCGAATCGATTCATTCGGGTCCTCTTCAACATTTTGCTCTACAGCGGCAATTGTTTCTTTGGTGCGCACTGTTCGACGTCTCTGCGGATGCGTATTATCACATAGAGTAAACGTAGTGCGAAAACGATCCATGGTTAACCGAATTAATTGCTCTGATGGACGATTATGTCGACCATAAAATGGACGGAGCTTGCGGTAAACTTCGCGAACTGAACCATTATTTTCGAAATAAATTTGCACGATTTGTAAGCGTTGTTCTTTTGTCAACCTGTTCATGATGAAATGGCAAACCAAACTGAACATAAATGACATTAGAGTTGCCAGATTTGACCACAAAATTCGAAAAACAAACCTCTAAAAAAAACACCCTTTATATTAAACATTTTGCATAGATTTGTTGAGAATCACTGCAGAACGGAAATCAAGTCAATACAAAAGTTCTAATTTTTGTTTTTTTATGCCCTGTTGATGTAACTCATTGATAATATGATTTTCTTGCAAAGCTCTTTGTGTACAAACTTTTTTCGCGAGACAAAAAGAAGCGGAAAACGCTTCCACTCAATTTCGGTAACACTGTTTACACAAGTTTCAACCACAGTAACATAAGTTCATCAGTGGCGACCTCTCAAATGATGTATTAGGAAAAAGAGCACAAAAGTTACATGAGTTTTTGATGGTGACTCTCTATGTAAACTTGACTTTGTTATGATATTACATGTCTTATGCAGTTGTTTGATGTTGCATGTGCCCATCGTAAAATGTTATCTTGCAGTTTAAGGTTCTTAAGAGTAGTAAAAATTTAGTTGAGTGCAATTACATAGCGCTTAAAATGACTGTAACTTTTGAAACAACAAACGCAAAAATGCTTTAAGCTTAAAAGTGTATTTTTTTTTGTCGTAGCAACTGCTTAACAGTTTACATAACCGGTGAACTATTTATCGTTTGGAATTTAATTTTGCTATTAATAAAAACGAATATTTTTTTTTCAACGTGGTTTTTTTTATTGGAAAGATAAATCCTTCCGGTTCACTATTCAAGTAAATGAGAAAATGCAAAAAAAAAATTTTTCAAAGAATTTCACCTTGATTTACAATTTCAATCAATATTAACCCCAAAAAAAATTATTGATATTGGAGAAGATGAACAAAAATGGCATTTCAATTTCTTTGGAATAAGTCATATACTAAATATGAGGCATTGCATACGTAACAAGATAGTATTTGGCTTTGCATCACCGATTTTTTCGAATCTTTTTTGTCGAATAAGTGGAACAAGTTGAGACTAGCATCCATGACTTTTTTAAATATTTTTTATCAATACGTTTCAGAGATATAAATTTTTAAAAAACTAAAGAAGCTGCAAAAACGACATTAATTTTTTGAAATGCTCATAGCTCCATAGTCGGCCAAATCATGTGATTGTTTTTTCTTTAAGATTATTTTTATAATAAATTAAAAAAATTTTTTTGAATGATATACAATCATTTGGGAGAATAAAATGATGTTACCTGGAATGTTTTGCGGAATTTTTGCAAATGAGTTATTTTATAGATTTCGATGTGCTCTTTCAGAATTTCAACTTTGCTACCTCGAGTCGTGTTTGCTCGAGCCACGATATTGGAAAAATGGCGTCCAAAATCAGTTTTTTACAAATATCTTTTAACGGTTACATTTAGAGAAAAATATTGTGGCGCAATATTGTAGGTTCATTTTACTTTTTTTCACATGACTTATAGTTTACGAGATATTTTATTCTCAAACCTAAAATTTAGAAAAAAAAAACCGTTTTTTCGAAATAGCTTCAAAACGGTTCGTTCTAGAAAAAAAAATTTCTCGCATTTTGTAGAACGTTCAATTCCCTTTAAGGGTCTTTCCGGAACTGTTTTTTCGTCTGACTTACCGTTCATGAGATATCGCGTCTTAAAAATTATTCAAAATTGAACATTGTACTATGCTCCATACTGTGTTGAATTTTGAATGATTTTCAAGTCGCGATATCTCATGAAGGGGAAGTCTGACGAAAAAACAGTTCGGAAAGACCCTTATAGGGAATTGAGCGTTCTACAAAATACATGAACATATTTTTTCTAGGACGAACCGTTTTGGAGCTAATAAACTTTTTTTTCTAAATTTTAGGTTTGAGAATAAAATATCTCGTAAACTATAAGTCATGTGAAAAAAAGTAAAATGAAGCTTTTAGTAGAAGTAATTCCCTATAAATAGGTGTTTTTTAACGTGTGACTCACCGTTCATGAGTTATCGTAATTTTAAGCTCAACACATCACTGTGCCTACTCATACGCGGGATGCACAATTTACATTCCCGATGCCTTTACGTACGAAGTCCCATCCATCTCCATTGTCCCTCTCTTCTTACACCAAGGTTTTTAAAGATCCATGTTTTAACTTTTTTAATCATAGCTCCCATAGGTAGAGAGATATAGCATTTTATATATTTTTTGTATGAAGGGTGCAACTCCCCCTCATCAGCCCCCCCGTCCAATTTTTTCAAAGTAAATGGTGGATAGAATATTCATGTATGTACCAAGTTTTATACCGATATCTGCGATATGTGAAGAAATATAGCATTTTGTGTATTTTTGAAAAGTGGATGCAATTCTCCTACACCCAATATCCCCCAAGTTTTGCATGGTGAATGGTAGATATGTACATTATGCGTAAGTTCATCAACTTTCATAATCATAGCTTGTATAACTGTAGAGATATAGCATTTTTTGTATTTTTTTCGTATGGGGGGTGCAACCCCCGTTACTCTCAGTGGCATCCCACCCCCTTAAGAACCTTTTGCAGACCATAATAAACAATTTAAAAAAAAAATTATGTAAATCGGCCTTGTAGTTTCCGCGTTCATAAGCTACATACGGACACCATTTCATTTTTATATACATATATTGATTTTATAAGCTACAATATTGCGCCACAATATTTTTCTCTAAATGCAACCGCTAAAGAGATATTTGTAAAAAACTGATTTTGAACGCAATTTTTCCAATATGGCGGCTCGAGCAAACACGACTCGAGGTAGCAAAGTTGAAATTCTGAAAGAGCACATCGAAATCTATAAAATAACTCATTTGCAAAAATCCCGCAAAACTTTCCAGGTTAAACTACCAAATGACTGTACTATGATTTTTTTTTTAAATTTTCAACTTTCAAATTTAAATTGCTATTTTAATCAATGATTATACTCTTCGATTTTAAAAAAAAAAAAAAATTTTGGAAAAAACAAATGTGTATGACGATGGAATCTATTGTTTTACATTTTGTAACTAACAAAAAAGTGAGTGAAAGACCACTAAAATATTCCTCGTTAACGGGAGAGGGTAATAATGTTTACCGACCCCCATTAATTTTTCATCTCTAACATTTCTTTTAAATATACTACCCCATTTTGTCCACCCCTTAAGTAGGTGTCCCTACAAAAATTTTATAAAAATATCAAAAAAATTCTCCATTACCGGGAGAGGGAAAAAATGTTTCCCAACATTTTTTTCGAACATACTAGCCCTTTTTACTACTCCTTATTATTATGTCTATCTAAATGTTGTGTTGGAGGCCCCTAAGGGGTAGAAAAAAGTCACTCCCGTCCATGAGAATTTTCTTTTATGTTTGTATCAAAATTTTGTATGGGACTCCCTCAAGAATAGTAAAAAAGGGGTAGTCTGTTTAAATGAAATATTGGAGAGGAAAAATCCATGGGGCAGTGAACATTTTTTCCCTCTCCCGGATATTAAGATTTTTTTTTATATTTTTGTCAAAATTTTATATGGGTGCCTCCTTAAGGGGTGGAAAAAGGGGTAGTATGTTTGAGATAAATATTGGAGACATAAAATTAGTTGGGGTCGGTGAACATTTTCACCTTATTCCGACAACGAAGAATATTTTAGTGCTATTTCACTCACGTATTTGTTACTTCAAAAATTTAAAGAAAAATAGATCTCATCGCTTGTCCATTCTAAAAATGGTTTAAAATACATTAAAGTTTTTTGCAAAATTTTTAAGAAAAAAAGTTTGAATAAAATCGGAGATTCAAAAGCTAAATGCCCCTTATATATATTTACTTGTTGGTGACAGAAAATGAAAAACAGCTTAATACAACATAAGACCAATAGAGTTAGGCTAAGTTTTCTGTTAGTTCTGAATAGGTTTACACTTTTGCCTTAGTGGTTTTTTATTATACCCTACACCCAGGGTATATTCACTTTGTCCTTCCGTTTGTAACGCAGAGAAGGAGGCGTGGCAGGTATAGAAAAGTATATATATTCTTGATCAGCGTCACCTCCTGAGTCGATATAGCCATGTCCGTCTGTCTGGCTGGCTGGCTGGCTGGCTGGCTGGCTGGCTGGGTGGCTGGCTGTGTGTTGAAATACACTTTTTGGGAAAACTGAGCAAGATAATTCAATGAAATTTGGTACACTGCCTCCGTCGTCAAAGTTAGCTCGGGGGATTGAAAATGAGCAAAATCGGTCAACGGACACGCCTACCGCCCATACAAAAATTATATTCAAAATGCAATTTTAGGAGTATTTTTCACGACAATGCAACCACAATACATATAAGTACTACGAATTGTAAGCGCAAGCTCTGATAAAAAACTAAGCGAATTCGGACAAGAGGGTGTGGCACCTCCCATACAAGCAAAAGCTTCAAAACGCTATACTGAAAGCGTTTTTTGAGATATTCGAACCAACTTTGACTCAGACACTAAAAATTATAAATTAAAGCTCTCAGCAAAAATTGATTGAAATCGTACAAGGGGGCGTGGCACCTCCCATATTAGCAAAAGTTTCAAAATGATATACTGAAAAAGTTTTTTGAGATAATCCAACTAAATTTCACTCTGACACTAAAAACTATAAATGCAAGCTCTGAACAAAAACTGGGTGTACTCGCACAAGAGGGCGTGGCACCTCCCATATAAGCAAAAGCTTCAAAACGCTTTACTGAAAGCGTTTTTTGAGATATTCGAACCAAATTTGATTCAGACACTAAAAATTATAAATGAAAGCTCTCAGCAAAAATTGGGTGAAATCAGACAAGTGGGCGTGGCACCTCCCATATAAGCAAAAGATTCAAAATGCTATACTGAAAGAGTTTTTTGAGATAATCCAACAAAATTTCACTCTGACTCTAAAAACTATAAATGCAAGCTCTGAACAAAAACTGGGTGTACTCGGACAAGAGGGAGTGGCACCTCCCATATAAGCAAAATTTTCAAAATACTGCAGTGTAGGGTATTTATTTTTTGGCCAGGCCAAAATTAACACCCTTACTAGTTTAGATTCCAAAATATAAGAAGAAATTTTATCACGAATTAATAATGACTTGAGCTTATTTTCATTGTTCTTAAGTTAACTTAAACTATTTTTCCTTTTCTCCACAGATATAATAGAACAGCAAATTTAGAAATACTTATATGAGTAAGAGTACAGGTAAAACTGAATTTAAATGCAAATGCTGTTAAGAGACATAAAATGGTATAATGTAAAATTTTTATTCTAAACAAAAATTCACTGGAGATGTACTCAGACGTAAAAATGATTCAAAATCATTTACATAATTTCATCAATATTTATAAACCTCTCTCTCTCTCTCTCGACGTACACACCATTATGAGAGCGCAAAAAGATATTTGCGTCTACTTCAGTTTATTTGCAATTCTCTAGGACTCTTCATCTGAATAAAAAAAGAATAATTTTGTTTTGCTAGGATTTGTTGATTTTGTGGTTTTTGTTTTTATTTATCGTGCGGGCTCCTTTTTTATTTTTGTTTTCGGTTTTTTTCCCTTTATTCGTTTTTATTCCTTAGAATGCGTATGTAAATGTGTGGCTTCATTTTGAAAATTATGCCATAATTTACAAACACTTAACCGTATCGTATTCTCTTGAGTCTTCGCACGCAACGTCAAAGTTCAATAAACGTAATTCAATATTAACATTTCTAAAGATTTTGCTTCCGAATTGAACCTTCAATTAATTTGCATTTTAATTAATATTTGATATTTTATGAGTGGTTTGGCTTTTTTCATCCATTGATTGATTGACGGGTTCTTGACTCTGAGTCTATTCTAATTAAGAAAAAGGCTGCGATGGCTTACTAAGCAAATCATCTCTATTGATATATTGATAGAGGATTTTGTATTGTTGGCCCATCCGTTAAAAGATAAAAGAAAATAATGTTTATGTACCATAAAATATATAGCAGGCTCATTGTAATTATAAAAATTTTGTGTGCAATTTATAACTGAAAAAATTTGTGAAATTTTGTACGAACTTTTCTTTTAATTAGAAATATATAATTTCGTATATTTCAGTATATTCAAATTTTGCCATATATGAGCAATTTTTCGATATTAATTGACTTTTTGTGTACTTATGACGTTTTCTGAATTAGTCGGGTATGTTCGACGTTATTCGAGTTTTTGATATTCTTGGAATTGCTCCATTGATGTTTAAGTATTTTTAAAAATTTTCGATTTTCAAAGTTTTTGATTTTGTCCCATTTATTTTGTGCTTTTTTTTTATCTCTTTCAGAATTTCACAGCTTTTTCAACACACAAATGTATACCTTTGTATTACGTGTGCATTTTTCCAGACTTCTTAATTTTATCCTTTTGGGGTTTTTCAACATTTGAGCCGTTCAAAATGACAATGGTGCAACTCCAAAACGAAGCAAAAGTAATGCCATATAAATTATGTGCCATAATGATCGGTTATTTGGTCGATATAATTTTTTCAACTTAATTTCAACAATTCCATATCATCAAGTAAATTTTTCGTGGAAACAGAATCAATTTTATTCATCACCAACAAAATGTCAGCCAATTAATATTATGACATTACTTTTGCTTCGTATTGGAGTTGCACCATTGTCTTTTTGAACGGCTCATTTATCGGTATTGATATTTTCTGAATCTATAAGTACGAGTATTCATAAAGTGCTTTGAATATTTATTTAATTTCTCAACAATTTTATTAAAAACTTTTTTTGTTCAATTTTGCCATTTTTCGTTTTTCACAACAATTTTGAGATTTTCGATGATCGAACACGGCGCTGAATATGTCCGAAACTCATTCCTATTCGTATCCCATCGATTGATAAAAAAATATATTTCCTAAAAAATGCGTGCTTCGCTCATTGCTTAGAGCAAAATCAAATGCATTGAAGGATTTGTCTAAAACGTGCATTTTCGGAGATCGGGGTCGAAATTGATGTTATGTGGAACCTATTTCTGGACTTCCTTCATCAATTTATGGATGTAAATTTTACCCAAAACGGAAACTAAGGTAATTCTACGCCGATCCAAATCCCGTCTCCCATCTAAGTATTTAAACGAAAAACCAATTCTTTATTTGGTTTTAGATCGCGTTTTATTTATTTGTCCCGATGCAATTTATACTGAATCCCATCTATATGCGATAAATAGTTTCAGAGATATGACACCACCAATTTTTGAACATTATTCGTCCCGATACTTTAAATATACGTACCAAATCTCATCCATGTCCGTTAAATATCCTCAGAGACAAGATAATTATATTTTTTGGAAACATGAAAAAATTAAATAAATTTTTTTAAATTTTTGGTTCCGTCGCCCAAGGGGTGGAAAAAATTATTATCCAAAACACGAAAAAAAAAATTTTAATTTTTCGTTCCGTCATGCAAGGGGGGACCGTTGTGTGAAAACATTTGCTTTCCTCTAAAATGTTGTAAAAAGTCATGAAACGCGTAGAAAACACAAGAAAAAAGAAAAACTAGTAAGGGTGTAAATTTTGGCCTGGCCAAAAAATAGATACCCTACACTGCAGTATTTTGAAAATTTTGCTTATATGGGAGGTGCCACGCCCTCTTGACCGAGTACACCCAGTTTTTGTTCAGAGCTTGCATTTATAGTTTTTAGTGTCAGAGTGAAATTTAGTTGGATTATCTCAAAAAACTTTTTCAGTATAGCATTTTGAAACTTGTACGATTTCAACCAATTTTTGCTGAGAGCTTTCATTTATAATTTTTAGTGTCTGAGTCGAAGTTGGTTCGAATATCTCAAAAAACGCTTTCAGTATAGCGTTTTAAAGCTTTTACTTGTATGGGAGGTGCCACGCCCTCTTGTCCGAATTCGCTCAGTTTTTATCAGAGCTTGCGCTTACAATTTGTAGTACTTATGTGTATTGTGGTTGCATTGTCGTGAAAAATACTCTTAAAATTGCATTTTGAATATAATTTTTGTATGGGCGGTAGGCGTGTCTGTTGACCGATTTTGCTCATTTTCAATCCCCCGAGCTAACTTTGACGACGGAGGCAGTGTACCAAATTTCATTGAATTATCTTGCTCAGTTTTCCCAAAAAGTGTATTTCAACACACAGCCAGCCACCCAGCCAGCCAGACAGACGGACATGGCTATATCGACTCAGGAGGTGACGCTGATCAAGAATATATATACTTTTCTATATCTGCCACGCCTCCTTCTCTGCGTTACAAACGGAAGGACAAAGTGAATATACCCTGGGTGTAGGGTATAAAAAAATGTTGGTACCGACATCCTATTGGGGAAAAAAAAAACCGAAAAAACTAATGATGCAGAAACACGCACCATATCCAAAAACCTATAAATATTTTTTTACGGTGATCGGTCCAGCCGTTTGGGAGTCTATAGGGAACATACAGACATGCAGACATGATTAGATTAGATTAGAGTGGTGGCTTAGTAAAACGATGTTAAGCCTAAGTAGCACTGTTCGTGCCGTTTTAATACCACATAAGAGATCGGGCTGGCTGGTAGGAAGGGGTTTTCTGGGTCTGAATTAGATATCTTTTAAAGGAAACTGTACACAGAGCGAAGAAAAAAAGCATAACTTGCGATGTTAAATGAGATTCTACCACGCTCGTGAGTGTTTTAACTACGTTTCGTTGCTGATTTGGATTTAACAACGTTCCAAGATCATATTTGTATGGTGCGTTGCTAAATAACTCACAAACGTGGTTGAAACTTACTTAACAATGCTGGATGCCAAGCGTTGTTAAATCCAAATCAGCAACGAAACGTGGTCAAAACACCACGAAACGTATTGTAGTTAAATCCAAATCAGCTACGAAACGTAGCTAAAACACTCACGAACGTGGTAGAAGCTAATTTCAAAACAAATAGACTTTCAGTCAACCTCACAATAATGATGGCAGGTTCCAGGTTCAAATCTCTCCAAAACCAAACAAAAAAATATTTATTTAAAGCAAAAATTGAAAATTAAAAAAGAAAATAATATCAGTTTAATTGTTGTTGACAGGAAAAAATTAGAATTAAATAAATAATAAAAAAATTTTTTTTTTGTATTTTATTTAGCAACGCGCGTTGTTAAATCCCTCACAAACGTAGTTGAAACTCATTTAGCAACGCGCGTTATTAAAACTGCTACGAACGAGCCATGCTCAAAATTTGGGTCGCAACGTTGTTAAAATAACCACGTTTCTGTTACTTTTAACAATGTTGTTTTCTCTGTGTAAAAGATATTTACATATATCCATTTTGTTCTATTCATGTAGTTGAGCAGGAGGCCAATCTCAATATCGGCGCGTTCGCTCAAATCGTTGAAAAAGGGTTTTCCTATAGATTTAAGCCTGTCTCTAGCTAGAGCAGGGCAGTGTCAGAGAAAATGCTCTAGAGATTCCTTCTCGTTGCCATCCACGCAACTCCGACAGAAAGAATTAAAGGGGATACCCAGCCTTTCGGCATGCTTGCCGATGGCCCAGTGCCGAGTGCAAATTGCAGCGATTCTTGCAAAATCAGTACGATTTCTGGATAGCAGGTCTAATGTTTTTGATTTGTTAAATGAAGGTCAAATTGCTCTGGAAATCCTGCATGTTTCTAAAGCTTTTCATCTGACATTCGCCTCGGTGAGAAAATGCGTGAATGCAGACATAAAACGATTGATTTTTATATATGGACGTGTGGACGAAAAATAAAGTTTCGGGAGTCAAAATTTTCTTTATTTTAAAGTTTTGTTTTTCGAATGACTAGTGGTATTTAAAAAAGTTTCAATATGGCGACGTTGTAACGTGCCTCGAAAAGAGGCGTAGTATTATTTTTTTTTTTTTTCAATATTTTGGCGCAAATTTTATCACTCAGGGGCTTTCAGGGTCACTGATCATAAATCTGAAATTAAAATTCGAAAATTTTTAAATCCAAGATAGTGGATGCAAAAAATTAGGAAATCCTAACTTTGGCTATAAATCGAAAAAATAATGTTAGAGTGCTCAACCTAGGCACGCTTGATCCCTAAATATTTCTTAACTTAATGTGTAAGTTTGAACAAATTTGACCAACTCTTGAATTCAGACTTCGGATTCATGAAAACCCCCGAGTGATGAAATTTACGCTTAAATATTGAAAAAAATATTTATACACCTTCTTTCGGGGTGTGTTACAACGTCGCCATATTGAAAGTATTTTAAACACCACTCGTCTTTCGAAAGATTTTGAAATAACAAAAATTTTGGTTCAGTTGACGCGAAACGTCCCATAAATAGATTTCAACTTGTTTTTCAAAAACCAATTAATTCAAAAGTATCTCGTTCCTAATATAAAATTCATCTTCCCAAATTGATTGATTCAAAAAAAAAAAAAAAATTACTGAATACAGTGGCCACAACTGGCATTTCCCAGGTTCACTGTTCCTGAGCATAAAAAGTATCACAAAAATGTGTAGAAAAATAGATCTTAGTCTATGATCCATGATCTATGATATATGATAAGCAGCGGTTTTTCCGAACTTTTTTATTTGTATGGAGACCGAACCAGCCTAGTGGTCATTCACATATCAAATGCCAACAGTTTTACATTTTTAAGTAAACTTTCCGTGAAAATAGCGCACAATGTTTTATATTTGATAAAAAATGACAGTCATTTCGCATTATAACCTTACTCTTTCTATAATTCTTTCTATCTATAAACTTAAACATTATTTTATTTCAGACATCTGTTTGCATTTAACTATCATATCTGTCAAACTTTCAAATCCTTAGTGTATCTAATTCTCTTGAGTTATTACGCCTCGTGAAAATTGTTTCAACTTTTTCGAGCAGTTTTCTTATGTGTTCATTCAGCCATTTTTATTCTGCCTCATTTACGCTCGCTCGATTTCAACACTTCAGCGGAAACCGCATCGCACGCAATCAGCAAACATTTCAGCTTCTTGTTGTCTGTCTGCTTTCCTGTTGTTGGTGGTTGGCTGATTGGCAAGGGAGTTTTGGTAGTTCGCTGTTGGTAGTATGTGCTTTATCATCAGCCTTTACAAAGTTAAAACAATTTATGAAATACGTGCGGTGCATTGAAATATTGACACACATACACGTGTTCATACATAAGTATATATGTATGTATATGTATAATTAAAGTTTATTTTTGTTACGCGCTATAAAAAAGTTTATTCTTTTTTGGGAATTATTAGTTGAATAAAAGCATTAATGTTATTAACATTTGTTGTTGTCATCATTTCTATGTTATTCATCTTTTTAATTAATTTAATACGCTTTTTGCCTAAGGGAGTTATCCTTTTAATTTAATAACTAAGTAGAAAGAAAGGTCTATTAAGGGGAATTGTTGCCTTAGGGAGCAATAATACTCAATGGGAAATTTTACTGTTACTGAAAAAGTCAACTTCGACGTGCCTTTTTTTATTAACAACAATAACAATTTAAACTTTTAAAGTAAAAGACCTAAAAATGAATTGTTGAATTAAATACCTTAATGTTGTACAAGTGCTTTTGGTGATAATTTTTGAATCGCTTCTTAAAAGTTTTATAAAAAATTGTGAATGTTTTTAACTACAACGAGTTTATTTGAAAATGGAATAGTCCAACTGCGGAAAATAAAATTTACTTTCATATTTAAAATTACAGGCTCGTTAGACCACGATTTCATCATAAATTACTCAAAAGAATTTTTCATGAAAAACATTTTTACAAAAAAGCTTTTTTTGAAAATTGGAATAAGTCAATTTTTTCAACTACTACTAAGGTTTTGCTTTGAAATCAATTTAATCGAGTTTTTTGCTGTGAATGAACTTATTCCAGTTTTATTTATACTTTTGTATAACTTGTTTCATATTCTGTAAATAGAGGCAAAGGGAAATTAAGGCTTTTATATGTTGCTAATTTTTTTTTTGATTCCTGGAGATTTTCGAATACTCTCTGATAACACAGGCACACAAAGAAACGGTATATGCCAGGGTGGAGACCCCCCTACCCGCATGTATTTTGGGGCGTTGAGCCCGAATATTACAATAAAAAATTGATCTGAGAGCCTATTTTTGCGATGGCGCCCCCTACTTACCCCCTTGTGGGTCGAAATTCCCCTTGGTATAAACATTCGAAAATTTGTGTATTTGCTAGGTTTTTGGGTGCGCTGTAACCAAAAAGAACTGCAGAAAATTATTTTAGCCCCAATGTCACCCCCTAGCATCCCCTTATAACCGTTTAGATGGGGTTGAAAGTTAATGTTTTATGAAAATTAAAAATGTTAGTAATTTTATGGTTTTTCAGTGTTCTCATAAAACTTGTTGTTCCAAGGTCATCATAAAACCAAGCAACAAATAATTTTCTAAAACATCTTAACCCAATATTATTTTGTTTTTATTTTATCACAAAGTATCGAAATCAATCGAAAAAATCCGTAAGACACAGAAATTGTCGAAAATCCTGAAAGAATCGGCTTGATCCCGAAATTATCGAAAAATTTCAAAAAGGAGTGCAGAAATCGGAGTTGATCGAAAAGTATCGAAGAATTCGGCAAGAATCCTAAATTAACGAAATGCAACCAAAAATTCTGAAGAAATCGGCGAGGGCCTGATATTATCGAAAAACATAGCAAAAGGCGCCAGGACTTATTTACCGAATATTGTCAAACACTCAAAGAGTCTTCAATCAACAATTGTAATATTTTCTCCTTTATTCTGACTGTTGTTTTGTCAAATCGAAGTATTAACAAGAATTTTTTAAAGGCTAAAAATATCGATACATCCAACGTAAAAGTTTGTAACTGAAGTTACTAACTTTTAACGGGACAATGATTTTCAAAATTTGCGTTTTAGGCTCTATCTTGTATCAAATCTTGGTAACTCTAGTTTGTAATTTGAAAGGGTGGGAGCAATTTTTGAAGTTACAACCCTAGTATATATTAGTGAGGTCTCCATGCAAAAACTTGGCAACTTAAGTTGATAACTTATGCACGGGACAAAAATAACAAATTGAGTTGGTAACTTGACTTACAAAGTTATTAGTTAATTTTTCTTTAAAAATCAGTGGTTGAAAGTCCTACATAACAACGTAATGTCCGTAGATTATTTTTGAATGGTAGTTGGCAAGTTAAGTTACCAACTTTTTTCATGAAACATTTCGTTGCTGAAACAGAACATAAGTTGTAACTAGAGTTACAACTAATATGTATTCATTTTTATCCAAATTAAAAGTTGAAATTGTTAATATCTCTGTTAATCGATTTGGAATAGTGACAACAATTTAATAGTCGAAAAACCTTTATTTGGACTACAGATTTCCAAAGTAGAGTAGAACGGGGCAATGTCGTGCACTCAACTTTGACATGCTCGTAAAGCCGTACATCTCAAGCGAATGCGACGAGTAAGCATCCGATCGAAAGATAATTTCGTTGGTTACATCCATGTGTAACAACATTTGTGTAGCGAGAAATTGTGTTTGTGTAAGTGAAGAAAAAAAAAAAATGTGCACGACATTACCCCCCTCAAAATTTGTGGGGTAAAGTCGTGCATTGTTTTCCGAGTATAGTAAAGGTACCAAAATCTGTGAAAAATGATAGGTAGTGGTTCTATTAGTGGAGATTGAGCATTATCATGTATTTATTCATTATTATACAAGTGTGAAGTACATAATATGTTGTGTAGAGTAGAACGGGGCAATGTCGTGCACTCATCTTTGACATGCTCGCAAGGCCATACATCTTAAGCGAATGCAACGAGTAAGCATCCGATCGAAAGATAATTTCATTGGTTACATCCATGTGTAACAACATTTGTGTAGCGAGAAATTGTGTTTGTGTAAGTGAATGTGCACGACATTACCCCAATGGTCGTTTTAAAGGTCAACTTCGATAACTCGGTGAAGCCTAAAATTTTTTTCGAAAACCAAATACTTCTTTTCTTTGGCAGGATATTTTGTTTCAGAAAACACTTACCTGGTATATTTTCCCGGAAGGAAAATTATTTTTGCTGACCCGATAAAAAAACACTTTTATCGTCCCGAAAGCGTGCGTTTTGAAAAAAAGGTTACTCTGTAGAGACGAACTGGTGAAAATTGGTAGTATTATATGCATAAGCTCAGTAGGTCAGCAGGTCCCTACCTTACGAACTGTTGGTAAATCATTCAATTCTTTGGGCTAAAACAGCCAGTGTACGACATTACCCCCTGCACGACATAACCCCGTTCTACTCTATTTATTAAATTTTTGTTTTTGGTTTTTTTGTTTTAACGGAAACAATACAAAAATGATCATAACTAAAAACTACGATTTTCAAGTTACCAACTTTTACGTTGGACGTACCAATAATCTTTTCGAATAAACTGATGAGAACTGAAAAATTCTAGTCGAATTTAGTTTTTCTGACATTTCTCTACTTGTATCTATACCAATGTTGTATAAATACTGTTCATTGAACAGTAACTGTGATTTTTCAAAAGGGCGTAAAACCACTCCCAACCTCGAACAAACCTAAGAATGCCTTCGTCATTACCATTCTAAAATGCATCCTCAAGTTCAAAATTCATCACAAAAAATGCATTTTTCCAAGGTAAAATCGTGATCAAAAGTCGCATTTCAGAACAAAAGGGCTTATTTCCATATAATTTCATAGAAATTTTTAAAGTTTGATACAAAAAGGCGTATTTCGAATAGTGGCCAAAAAAACTTTTAATATTTTTTATATGTCCCAGGCTATATAGGTACTTACATACCATGCCTATAGACATCAAAATAAATTTCCAAATGGTGAAATAAGAGTGATTTCCAAACAAAAGGGCTTATTTCCATACGTTTCAGAACAAAAGGGCTCATTTCCAAATGTTTTTTACTTTTTGCAATTACTACAAATATGTTACAACAAAAATGTTACGGGGATTAGAATCTTTGGTCAACTCACTACAATAATACAGGAGACATTTAAAAAAAATATGTTATTGTAAACAGCCCATAAAAGTTTTTTCTCATTACTGAAAATTTGTTTAACATGGTTTTACGCCCTTTTGAAAAAACACTCCTCAGTTTCAACATTGAGGGTATTCCTGAAAACGTGTAAAAGCCTCGAAAACTCGTAAAAGTTGTCAAAATCAATACAAAATTTGACAGTTTTACGAGGCTTTTACACGTTTTCAGGAATCGCCTTATTGTTTGACCATTCAAAAACTGTTCTACAATATATTTATAAAGAATTCACACTATTTTAAAATGTTCTTCCCGAATGCATTAAAATGCATTAGGCCCTAATTGGGAGGTTATGGGGTTAGCCTAAATTATGGAATGCCTAACGTTTGCCTAGTTTAGCAGACTTAGGGTATAACTTAATTTGGTTTGTGTGGTGGTCATACATGGGGCACAAGGCGTTTATAGTTGGGTAAATATCTGATACCTCGTTTAATGTTAAAAGAGGTCCTGATTAGGTGTCCGCCTTTGGGACTATCGTTCTGGTTAGGAAAAACCGATGCGATCCTAATTAACGCCAAACAAAATTTTCTAGTAGGAATTTTTTATGCTTAAAATTGGGTTTTTCAATTATAATTCGAAGCTTACAAGGTCTGATTCTTGGGTTTAAGTTTCAAATTTAAAGTTTTTGCTCTTTTGGTGTGTTGTACTTTTATATTTTTTATATAGTACTTACGAGTACAAAATTTAGTTCTTAGTTTTTTATAAAATCAAAACTGCAAATAACTTTATCATTTAAAATTTTTCATTTTACAATAACACAGTGCGACAAAATGGAAAAAAATCATAAAGTTTTTCTGATAGGTTATGAAAAATAAAAATACACGTATTTCACCGAATATGTGTATCAGTGATTTTTTCCATTTCATGGCTCCTCAAAGCTTAAAATTCGCGTTTTATATGAAATTTTGAGATTTTATGAAAAAACCATCTTATTATGAAATGTTGCTCGTGTCCTTACCTTTAATTGAAGGTATAGCACTTGAGAATCCGCATGGTAGTTTTTGTTTTATAAGCAAAACCATTTTCAATGTATTTTTTTTTTTTTCATATATTTCGTAAAATAAAAAAAATAAAAATTATCACAAAGTCTTCTAATGTTGAAATAGCAAAATTTTTACAGTTTTGCTTATAAAACAAAAACTACCATGCGGAATCTCAAGTGCAATATCTTAAATTAAAGGTAAGGACACGAGCAACATTTGATAATAAGATGGTTTTTTTATAAAATCTCAAAATTTCATATAGAACGCGAATTTTAAGCTTTGAAGAGCCACAAAATGGAAAAAATCACTGATACACATATTCGGTAAAATACGTGTATTATTATTTTTCATAACTTATCAGAAAAACTTTATAAGACCCCAGGGGCATTTTTTGTGTTGCACTGTGTAATTAACATTGTCAACATTGCCGATACTTAACTCGGTAAATACATTTTATTCAATAGTCAACACTTTAACTTTACTGCTCTGCGATGAAACTATAACTGCACGGTGGTGATTCAAGATTTGCTTGTCATCTGCTGGCGTTAATTGGAACCTTCACGATAGTTTTGCCACAGCTATGTATATAAAGTGTAGCTTGCGCTATGCACGAAGTTTCTCGTCGTTCTCCCAGATACGTTTCTAATGTTTCTAGCTCTTGTTTCATATTGTATTGTATTGTGTTGTGTTATTAATTTAATGTTGAATGGCGCTTATGTAATGTAAATTTAATTTTTTTTTAATCAACGCATTATTTTTTTTACTAAGAATAATGATTAAATGAGTTTTCTAAACATTTATCACCTAAAAATTCATATTTACATCTGTTTCTGACATTCTTAACCTAACCATTCATTAAATAGTTTTTTTTAAATTTACGTAAGGCGCTTACGCTTGAATTGTTACTACGAATGGTTACCAAAAATAAATGCTTTCTTCTGAGTCATTTGACTATTAAATTTCATATTGTGACAATTCAGTTATTTATAGAGTTTATTGATAAAAATTGACAAAAATCGATTTTCGTCAACCGGCGTTTCCTTATTCATCATCATCATCATCATAGTCTGCCCAATAACCCAACAACATTCATTGTACAACCTTTGTCGCCCTGTCAGTGGAAGGAAGAAGCAACAGTGTAATATATTTTGTTATTTTGTTGTAGTTGTTGTAGTTGTTGTTGTTGCTATTGTTAATCAATCGATAGGGTTTTCAATTTTTGTTTCCCTGTAGAGCCTTTTGTTATTTGGAGTTAAATTTAACACGTGCTGCTTGGCTACGAGTAACATACAATGCCGCCATCGCCTTTTCCTCAAATCACATTAAATATTTATCTGCTGCTCGTATCTTTCAAACTCATCAAGTTGTTTTCTGCTGGTTTTTTTTTCGCTCTCTTTAAATTTTGAGGAACACATGTGATTAAATCCCACACATACACAATTACAAAATACCACTGATGACGTGTTTTTCTTTCAAGGTGTATTATGTAGATACGGGTAAAACCCCAATCAAAAATGGTCGCAAAAAATATTGAAAAAGTCATAGGTGGCTGGAAAAAAATTGGAACGATTCGAAAAGTACTAGAACATTTTGAATAATTACATTAATTATAACTAATAAGTACAACAATTTTAGGTTTTAACCGAAATAAAAAGATTTTGACAATGGATTTTGGTATAGGGGACCAAAAAAAATATAAGTGTTTCGGCGTTTTGAAAGTTTACGTCTGAATTTTTTTAGGAAGGGTCAAAGTTTTACCCTCTTAACGTGTTCTTGTGTTCAATCCACATGCAAAACTATGTATACAAGATATTGTAGTATCACAAAACAAAGTTCGCTGTAAGGCCCCCGTTTTGAAAGCTTATCGGTTTTGATATTTAAAGAAAAAAATGTTTTTTTTTTCGACTAAATAATACGCTATTTGATTTTTTCCAATTACTCCACCATTTGACGTCCGATTCTCAAGTACAGTATATCATTGTAAATATTTTTTTTTTTTGTATGGGGATCGATACTATCTAAAGGATACGATCCTTTCATCTCGTTATAAAATAAAAACCAAATCAAACCGAGACTTTGCATGAAATGGCTAAGGTTTTTTATTTTATTATAACCTCCAAAATACTCCAAATGAATTGTACGACATCTCATATTTTTCAAGGCATGAAAAAACAATATCTGTTAATTAACATCAAACATTTTTAGTTTTTTAGGTAAAATAGGTACGCACAAGAAAGTATTTTCTAAATTTCGTCCCACTGTAAAACTCTAAAATTGCATTTTGGATAAAACTTTTTGTCCCAAGGTCATAAAAAAATCACACAAGGAATATTTTTCGTGAGATATTAAACCATTATATTCTGTTTTTGAGGATCTGTTTAACCCCATTTTTCAAACACTGGGTTATAATGGGTTAAAATATTCTACAAAAATATTCTACAAAAATTTCACTATTTGTCATCGAAGACAAGAAATGCTTAAAACTCAAGAATAATGCGTAAAAAAGTGAAATAAAAATGCAATGTGAGAGGGGTTCATCGGTTTTGACAATTTTGTGACTGCCGCGATGAAATTTTGACTTTTTAGTGTTCAAAAACTAGCGGTGAAATGTTATAGCAAATATTTTAAAGGTACACATTAACTCCATATTCCTCTGTTTTAGGTGAAATTTTTTTACCTTTCTAGGAAAAGGGTAAAAATTACCCATATGAGGGGATAAAGAGGGCTAAAGTTTCCTTGTAATATCCTAAAATACTTTGCTGAGCACTTGATACACCTCAGATGCAAGGATCGTTAAGTTTTATATGTCGATTTAACACAAGAATGCGTTAAAAGGGGAAACTTTTACCCCCCCTAAAAAAAAATTCTGACGTAAACTTTTAAAACGCCGAAACACGTATATATTTTTTGGTTCCCTTTAATTTTTTTCGTGTTGTGCAGTGTTTTTGTTGTTAAAATTAAAAAATGTTCATTAAGTGGTGAAATGAAGTGAAAAAGTCGAAAAATATTATAAAAATCGAAAAATTCTTGGCATTGAAAGGAATCTCATCATTCAAAAATCAAAATCTGTTTTTTTTTTTTTTTGCAGTTTCCAAAAACATATTTTATTTTGAATAAAAAGCCTCGATTTTTGGAAATTTACAAAAAAAATTACTGATTTATGGCAATTCGAAATTGTAAAATAAAAATCTCGATTTTGTAGACTTCGAAGTGTAGAGTTTGATAACTTTTACGGAGCTTTCCTGAAATACAAGCACCGAAAATTTCCATTTCTTTCTTCTTAATTTGTGGAGGCTTAAAATCTAAAAAATTATATTTGGTACTTTTACTTAGTTTCACCGTTATATTTAATTGTTTCTATTATTCACCTAGTGTATGATATTCATTTACTAAACTTGAACGAAAAAGTTTATAAATCTTCTGAGTGTAACGTCATAAATTGTAAAGTACAAGATGAGGCCCTTTTATCGAAGAGGTAGAGAATAGGCAAAGTCTATTTGATTGGTATTTCTAACTTAACAGTAAGGATGTGCAAAAAACTGTTCGAACCTGTTCGAGCTTTAGGTCATTGTATCGAACCTAAAACAAGCAGATCGAGCGTTCGAGCAGCTCGTTTGTTCGAACGTTTGTAGCTTGCAACGTGTTTGCCAACTGCTTCGCTCTTGTTGCATGTTGATACAAAGGCTACTGTGTACGCAACATTACAACCAACACATTGGTTTTCTTGTAACATATAAGTTGTGTGCAGATCTGGATTCAAGCTTATTCTTGCTCTTGGTTGAATAAAATTTTTATAAGACATTTTTGTGTAAACGATGTTTATGTTGAATATTTTATTGCCCTCACTAAGGCGTCTCCTTTTGTCTATGGAAAGGGAATTAGAATTTATGGAAACGTTCTTTTAAAAAATCCAACATTTATTTTTAGGGTTGCCACCTGGTTATTTTCTGAAATTTTGTTAAAATCATACTTTTTGTGATTTCATTAAAATTCTTGGTTTTAGGAACGATTAGATAGCTACAGATAGTACAGATTGTACAGATAGCGAAAAAGCGTCTGGCAACCCTACATTTTTTTTCCGTTGTTTTCGGACCCAAGATGTCAATTTATAGAGAGAGAATGATGATCTTCTCAATTTATTGAAAGAAAATTTTGATTTTATTAAAAAAATCAGAAATGAAATTTTGTGAAAAAGTGTCTGGCAACCCTCATTTTTTGTTTCGTTATTCAAAAATAAAAAAATTCAAAAAATTCAATTCAAAAAAACTTTATTTGATCGTTTCTAAAGCCAAGAACTTCAATTTAGTCACAAGAAGTATGATTTTAACAAAATTTCAGAAAATAATCAAGTGGCAACCCATCTTTAAAATATATGTTAGGTTTTTAAAAAGAACGTTTCTCAAAGTATTTTTCGTTGCATTCCTTAATAAAAAAAATATTTCTTGTGGCGGCCCTTCTTGATCCATACGTGGTTGTATGCAACAAATTGAAATTAAACGCTCGAACAATACATACTGTTCGAACGCTCGAACGCTGTATTGATCGAATAGAAATTTCTGTCAAACTGCAAGTTGATTCAAGCGAACTGCGTTCATTGCGCAGCCTTACTAAAGTCTTTTTTAATTCGTTTGTAAAATATTTAGAAAGCAGTGAACCCAACCTCATTTTGATAATCAAGAAAATATCTGTTATTTTTATCTTTCTTGCAAAAAATGTTGATAAATTACTTTTTTGTTAGGCTACAGGTCGTGATTTTTATTTATTATTATTCCAATATTTTAAGGAAGATAAATAAAAACTACGACTTGAAGGCTAACAAAAAAGTATTTTAATTTGTAATAAAAAAGGTCGAATAAATTTCTTAAAATTTATATTTCTTTTAGTTTTTTAAAGTTTCATGTGCAACGTTACGTTAATTTCTCAATGGGTCCCAGTTTGCGTGCATTTTTCAATGTCGCTATAATGTGTGGGCTTAAATTCCTGCAAACACGCATATGGCAGAAACTTTTATTTTGTTGTTCGCACTTAAAATCTTAAGTTTTATATGTGAACTGCTACTTATCTGCATATTGAAAAGTTCAATCCAAAGTGTTATTATTTTAAACACTTTTTAAGTGTTAATTAAAAAAATTTCAAGAGATTTTAGAACTTTGCAACTGATCTTATCTAACACAATGTACAAATATGTATTTTAATACTGTTTTCTTTCTCTATAACTTAAAAAATATGTCCATAAATCGCTTTTAACTTAAATTACATACTGCTGTATTTTTGTACTTAGTTATAAGTTGTGTACTTAGTTATGTACTTAGTTATTTATATATCATTCATTAAACAACATTAATATTTGGGACTAAATGACGTCGATTTTCACATTTAAGCCTTTTACTTTGAAAGTGGCATAAGGCAAAATAAGTAATGTCGTAATGTAAATTTGCTGCGATACTGTTTATAGTCAAAAAAATCGGGCTTTGTTTTCACGAAGAGCTTAACTAAAGATGTGAAATTTTTAGCATTAAGTAAAAAAGTGATATCGTTTAAATTACTACCTTATGTGGTGAAACAAATTTGTGCCCGTTTTATGGCATTTTGAGTGGTTGAAATCTGGCTTCAAATTGTTTGAATTATTGATAACTAATTCTTTATTAGTCTGCAATATAAATGTCAAAGCACAAAGACATTCAACTCAATTTGCATGAACTATAGCACATTCACATTATGACATTACTTTTCCTTGTTGAACTTATGCCAATAAATAAACGGTTCATTTATTGAACTAAAATGAAAGTTGATCAAACCTTCATACAGTGGTTGTAGCCCCCCTCCTCGAACTCCTCCGACTGAGTTCGAAATATCGGAAATTAATAAATTTATTATTTTTATTATTATTAATTTAATTTCAAATTTAAGAGGTCATAAAATATATACAAAAAAAAAAAAAAACTAGTAAGGGTGTTACCTTTGGCCTGGCCAAACATTAAATACCCTACACAGCAGTATTTTGAAAGTTTTGCTTGCATGGGAGATACCACGCCCTCTTGTCTGAATTCACCCAGTTTTTTCTCAGAGTTTGAATAGTTCTTAGCATTTGAGTAAAATTTAGTTTGATTATCTCAAAAAACGCTTTCAGTATAGCGTTTTGAAGTTTTTGCTTATATGGGAGGTGCCACGCCCTCTTGTCCGAATTCTCCTGGTTTTTGTTCAGAGCTTGCGCTTACAATTCGTAGTATTTATATGTATTTTGGTTGCATTATCGTGAAAAAAACTCAAAAAGTTGCATTTTGAATATATTTTTTGTATTGGCGGTAGGCGTTTCCGTTGACCGATTTCGCTCATTTTCAATCCCCCGAGCTAACTTTAACGCCAAAGGCTGTGCATCAAATATTATTGAATTATCTTGCTCAGTTTTCCCGTAAAAAATATTTCCACACACATCCAGCCAGCCAGCCAGACAAACGGACATGACTATATGGACTCAGGAGGTGACGCTGATCAAGAATAAATATACTTTTCTATATCTACCACGCCTCCTTCTCTGCGTTACAAACGGAAGGACAAAGTGAATATACCCTGGGTGTAGGGTATAAAAAGACTACGTATATAAGAGTTTCAAACCGCCCTTTATGTGAACATTTTTTGGACCACTTTTAAACTGCCAAAATCGTCTTTTTTCCATAACTTCGGCAGGTGATTCCCGACGTTTAAAAGTTATATATTTCGTTGTAAAAGGCTTAATTGGGCATTAATTAGCATTTGTTTTTTTTTTTTTTTGGAAAATTTAAATATATATTTAGACACATATATTGAAAAAAAAAAATGGAATTTAGGGAGATACGAACCAGTGAAACTAGGTCGTACTAGTCGAATATGACCTCGGAAGCCCAAAGAATATGAGGAAACAAAGTTTGCCCAATTAAACTTTTTAAACACCTGTCAAAGTTACAGAAAAAGGACATTTATCGGCTGTCTTTAGAGTAATCCAAAAAAAAAAATTCTATTTCATAGATACTCTCAAGATATGGAGATCAATTCGGCCTAGTAGGCACACTGATCTGAATAATATATTTTTTCTGTCAATTTTTCATTTATTAAAAAAAAATTATAAAAATTGCGAAGCTTATCTCTGAATTTTCGGTTGTGTGGAAGTATGGCTAATCGAAATCCAAAGGTCAAGTTTCAACTTTTGAGGTCTTTTTTATGAATTTTTTCACATTGCAGTTTTTGAGAGAGACAAATAATTTTTTTTTCTTTACATTTTGCAAGGCTTTCAATACTTTTATCAATTTTAAGCTTTCAGTGTGCTTAAAGGGGTATATGCTCCTTCTAATTCTACTTGGGACTTGTTCTCTTTTAATTTGGACATTTCATAGTGAAGCATTGTACTAAATCTTATAATTTGTACCAAGTAGTTACAAAAATATGACGTATTTTATTTTATAGGGCGTGGCACTGCCCACTTTTCCACTGAAATATATTTTTCTATATATAACATTTGCATATGCTCCAAATTTTATCTGTCTGTGCTTAGCAGTTTCAAAGCTCAGCTTTTAGGAGGGACTGGCACCGCTCATTTTTCTAGTATGCATTATTTGGTTTAACGTTCTTTACATATTTACCAAATCACATCTATCTGCGTGAAATATTTTCAGTGATACCGCCAACTTTTTCAGTGAACATTATTTGTGCTGATGACTTTCACATATTTAATAAATCTAATCTATCTATGTGAAAGAGTTTCGGAGACAGTGGCGGATCCAGCATTATCAAGAGGAGGGGCCGATTGACTACATTTCTAGATAATAACAGAATGTTTTTAAAATCTTAACATATAATTTAAAAAAAAAAAATTAGTCACGATCGCCCTCCTTGGATCCGCCACTGTTCGGAGATATGATTAGCTAATTTTTTGGGGGCGTGACGCCACCGACTTTTTTAGCCTATGCCTGGCCTTTTTTTGCCTTACTCATCGTAAGAACAACTTCAAAATCGGTCAGTTAGTTTCAGAGTCAATACGAAAGAAATGCACATACAAACAAATTCTCGCTTTCGTATTGGCCAAAAATTTCTCAAGTGAGCGCCACCTAAGAAATTAAACTTAAAAACGGCTTTCAGAAAAATTATGTTTTTTAGCAACTGACAAGATTTTATAAAAATTTGTTTTCTAAGGTATTAAGCAAGGATTAGGGAATAAAATGGGATTTTTTTTTTTTTTTTTTTTTTGGACCAAAATTTTTCATTTATTATTGAAGATCCCTCTGTCAAATAGGTACAAGCAACTTAAGCAACTTAGTTTTTGTACATACAACGAGTACCGAAGCGACTATTTGGGCAAACATAGCATAAAAAAGACTCATAAGAGCGATTATTCAATCACTTATGCTGAGCTTTCAACTTATTGTGAAGACCCGATTAAAGCTTAAAGTTTTTCTTTTAAAAAGTTTTTTTTTCTTCCTAAAAACTTTTTGAAGCAATTGTCCCTCCTTTTTTGTCGTAGTTCAGTCATTCATTCATTTTTTATGTCATACTTAAATTAAAACACTCTCTTTTATGTCTGAAAACCACACGCACATCAAATTTTAATCCAGAAAATTTTTAGAGCGGGGGAAGGAAATCGTGTTTTACATCACCGTTTCACCCAGCTTTATTTATTTTAACGAAATCAAAGCAAATTTCTTTTCAATGGCCCATTGAACGCTATAAAATGAGACACTTGGAACTGATGTTGCCCAGTTGGTTTGGTTGCTTTTTGTATGAGATGGTTTAGTCGGTTGGTTGGTTGGTTGGTTGACTTGGATACGCTCGTTGTGAGGCAGAATTGTAAAAGAATTCATTATTTAGTTTTATCTCAAAAATGTTCAAGCAGTGATGAAAAAAGAAAAATTAAGTTTTTTTTTAAATTAAAACTAAATTTTTTTTTTTAAAGCGAAAAAAAGATGGCTATATCATATCATATGCATGAATTAAGTTTGGAAAAGAAGCTAATGATATAAGAAGTGATGAGTTTTTACGAAATGACTATTAAAAATTATATTACAAAAGATTGTTATGTTATTAAAATGCGTTATCAATAAAAGTAGAATCACGCAATGGTCAAAATTTGACCACAGATGTATTAAATAATTTAAGCACTTTTTGGAAAATTTAGTACAATACTTTATTTGCTTTTTGGTACAAAATAGAAAAGCTCATTAATCATCCATGGTACAATGACAAATGTGAAACGAAAAGATAACAAAAAACATGAAGTCAGTGTCAGCCACCTTTTTGTCTTTCTATTTATGCTATATACTCTTTTCAGCTCTGTGTCGTTGTTAATATTGAAAAATTTGCTTTTAATTTTTCCTGGCTTATTGGCAAAATGTTAAAATAATTTTAACTTTCTGCACATTTACACAAAAATACCTTCCTGATAGTGTATAATTCAGAGTCGTGTTCCTTTTCTAACATTGTAAAAAAGGCAGGACAAATTTTTGTCATGCGTATTAATATAGTTTTTAAATGAAAAAAAGCTTGGAAAAAAACCTAAATTTTAATCCGAATATAGCGTCACCTTTTGCAAATCTGTTTCAAAATTTTACTTCTGTATTTATATATATCTAGATGACATAACCTTTTCATACTATAAATACGGTCATATCGTAAATTGTTCCTCACACTATTACACATTTTCATTGTGTGCGTTTGTGTGTGTCTGTGCGTTTTCTATAGAAAATCTTTCTACTGAATGACTTGCATTTGACAGGCAATTTAAGAATTCTTTTATTCGTAAAGTTTTTATTTTTTTTGTGTGTTGAAACACATACATACATTCGTATACGTACGTGTAGCTGAGTCCACACATTCATATCAATGTGTATGAGAATTTCATTCAATAACGTAACCTATTTTATGCGAGTAGTTGTTACCTTTCGTTGAGGTTGCAGACGAATATCATAAGAGTCATCTTTGCGCTATCCACAGGCACACACACAAGGAAGAAGCTTAGCAACGACATGCGGAAGAAAAACTCAGATTATGGGCTTAGGTTAGTTGTTTGTACGTACAGTGAACGAAATTGTTATAAGAATTGTTATAAGAATGACAGTAGATATTTACCGTATATAAGATCATTTCGTGGAGAGCAGACATAATGAGCATAATATACAGAGACTTTAAGAACGTTTTTTTTTTTAAAGAGATTAAGAATTTAATTCCAAAACAATTAACTTTTTTATAAGAAATTGAATTTATAATTTGTTTTTTAATTTTTATTCCAAAAAGCAAAAACAAAGAAGTAAAAAAGAAAAATTTACAAAAGTTTTTTATTAAAATTAACAGAGCTCTTCTAAGTGCTCAATATAGAGACTTAGAAAACAAAATTGCATCGTTTTTTCCGATAAACACTATTTTGACACTCCGAAGTTCAATGCCAAAAAAATTTTCCGCAAAACTCATTTTTAGAAAATTAACTCTTAAGATTTTTTTTTTTTTTTTGTTTTTTTTTTACGGAAATCTTTTGAAAAACGAATGTTTTTTATCCGTTTTACAAAAAATGAAGGCCTTCTTAGGATATTTTGGACCAGAAATACCAAATAACTTAAAACTAGAAAAAACCGACTTAAAGCTTTTCACTTGTTTAGGGACGATTTGATGTTTTAACATAATTATTTTCAATTTTTTTTTCTTTTATTTTCACCTTAAAGAATTTTTTTCAAAAGTTTTTTGTTAAATTGATCTCTTAGTGCTTAAAGTAGTCGGGATTTTCAGAAAACAAAATTTTGCTTAAACATGCTCTCCTTTTAGCATTTTGGAACTAAACAGCTGAAAACGTTCAAATTAACAAACATTTGTAAAAAATTTGGTGGGAACACTACACTACAGGATTTTTGAATTGAAAAATACATGACTTGATAGAAAATAACTCAAAAAAAAAAAAAAAGGATTTTGTAAAGAAACAGGTTGCACAAACAAAAGATTCAGACAAAAGTGAGTTCACTTTGTTTTTTAAAATTTGTAATTTAAAGTTTGTTTCTTTTGACTTTTTGGAAAAATATCATAGGATTTAATTAGAAGTCTATCATAAGGCTACCACCTCGTAAGCAGAGAGTACGCAATGAAGAAGTAGTGTTGCACAATCTGCAGCAGTTATCGAGCGTCGTGGGGACCTATTGGATTTTCAAGATTATGTGGTGAAAAGAAAGGTTATAAAATTTTTTACATTTTACCGGTGGGGGGAGCGACTACAGGCTTTCTAAAATGTAAAACAAAATACAGCCACTGTAATATAATTACTTGTGTTACTATATAAAATCTAGCTTTGATAAAAATATCAATAATTGTCAAACGAAAAAATATATTCTATTCGAGAAAATAAATTGAAACGTTTTGTTAATTAAATTTTTTAAAAAAAATTATAAGATATAACAATTCAGGTGTGGGGTATAATAAAAATGGCACCAAAAACCAAAGCGGAATTTGTAGAGGAGCTAAATGCTGCTGGTATTGAATATCCTGCAACTGCAACTTTAATGCAGTTACGCGTTTTGTACACTAGGTACATTGAGAGCGTACCAAGAAGTAACGATGGAGGTGGTGATGCAGATTCTTTTGTGGATATTGTAGATGACTGCTTGCCTTCTAATGAAAATCTTGACGCTGCACTAGAATTGCTGGAGAAGAAAAAAAAATACTACGCACTTCAAGCAGAGATAAGTGCCATGCAAGCACGGAATTCCCATCAGTCATATGCATCAGGATCAACTTTCAATTTTACAACTATTGAAAATGCAGTACCCACATTTAACGGTGATGATTCCTATAATGTCCGCAAATGGATTGAAGATTTTGAAAATGTGACATTGCCACTAAATTTGAATTCGCAATTTCTTTTATTGTCTGCTCGCCGATTGATGGCTGGTACTGCAAAAATATTTTTGCGTACAATTACAGTGCAAACATGGTCTCAGTTGCGAGCAGAATTGCTAAAAGAGTTTGATCGGTATGTACCCTTGAAGGATGTTTACCGTCAACTTGAGCGAAGAATTTGGAAAAAAGAAGAGTCTATCATACATTATGTGATATCTATGCAAGAGATCGCAACACATGGTAATATTCCTGAACGTGACCTGATTGAATTTATTGTAGGGGGCTTGCGCGAAAGTCAAGCGAATGTAGCTGCATTTTATCAAGCTACTACCATTCACCAACTAAAAGAAATGTTGATATGCTACGAACGAAATCGGCGCGATAATGCGGTTCATGCTAAATGGGTTGGCAATAATAGTAAGCCAGTTTTTGAGCAACCATCTTCAAAAGGAACCAATGATGCAGTATTAATGCGGTGCTTTAACTGTTCTAAACATGGACATATATCAAAAAATTGTCCAGAAGCGTCACGCACAAAGAATGCATGTTTTGGATGTGGTTCGAAGGATCATATGATAAATTCATGTCCAAAAAAAAAAAAAAAAAAAAAAAAAAAAAAAAAAAAAAAAAAAAAAAAAAAAAAAAAAATTTAATTAACAAAACGTTTCAATTTATTTTCTCGAATAGAATATATTTTTTCGTTTGACAATTATTGATATTTTTATCAAAGCTAGATTTTATATAGTAACACAAGTAATTATATTACAACTCGTCCAACCTGACTTTCGATCGACCCCGATCGAATATAATAAAAAATTTAACAAAATTTATAAAAACAAAATAACGTTCAAAAGATACTTAATGCATAAGTATTTCATTTGTTTTTTTTTTTTTTTTTAATCACCAGTAGCTTCTACACCCAAATTTGACTTTATCCATGGTTTCATATTATGTGCTTCGACAATATTATTGTATGGAATCTGGGTATTCTGACAACCCTCAATATCTACCACCACATATCGATCGTTCGACAATATTTTACTAATCACATATGGCCCTCGATATTTCGCTTTTAATTTTTTATTTCCAGCAGTGGTATCAATATTTTTGAGGACAACATATTCCCCTAGCTTATACGCACGTGCAGGTCGATGACTCTTTTTAAAACGTTTTAAACTCGCCCCCTGTGCCAATCGTATTCGTTCAGCTGCGAAAAAATATATTCTATTCGAGAAAATAAATTGAAACGTTTTGTTAATTAAATTTTTTAAAAAAAATTATAAGATATAACACCACATAGATTTACTCGAACGCATCAGATATTGATAGTGTATATGCGCCATGTGTCTCTGATGACGGAGGTATATTAATCTACCGATTTGGATGGTGGGGGCGGCTATACTGATGGGTTCAAAATAGGGAAAAAATGGATTTACTCAAGCGCGTTAGATTTTTATAGAGTATGTTTAGTGATCCCAAACGAAGCTCCCATTCAAAAGACTGAGGTGACGCAAGCTCTTGGCGACCTTCTGAAAATGAACAAAAAAAACCCCAATTGGATTTACTCGAGGCTTGATGTCTTGAGGTTGTGTTGATCCTTAATCTGATCGATTCAAAATTTTTTTTTTTTGTCGGACCATATGGAAAGTGGCATATCTTTGATCCGATCACGCCCATTTTCAACTAATAGCTATATGCTGCTAATTTTATCTCAGATATCAAATATCATTGTTTTACCTGAAATATTCCCGAAGCTATGGCGTTTTCAAATTTCGAGCCATATAGAAGGTGAGCGTGTCTTTGACCTGATCGCGCCGATTTTCAACTAAGGGCTATATGCTACTAGTTATATCTCAGATTACAAATGTTATTGTTGTATGTGAAATATTCCCGGAGTTATGCCGATTTCAAATTTTGAGCTGTATGGCCGAGCCATTGGGCTGATCATGCTCGCTTTCAACGACTACCTAGATGCTATTAATTCTATCTCAGCTATCAAATATTATTATCATACTTGAAATATTTCCGAAGTTATAGCGATTTCAACTTGTAAGCTGAGCCTATCTTTGATCTGTTCATGCCCAACAAGTGACTAGATGCTACCAATACTATCTCAGATATGGAATTTGATTGCTGTACCTCAAATAGTTTTACTTTTATTAGTTTTACGAAACTGAAGCGTTGCAAGAATACAAAAAAGTCGTAGCAGAAAAACTCATTGTACTCCAAAATGCGGTGTAAACGGAGTGGCTGATAGTAGCACAAAACCTTGAGAGAACCTTATATTAATAATTAAAATGATCTAGTCGTTGGAACTCTTATTTTTTTATTCCATAGAGTGCAAAAGTCGTAAATTTGAAAAATAAAATTATGGATTTTTTTTGATGATCCAGATTTTCTGTTTATGTTAAAAGAAAACTAATATCTAAGTACGCAAATCTTCAGTAAATAGATAAAATAAAATTTACTATTAGTTTTAGAATATAGAATCATTTAGTTTCTAAGATACAGTTATTTAAACTTAAACATGTTGTAAAAGACTTATCGAATAAAAATTACAGGGTGCTCCATCTTTTATGTCGGCATGTAAACATTGAATAACTTTGAGAAAAAACAACCGATTTCTATAAGTGATGTATTTTTATTCAGTTTGGTTCTTTACAATTTTTTTGGACTAGTTTTTGAAAACAATATCAATTAAGTGGCCACCTTTATTAGCAATTACAAAATGACTCCTTTTTTCTGCGTTTGCCATTACCTCATTTCAGCACGAATGTTTGCCTTGAACTCGTCAATAGTTTGAGGCTGGTTGGCGTAAACCTTGCTTTTCAGATAATCCCACAAAAAGAAGTCCGGGGGGGGGGTTAAATCAGGTGATCTGGGTGGCCAGTCAATGTCGCCTCTTTTTGACACCAGACGTCCCGGGAATTTTCGTTACAGAAATGCAATTGTTGCGTTTGCAGTGTGGCATGGTGCACCGTCTTGTTGAAACCAGTAACCATCTAGACCTTTCTCACGCATTTGCAGCCAGACATAATGAGCCAACATCCACCGATATCAATTTCCATCGACAGTTTCATTTTCTTTAAAAAAAATATGGCCCAATGATGGTTTTTGCGCAAGTCCCGGCCCAAACAGTTATTTTCCGGTCATGCAATGGCGTTTCATGTATCTCGTGTGGATTCTCCGTTCCCCAAATGCGGCAATTTTGCTTATTAACGCTGCCAGAGAAGTTGAAATTGGCCTCGTCAGTCATTACGTTGAGTTAACACAATGGAACGACTGTTTTCGATGTAAAGTGTCACTATTTCAGCGCGTTGTTTCGGTGTGAAGCGATCTATGGCAAAAATTGTACTGAATTGACGTTTCCAAAACATATCTGATGCAATCAAGCGGTTGGTAAATGTAAAAGTTATTCAGCGTTTACATACCGACATAAAAGATGGAGCACCCTGTATATATTTTCTGAGCGCTAAATTTCATTGACGATTTTTGTAACTGCGGCTTGTAGAAATTAGCAGATTATGTCATTTCCGTTATCCTTGAATTATTTCCTTCAAAAAAAAAAAATTGAACGCGCTCGAGGATGTACAGGTGCCTTTCTTGCAACTTTGTGACCCTCCCACATCCTTATGTCACGCTCAGATCAGATTAGTGAAATGCACACTTTTCATCATGTTATTAACCAAACCTTAATCTGATGCGCTCCAAAAAATCCACTTGTCAATTTTTGTTTACTATTCTGAACGGCTGCCCTACACGCGCGGCACAATATGGAGAGCTAATATTTGGTAGATGTACGCAAAAGATTGCAAGGTATCCCCTATATCTTAATCTGATGCACTCGAGTATATCCCAAAATCCCCTATTTGGGCTCCCCTACTATTAGCACAAACATTTATTTCATTCACATTCAAATAAATTGATTTCGTACACACAAAAAAACATGTTGTAAAATCAAATGCAAACGTATTTAAATCAAAAACTTTCCGATATAAAAGGGCGCCAAAGATGTTTGCATTTTAATCAAAAACAAGAGTTATTAAATCAAAAACCCAAAAACGTTTTCGTATCAAAAAAAAGGTGTTTTTAAATCAAGAACAAATGTGTTTTTGCATCAAAAACTAGTGCTTTTTTATCAAAAACAAGCAATTTAAGACCAAAGGCTTTAATTCATAAACCAGTGTTTTTAAATCAAAAACAATCACCAACAAATTTTGTTTGTGCTTTTAAGCCCTTTTTCAATAGTAATGCATGTAAAATATTTTTTACGGAGAGAGTTGGCACCACTGCGTGAGAGAGAATAAGAGAGAGGGAGTAATGAACACATTTTTACTGAATGAATGAGTATCAATCAGATCTCAATTTCAAATATATACTAATATTTTTAACTGTAGAATGAATACTTTTAAATCAAGTATAAAGTTATTAAATTTATAAAATTTTCTTTTAACTCAAAAACATTTAATATTTGATTTAAAAACAATCAAGCTCTTAAATCAAACAATAATGTTTTTAAATCAAATACGTTCCCACTTAATTTTAGGACCAGTTAATTTTTTCTGTGTAGTAATGTTCTTATTAGTACCTGATAGTGCTGTACTTGAGTAAATAACGCGATATTTCTCAAGATTTACTGAAATTCGGAAACTGTTCGTTTATCACTATATCCACCACATTAGTATTCATTAAGCAATCTTAATCTAGTCATATCTTAAGCCTGCTTGTTAGGCAATCCTATTTTAAGCTAACTCCATTGCTTCCCAACTAGGGCCTAACCTATCATGAGGCATTCTTAAGCAAACTATCAACGGATAGTATTTTCCTTTTGAAAAAAAAAAAAACATATCTTAAAAGTTTTTATAAACTTGTATAATATTTCGATCACTGTACGTATGTAGTATATCCATATATGTGAAACCGTAATGTGACACTGAAAAATACTTTCATATGCAGTGCTAATACCATTTTCCACAGCTAACCTGTTGATTGTTGGCTTAGAAGTGTCGTGACTTGTTAAACACTTTTATACGCCCGAAACTTTCTTTAGCCACAACAAAGTTCTGGGTGTGTACCGACAGCGTCCTTGTGGGCTACCATATGAATTAGCGCAGGGATATTCTGCGTTTTTAATCAATTATTTTTTTCATTATGGAGTGGTTTTTACCATAAAACAAAAGTTTTTGTTCAGGTGATTTATATTTTTTTTTTTTTTGAATTTTTAACAAAAGCAAAGTTTGAACAAAAGATTTAAATGAATAAAGTAAAAGCGCTTCAAACCTTTTTTATGATTATGTGACGTTCAAAACTTAAACATTTTCTTATGAAACCCTGTGGTGGAATGAAAGTATTTGAAACTAATCTGTTCTAATTCAAGAACCACCCCACAGTTTCCCTTGGGAATTTTAATTTCACTAAGTTTTTTTGTCTCTTAACTAAACTATCTTTTCCTTTTGTATTTCTACAGCTGAAAATATACACTTGGATGACCTTTACACCCGCTATCGCCAACGTCTGCGTAAGTCACTTTTTCGATCGGGTCTATCGATATCATTGGTAGCATGTCTTCTCTCCATTATTGGCGTCATTAGCGTTTACAATGAAGTAAGTGAAAAAGAAAAAAATAATACACACATGCACATAAGCACATAAACATATGTGTGTGTCCTTATATATATGTATATTGTTACAATATAAAGAAAAATCAATATTGTTGTAATTGGTTTTAACTTTATAAAATTGACAATTGCAATACAACCCCCGCATTTAAAAAATAAAAAAGTTTCCTTTACGTTTTTCTCCATTTCCGGTTAACAACCACCACCATCACCACTAACAACAACAACAGCAACTTTTAGTGCAAACACTTTTGTTGGTATTGGCAGCTCTAATATCCGTTGGTATCCTGATAGCATTACAATTTCCAGCTGTCCTTAGCTCGCCAGCGGCTGCATTGGCTTTTGCACTTGTGACCACATTTTCACTTGGGACGATAGCAGCAATTACGGGTGAAGAGCTGGCGCCATTACCGTTATTTGCCGTCTTCCTGGTAAGCAACAACAATAGCATTGAACCCACCTACCTATCCCCAACCAAATGCGGAGGTAATGAATCAGATATTCAACAGTTGTGCGTAGCAGCTAACCCATTTATTAAGGTGCTCTTTGGTATTGCCAACAGTTAATGGGTGCTTACTTTTGTACGGCATAGATATTATGTAGATGGTGATATATTTTTCAAGAATATTAAGCTTCACGTAATAAAGGTTTTAAGCTATTAGGCCAAAAGAGTTTTTATACCTCTTGTCTATAAAGTGTGATAAACCATATATGTATGTACATTCGGGTGCAGCACTTTTTCGAAATAATGGGAAAATTGCAGGTTGCATCAAAGATTATCTTAGGAGCAGGCCTTATTACAAAAACTGCATACTTAGTTTTGGTCAAAACCCCCGAAAAGATGGCCCGCCCGGGGCTTGAATGAAGGTCTAAATGACAAAAATCATATTGTTTTTTCGCACTTTTTTTATTTTATCTCAAAAACCACAAAACTATTGGTAGTAATTCTTCCTAAATATTTGAAAGGAATTAATTTTCTACATTTTTTGTTTCTTTCTCATTTCTCTACAGTGAAGTTTGCCCTGTGGAAGTCCCGGAAGAAGTTCAAAATTTTTGATTCAAAAAACCGTTTTTTTCCTATAACTCAAGACACAAGAGACACACTAAAACTTTGGAGCTCAATAAATGTAGAAAATCTGCTTTCCTATGGTTTTTCTTTGAAATCTTGATGCCAAAGGTAAACGGTCTTCCGCTAGAGGCCGAAATTTGTTAAAAATAATTGTGTATCATGAAAAAGCGACCTTTTATTGTTTGGTTTTAAAACATGCCAAAAAATTTGATTAGAAACTAATGAAAAAACTAAAAGCTTCTAAACATGGCCTTTAGAATGGAAATCGGATTGAAATTGCGCGAGATATGATAATTCCTACATACTTGGTACTTTTTGTAAAGTTCTAATTTTGGGTATTTTTGTTTCACAGTGTGGTTTGCATCCACAGCTTAAGATTTTTTTATGATTATTACTTTACGTTAAAGGGCGATAAACAGCGCAACTTTCAGGACCAAGAATATCAAAATCGGTTTGTAGTTTCCTTGCGAATTTCAGCCTGAGAGTTTGGATTTTTTTCCATTTTTGTCAAATACGGCTTTTTTTGAGTATGAGCGACTGTATACCCTAAATACCGTAAAAAATGTGTACTATTGTATCCCAAGAACTGTAGGAAATATAATTTGCTATATTTTGCTCCTGATAGTCATCTTTCTACAGCTAATAGTTTGTGCCCTAGAGGCCGATTTTTGTGATAAAAAAAAATCAAATTTTTAGAAATTTTTATTTCGAAGTGACCTTTTGATGTTTTTGATTGCAAATTTTCCAAAAATTTTAAAAAAGCACTTAAGAAAAAGTTAAAAGCTTTCAAAAGTAGTCTTTAAAAAAGAAATCGGTTGGAATTTACGCGAGATATGACAGTTTTTATATACTCAGTGATACAAAACAATAACCAAAAATCATATCTGCACAATAAAAAAATACTCTTATGTCTCTCTCTTATAACTTTTATATCTTGCGTAAATTCCAACCGATTTCTTTTTTAAAGACTACGTTTGAAAGCTTTTAACTTTTTCTTAAGCGCCCTTTTAAAATTTTTGGAAATTTGCAAGCAAAAACATCAAAAGGTCACTTCGAAATAAAAATTTCTAAAAATTCGATTTTTTTTATCACAAAAATCGGCCTCTAGGGCACAAACTATTAGCTGTAGAAAGATGACTATCAGGAGCAAAATATAGCAAATTATATTTCCTACAGTTCTTGGGATACAATAGTACACATTTTTTACGGTATTTAGGGTATACAGTCGCTCATACTCAAAAAAAGCCGTATTTGACAAAAATGGAAAAAAATCCAAACTCTCAGGCTGAAATTCGCAAGGAAACTACAAACCGATTTTGACATTCTTGGTTCTGAAAGTTGCGCTGTTTATCGTCCTTTAACGTAAAGTAATAATCATAAAAAAATCTTAAGTTGTGGATGCAAAACACACTGTGAAACAAAAATACCTAAAATTAGAACTTTACAAAAAGTACCAAGTATGTAGGAATTATCATATCTTGCGCAATTTCAATCCGATTTCCATTCTGAAGACCATGTTTAGAAGCTTTTAGTTTTTTCATTAGTTTCTAATCAAATTTTTGGGAATGTTTTAAAACCAAACAATAAAAGGTCGCTTTTTCATGATACACAATTATTTTTAACAAATTTCGGCCTCTAGCGAAAGACCGTTTACCTTTGGAATCAAGATTTCAAAGAAAAACTATAGGAAAGCAGATTTCCTATATTTATTGAGCTCTAAAGTTTTAGTGTGTCTCTTGTGTCTTGAGTTGTAGGAAAAAAACGGTTTTTTGAATCAAAAATTTTGAACTTCTTCCGGGACTTCCACAGGGCAAACTTCACTGTAGAGAAATGAGAAAAAAACAAAAAATGTAGAAAATTAATCCCTTTCAAATATTTAGGAAGAATTACCACCAATAGTTTCGTGGTTTTTGAGATAAAATAAAAACTAGTAAGGGTGTAAATTTTGGCCTGGCCAAAAAATAAATACCCTACACTGCAGTATTTTGAAAAGTTTGCTTATATGGGAGGTGCAACGCCCTCTTGTCCGAGTACACCCAGTTTTTGTTCAGAGCTTGCATTTATGGTTTTTAGTGTCAGAGTGAAATTTAGTTGGATTATCTCAAAAAACTCTTTCAGTATAGCATTTTGAATCTTTTGCTTATATGGGAGGTGCCACGCCCCCTTGTCTGATTTCACCCAATTTTTGCTGAGAGCTTTCATTTATATGTGAGGTGCCACGCCCTCTTGTCCGAATTCGCTCAAATTTTTATCAGAGCTTGCGCTTACAATTCGTAGTACTTATAAGTATGTATTGTGGTTGCATTCTCGTGAAAAATACTCCTAAAATTGCATTTTGAATATAATTTTTGTATGGGCGGTAGGCGTGTCCGTTGACCGATTTTGCTCATTTTCAATCCCCCGAACTAACTTTGACGACGGAGGCAGTGTACCAAATTTCATTGAATTATCTTGCTCAGTTTTCCCAAAAAGTGTATTTCAACACACAGCCAGCCAGCCAGCCAGCCACCCAGCCAGCCAGCCAGCCAGCCAGACAGACGGACATGGCTATATCGACTCAGGAGGTGACGCTGATCAAGAATATATATACTTTTCTATACCTGCCACGCCTCCTTCTCTGCGTTACAAACGGAAGGACAAAGTGAATATACCCTGGGTGTAGGGTATAAAAACTGCGAAAAAACAATGATTTTTGTCATTTAGACCTTCATTCAAGCCCCAAGCGGGCCATCTTTTCGGGGGTTTTGACCAAAACTAAGTATGCAGTTTTTGTTTTAAGATCTTAATCAATGATAATTTTTGATGCACTCATTTTTTTTGAATTTTGCTGCACCTTAATATACATTAAAATGGATTAAAGTAGATATGATAGCTTATGAAACTCTATTAAAACAGACCAACCATTAGGATGTTTTTTTTTATATAACACATGTACATAAAAAAAGAATGGATTAAAAGATATCCTTGCTTGAAGTTGCAGAAAACGCTGGCTTAATTTTTATTTATTTTATGAGATAGCCGTATTATTCCTTATCATACTATACCTTTAAATTTTTCCAAAAGCACCCTTTATTTCGAAATTATTTTCCTTTGAAGTTAAGATATCTCAATCCCTATACAAAGAACTAAATTATATTTGTATCAGAAAACCTATTTATAGCATAAAAATAAAAAGTATTTAGGTTCTAAAATAAAAAAGTACAAGTGCGATAGACTTTCAGTAAAATGCTTGTGTATAACTTTTAAAAGCGGACCTCTAGAAAATTTTTAAAAAATTCCTTTAACAGTGAATTTTGCAAGGATTCTTAAAGTAATGGTACTAAATTTTCAATCCTTAGCGGAATACGTCATTTAAAAATAATCAAATCTCTACGATTTGTAAAGAACGTATGACTTGCCAAATAAGCACTTTTTTTTAATAGCGAGGTTTGAATAAGTCTGGCGGTAATATAAGTCCCCATATACCAACAACTGTTGATATTTAAATTCACTTAAGAAATGTCATTGTAAAATAAACCTTAAATTAAAGCACAAAAATAGCGATGTGCTGCATTTACATACACGTATATGCTGCATACATATGTATGTATATCTACAACTCTAACAATAATTGCTTTTAATTTCATGTTACAACAACCAATGCTGCACACCATCATGGTCACCACCATAGGGCATTCATACAATGCTGCCAATTTCATGGCCAGTTTCAGTGGTTTTAGCCATTTTCATGACTGTCATACATATCGTTTATAAACTTGGCTTTAGTGAGGACTCTTCGTCCAATTTTATGGTGAGTAAAACAGGCAGGCATACAATGGGAATTGCAATGAAGAAAATTGTGTAAATCCTCAAGGATAAATTCCATGGCTGTGCAACAAGTGACAAATTCAATAATTGGATTACAATAAAAATTTTGTTTTTTTCTTTTCCATTTTATTCCCTCTTCATTTTGAAAACATCCGTCGCTGCTGCTGTCCCATTGTCCCATATGACATTTTATGGTAATAACAAATAACACACACACACAGCTATTTGGTGAAATTCTCATGCTGGCCAGTGCATCCGTTTCCGGTCTTTATTATCGCATTATGTCGGATGCGGCACACAATCGCACTGTTGATGGTACACGCACAGGCATCGAGCAGCGAGTGAAGTTGGAATGCGAACGTGAGCAGCAGGAACAACTGTTGCTCAGCGTCATACCGGCCTACATTGCAGCAGAGGTAAGTTTTTTTTGGAATTGCATACAATAATAAATCAGTGTTGGGGTGCAATGAAAAATTAAAGAATACTCAAAAAAGAGTAAAATAAATTGTAAGTTCCTCGTGGAAATGTGTAAAAAATATAGGGGTGCTACAAGGAATAAAACTATTGAGTTTGACGGCGCACAGTGGTCTATTCTAGTGCTATTCTAGCAAGTCATAAGTCTATGTTGGTTATTTTAAATAAAAAATATCAGATTTTATGTTTTTAGAGTCGCTGATTCCAAAAATCAAATTTTAAAAATCAAAATGGCGGATCCAAAATGGCGTAAAATTTTCTCAAAAAATTACTATAGCACGACGAAATTGTGGGGAGGAGCTTTGGAGGTCGCTTACTCCGAATTCGAGATCAAATTTTTTGAAATCATAATGGTGGATTATATCACAACAAAATTGTTGCTACGGAAGTTTTTGGTGTTGCTGATTCAAAATTCGAGATCAATTTTATTGAAAACAAAATGGCGGACCATTTTTTCAAAAAATAATTATATCACAACAAAATTGTAGGTCCATAAGTAAGCCATACAGGTGTAACGAATTTTGATGTTTTTTGAATGGGAATTTTGAGCTATTTTCGAGCTTTTCAAGAAAAATTTCGAGCTGTCTGGGTAATTTTCCATATTCCGGAAAAGCGGAAAAATTATTTTGCATAGCTTAGTTTATTTTTTCAGCCAGATGAATCCGTGGGAAGAGTAAGCGATGAACTCTTTTAACTCAGAAATTTCGAGCTAGTTTTGAGCTGACCCTGAAAACCTTAAATTTCCCCGAAAAACCTCCATAAATTTTTTCAGGACTTGCTTTATTTTTTCAGCCAGACGAACCCATGAGAATATATGGCGATCATTTCAATTGACACACAAATTTTGAGCTAGTTTCGAGTTCATCAAAAACGAAAAGTGTTTTCAGGAAAACCCCAAACTTTCCTGGAAAATCCCAAAAAACCTTTTTTATGGCGGTGCCATGACATAATCCCCACGGACATCATCTCCATTTCGTAAATGGGTGTTATGTTCGCAAATTATTGGATATATTACAGATTGATCTGCGGCCGAAGGCCGCCGCGAAGCCGATGTTGGATTTTTGGGAGTTTTAATTACTGAGCTGCGGCCGCAGTCCTCCCACTAACCCTTGCTCTTATGTAAAATTACTGTGGCTAGCAAACTAGGTGTTGGATATATTTATTGTATCCGTAGGCTGATTCACGGCAGAAGGCCGCCGGTAATGGATTTTTTGGAGTTTTAAATCCTGAGCAGCGGCTGTTGTCAATAACAAAATAAGGCGTTGGGAAATATCGGTATGGGGATTATGTCCGAAAAACTTTAATTTTTTCGTAAATGGGGATTAAGTCCGAATAACTTGCGGACATAACACCCATTTACGTAATGGGGATTGTGTCATGGCACCGCCATAAAAATTTTTTTTGGGATTTTCCGGGAAAGTTTGAGGTTTTCCGGAAAACACTTTACGTTTTTGATGAGCTCGAAACTAGCTCAAAATTTGTGTGCCAAATGATATGATCGCCAAATATTCTCATGGATTCGTCTGGCTGAAAAAATAAAGTAAGTCCTGAAAAAATGTTTGGGGATTTTCCGGGGAAATTTAAAGTTTTCCAGAAAACACTTCATTCAGTGTCAGCTCAAAACTAGCTCGAAATTCCTGCGTTAAAAGATTTAATCGCTAACTCTTCCCACGGATTCATCTGACTGAAAAATAAACTTAACTATGCAAAACAATTTTTTCGCTTTTTCGGAAAATATAAAATTTCCCAGCTCGAAATTTTTCTTGAAAAGCTCGAAAATAGCTCGAAATTCCCAACCAAAAAACATCGAAGTTTGTCATATCTGTATGGCACACTTTATGCACCTCAAAATTGTGGCTATTTTGAGACTGCTGATTCTAAAATTTGGATAAAATTTTTAGAAAACAAAATGGCTGACAATTTCGCACCTTAGGGAATGTGAGCCCGTCCTTGATTCGATCACACTTCTTTTCAGCTAAGAGCTAGATGATACCGATTATATCTGAGATATCAAATACTACTGTTGTATTTCAAATATTCCCGATGTTATTGTGATTTAAAAATTTTGGCTATATGGGAGGTGGGCGTGTTGTTGACCCGATTATGCCCATTTTTAACAAATGGGTTGATGCTTTCAATATTATCTCAGATATTGAATTTTATAGCTATACATCAAACAGTTTGGCTTTTATTAGTATTGGAGCTTTTGCGAGAATACAGAAAAGTCGCGGAAGAAAACTTATCGTAGTCCAAAATGCGATGTGAACAAGGTGGCTGATAATTGCACAGAACTTTAAAAGAACCTTATATTACACACTTAAGCAATCAAGCCGTTGCAACTTCATAAAATTTTAAGTTATAATCCACAGAGTGCAAAATTCATAAATTTTGGAAGTAAAATTATAAATTTTTTTCTGATGACCCGTATATCCTTTTTATATTACAAAAAGACTAGTACATATTTAAGTATGCAAATCTTCAGAAAATGAACCAAATTATACTTACTATAAGTTTCAGGAGGTAAAACTGTTCAGTTTTAAAGATACGCTCATATAAACTTCAATATTTTCTAAGAGATTTTCCTAAGAAATTTGCATTTGTCATCAAGTTCGAGACTCGAAAACTCAGAAATGGTACTATTAGATATTTTACTTAAAATTTTCAGACCATATGATCATCTAACACTCTCTTATAGACCACTGGGCAACGTTGTGGAATAAAGCCCCCAAAAAATAAAACGAAATAAAGCCTTAAATATTTTCATATAAAATTTCTTTTTTGTTGTGGGCTTATTTAATTTTATAAAAAACAAAAAAAAAACAAATAACACCCTTTTATTGAAATGATATATTGCGCACTACAATATGAAGGCCAACTTAAAAATTAAATTCAGCCCATGATTTTAGAAAAAAAAAAAAACAATCAGCGTCCACAATATTTTCATACAATTGTGGACGATAATTGAATTGAAAATAACGTACACAATTCATTAATATGAAAATAATGTGGGCGTTATTTTGCTGTTTTTTTGTGGGAGTTATTTCACTACTTGGCGTTATGTGCATTTGCCGTTGAAAACCATATAAAAGCTCTAGTAAAGAATTTTTTTTCTATTTACTTGTAACACCCCAAACACATTTGTGTATTGACTCTGCCTAAGGTTAGAAAATATTTTGATTGGATACGCCCTGTGTCAACAATATCATCATCGACAACAACGTTTCATATTGATTAAAGTTTTAATCAAAATTTCAAAGTTTGCCACAAAGGCCGCCTACGTCACCAAAATTAAAAACCATCACCATCCACACCACCATCATACCATACCAAACTTTATTTAACAAATGTAACTAACAAGTTTGTCTTTTCTACTACTTCTGCCTCTCACTTTCTCTTGCTGTCTCACTCTCTCTCTCTTTCAGGTTAAACGTAGCATCATGCTGAAAATGGCTGATGCATGCCAACGGGCTGGTGGTCAATCGACCACATCAGCCACACGATTTCATGAGCTGCATGTGCAGCGACATAACAATGTGTCCATTTTGTATGCAGACATCGTCAATTTTACACCACTGTCGGAGCAGCTAACGGCAAGCGATTTGGTGAAAACGCTGAATGACCTTTTTGGACGATTCGATCAAATTGCACAGGTATGTATGTGTGCATACACGAGTATGTGTTTGTAAAGTGTTGCAATTTCGCAAAGTGCTTTTAGGCGGCAAAGCAATATATTGAGAATACTGTCTGTGTGTGTGTGTATGTATAGTTGGGAAAAACGAAAAAGAAAATTAGCGAATATTCAGGTTATTTTAGCTAAGTTATGATAAATGGAAAACTCTGAATACGTGTTAATCGGGGAGATGACAAGAAGTATGCATATTAATATAGTAAAGGGTATTATCATTGATTAGAAATATTTAATCCTTAAGGAAATTTATTGAGCAAAGACTACTCATTAAACCGGTGCGTTTTGGACGAAAGCTTAAAATTCGTCGCGCAACCGGCAGAATTGTAAAGTTTAACTATCGACATGAAGATTGCCGCCACCCTAGCTCTGAGAGATGGCGGGAAGGGGTGTCGATATTTTTTTGAAGGTTGAAAAACGTGGTTTAAAAATGCATGCTCATAGGTCCGAAGTGAATCAATTCTTAGCTCCATAGTAGGTCGAAAACTGAAATCCAAGACATGGATTCTCATGTATTTTTTCCCGTAAAATTGAATGGCATCATTAGTTTTCTGATTAGACGTCCATTTTTGTCGTTAAGTCAACTTTTCAGCTCCAAAAAGTCAAAATTTTTCCAAATCCCCAGTTTGAGCACTCCACAATTGAACAGAAAAAATCTTAGAAAAATTTGAAATATATTTTTTTTCAGGATTTTTTCTGACAAATCCAGTGGTACCATTTTTTTTGCCCTACAACATTATTTTCATTCATGAAAAACGAATTTTTGATTTTTATTATCAAAAAATATCACGAAATCGGGCGTAAATATTTAGTCAACGACGGTCCCCAACGTCCGGACGGTTTTTTTTTTCGGTGCCCCCTAGTAAAATTTTTTTAAAATATTTTTGGAAATTTTGTTAACCCATTAAGAACAAGTTTTTGGAAAAAGGGGTCGAAAAGACCCTTAAAAACGCGATATAATGGATTAAGATGTTCATATAACTTAATGTAGAATCAAGCATGGAACGATATTTTAGAACATCATAACCCATTATAACGCGTTTTTAAGGGTCTTTTCGACCCCTTTTTCCAAAAACTTGTATATAATGGGTTAAGATGTTCCAAAATATTTTTCCATGCTTGATTCTACATTAAGTTATGTGAACATCTTAACCCATTATATACCACTTCTCCACATTTTTGAGTGCTCCTCTCGTAGGGTTTGAAATGTTGTTATATGCCGTCCATATATTCCACAATGTTTATGCCTGTAGAGTCAAAAGCATTAAGTAAAGTATTCACGATGGTTTTCCACAGAATTTTTGATAACACCGCTCCTTGTAGGCACCCCTTAACTATTCTGCACCTTGTTACAGATTGACAGCTCCCAGCCAGTTCGTTATGTCCAGGTTAACAGCACAGTTCAGTTTATGAAATCTTATTTTAGAGAATTTACCTTCTAACAGAATGGCCGAATTTACCTTCTAACAGAATCGTCCAATGGTCAAAATTTGACCACAAATGTATTAAATAATTTTGAAACTTTTTGGACAGTTTTAATACTTTTTTGGTACGTACAATGACAAATGTGAAACGAAAAGAAATCAAAAAATTTGAAGTCAGTCACCTTTTGGTCTTTCTTTAGTGCTGTATTTTCTTTTCAGCTCTGTGTGACCACGTATTTTGTCGTTGTTATCATTGAAAAATTTGCATCTAATTCTACCTGACTTAATGGCAAAATTTTAAAATAATTTTAGCTTTTTGCACATTTATACATCAATACCTTTCTAATGGTGTATAATTCAAGTCGTGTTCCATTTCTAACATAGTAAAAAAGGTAGGACAAATTTCTGTCTTACGTATTAATATATAGATGTCTATGAAAGTGGTCTTAGCGGTCTCTTCGCTAGATAGACCTTTATACGTAACCCCGACATCCCTCAGTTACATAATGTCTGGCAATCTTTATTCCTCTCAATAACCATTGCTTCTATATGACTGTGAATCTTTGTTAACAATGCAGTTAACAAGTGTTCATCAATGATTACTTTCAGGGGTATTTGATAATTTAGTGACTCTGTTGTTAAGCAGATCCTGACAAGTTCCTATCTCGACACAAACAATCAGACGGCAAAAAATGGAAATGGATAGCTCAATTGGAAGTAAAACGAGTAGTACTTAGCTTTACAGCATGATTCAGTTATAGGAGGTTGTCGCAGCTTGTCAACATTTTAGAGTCAACAACAACAACATAAATATAAAATTTCAGAAGAAAACAAAACAACTACAACCACATATGAAAAGAGAGAAAATCTTCTGTACAAAGAGGGACGTTTTATATCTGCGTTTACCTTCTAATTGTTGTATCATGGCTTTACAGCAGACAATTTAAAGTATTGCTTTATTTTAACACCCCTGTCGGAATTCGGTCTACTCCCAAGCTATACACAAACTAGTTTCAACCGAATCAAGACTAGTTCGCAAGTTACTCGTTTCCCATACGATGAACTATCGATTTTTACATGGGTTTGTCATTGGAGCAAGTCAATTGTCCTGCTCTGCATTCGGTATAACTACTTAGTTGCAAACAATTCTTTTGTGTCATTTGTCCTGCGACACATTTCGTGTAACTAGTTACAAATTATCCCTTGCCAATTTGTTTGTGTTAAATGTCTTGTGAGATATTCGCTTCGACTAGTTTCACACCGGTTGCTGGAAGTAAGATTGTGTCAATTGCCACGCAATGCATTTGTTTGGATTGGTTTCAAACCGATTCTTGAAAATTGGTTTCTTTCAATTGTCGCGCTGAATATCCTTGGGACTACTTCCGAACTAATAACATTGGTAGACATAAGGTGCAGTAGGTCAAATATACATTTTCTTAATGATTTGGCTATTCTAAACAATACTGTGTTTTTAGTTTAATGTTTGTAAGTGCGAAAAATGTGGTTTTCAAAAATGTTTGAAGATATTTCACTTCAACAGAATAAACTCTAGCTCATTTTCGCTTATACCATTAGAAAGAAGTTTTAACTTTTTCTTTAAAATTTCCCATTTCCGCCTATTGATTCAGTCTATACTAAGGACAGAGCAATATCTGTATGAAAGCCAATGCCTCGAATAAGAAGCGTGCTACTGAAAACTACTAGGGTAATTTCGAGAGAAATTTTTTCATGTTGGTAAAAGCAAAAATGAGTTAAAGGGTTTCCGATTGCTGTGAGACATCTTCAAATACTTACGTTAAAAAACACTTTTTTCGCAGGACATTCAAAATCCTGATTAAAAAGCAAATTAAAAAGACGTGTGTTCCAGTTTTGATCAGTTTATTTACTTCCAAAAATAAAACTTCAACAGTCGAAAGTAAATGATTTGAGCTTAGATAAATGGAAAACATCTTCAGGTAGAGAAACATAAGGTTCAAAGCAAATAAAGGCTTAGAATCTTTTCTGTAAAAGTTGAATAAAAATCTCCAAGTTAATTTTTCAATCTTTCGATTAATAAAAATATAAAGCAACAAATTCAGAGGTTTCATGTCATTATTTTTATGATAAACAAAGTATTTGGTGCAGGCCACATCCTTTCGGAGTACTAACGAGTGACTCTCTCTGCATTTGCTTGGAATAGTTGCGAGCCAAATTGAAATCCCAAAGAATATTAACTGTTCCTTTGCGCATTCGCTTGGAATAGTTACGAGTCAGTCACTTGAACTAGTTTGGGATGAGTTTAGGATGAGTTTCGAGTAGCTGCAAGTGCATCCATTGAGGTTAGTTGAATACTAGGATTACTTTGAAACTAGCTTGGAACCAGAACTTTCATACACACTAACTCGCACCTTCCTACAGGGCCATATTTTGTATCAATGAAACAGTATTATTAAACTCGTACATACATTTATTTATATTTATACTGAATTTCCTGACAAACTTGAACTTTCTTCAACAGGAAAACCAATGTCTACGCATCAAAATTCTTGGTGATTGTTACTATTGTGTATCAGGATTGCCAGTGTCGAGACCACAACATGCGTCAAATTGTGTCAACATGGGTCTACAAATGATCGATGCAATTAAGTAAGTTTATATGAGTGTGTCAGTATGTCTGTTTGTCTGGCCTGTTTTATCTGTGTTTTGTAAACTGCACCATGTTGCGGTGCTGATTGTGTGTTGCTCAATGTTGTTGCTTGGTGTGTCATGTTCATTAGTTGAAGACAACCAACGAACGCTTTGTTTTGTTGGCTTACGAGTAAAATTATTTGAGACTTTAAATTAAAGGTAAACAACAACCATACAACACATTGGTATTACCAATGTGAGTAGGTACGACAAGTGTCTTACAATAAATGATACAACTTAATTACCTACAAATTAAAGTTGAGGATGATAGCCACATTGTCAACATTTTTTTTTTTCTTTGCTAATTCTATTTATTCGTTTTAAATGCGTTAACGCAATTTTTAAAATTTTTTTGTAAGTTAAATTTTGTGGATGAGTTTTATTTTCAAATTTATCTTTATGTGTTAAATCAAATCGAAATTCGCTAATTTGTTGTAAGATATTATTGTTTTTCAAAAATCTTCGTGTTAATTGCAAACTATCCCATCCTATTTTTTGGTGAAACTTCACGGTCCTAGCTTTAACAGAAACACTGAAAAGGATCTTAGCAAATTATCCTACCTACAAAATATTTGAAAATTTTCATTGTTAACTATCCTATGTTGAAATAGCATAGTTTACAATTTATTTTTTTGCCATTTTATTTTATAGTTTGCAACTGACTGCGAGCAAAAACTACCTTACTGAAGCTGAAGGCAAAAGTAAATACGCCCTCGCAGGCGGTTTTGGACCCATTTTTCAAGAAAAATTTTATTGCACCATTCGATTGGGAGAGGTTGCAGACAAATCTTTCAAACTGTCAGTGGTATCCCCGACATATTTTAGGAGTCAAAAGTCACAAAAGTAAACTTTCAGTTTTTAGTGTGTATTTTTATTTCAAAAGAATCATAAGCCAAAGAGCCAGCTACTGTTTTGTGATTTATTTTCATTGTTCAGTCCTAATGACATTTAAAATCATAAATTACGGTTATCACATCCTTAATCTATATATAAATAGGCAAACGAAATCGGTTCAGTCCCTGTTTCTATACCTAAATCTCAACCGATTTGCTTGATTTTTTTTCTGTTGGAAAGGTTGTGAGGAGGAGCAGTGCATAGGACTATAATTGTTTTTAAAGTGGGAGGTGCCACGCCCCTAAAGGGAAAAAACGATCTCACGGCTAAACCGCTGTATCGATTTTAACGAAATTTGGTGTGGAGATAGGGTTAGGACTAAGGAACGATAATATGACCATTATGTTTTTCAGTGGGCAGTGCCACGCCCCTAAATGGAAAAAACGCTGTCACGGCTAAACCGCTGCATCGATTTTAACGAAATTTCGTATGGTGATAGGGTTAGCACTAAGGAACGATAATATGACCATTATGTTTTTCAGTGGGCGGTGCCACGCCCCTAAGTGGAAAAAACGCTCTCACAGCTAATCCGCTGCATCGATTTTAACGAAATTTGGTATGGAGATAGAGTTAGGACTAAGGAACGATAATATGACCATTATGTTTTTCAGTGGGCAGTGCCACGCCCCTAAATGGAAAAAACGCTGTCACGGCTAAACCGCTGCATCGATTTTAACGAAATTTTGTATGGTGATAGGGTTAGCACTAAGGAACAATAATATGACCATTATGTTTTTCAGTGGGCGGTGCCACGCCCTTAAATGGAAAAAACGCTCTCACAGCTAAACCGCTGCATCGATTTCAACGAAATTTGGGACTAAGGAACGATAAAATGACCATTATATTTTCACTGGGCAGTGCCACGCCCCTAAATGGAAAAAACGCTCTCACGGCGAAAATACTGCATACGATTTTAATGAAATTTGGTATAGATATAGAGTTAGCACTATATAGCACGATAATATGATTGATTTTTATGAATTTTGGTATAGATAGATATCAAAAACTGTTTGCTCTTTAGTAGGAGTTACACGCCTCTAAATGAAAAGTACGATATTGCAACTTAGCTGCTGCACCGATGCAGATAACCCGAGCCCTAAGGAAGAATATTAAAAGTTTTTTGTGTTTTATCGACCAAGAAAGGGTATAAAAACTTTTTCCTTTATTTTATGGTCAAATCGAAATGGGCGAATTTCGGCCACAAGGCGAACTCTAGTGTGACTTAAATGCTTTACGTTTATAGCGTGAAAATGAAACCAGCTACGTGCAAAGGTCACCTCAGAGTTCATACATATAAGTATGTAACATTGGCATTACATGAGAATGATTTTCGTATTAAATTTTAATAGCAACATATCATTGCAATTTGCAATAAAGCGAAGATTAGGGTAATTTAATGTAATAAATAAAGTGATTCAGAAAGTTGTAAATGAAATCATATATTTATTTACCTTTAATATTTAAAATTAGCATGGTTTGAAAGTATACATCATATCACAAAAAATTACTCAAAGATCGAAATTTCTTTTGAGAAGGCACACTCTTAAAGCTAACTGAAAAATTTTCATTGAATCATGAGAAATGAACAATTACTTTAGAATTTACAAATTAAACATTATCATTTTAAATGAAAAGTAGCCCTATGTAATTAACGCTTTGCGATGACTTTTATTTGAATATGACAAAGATTTAGCAACTTAAGTTGTTTAAATAAAAGTCTCAGTGGCGACTGACTATTTGTAAAAGATAAGACAGAAAGTTTAGACAAATTTAGTTATAAATTTTGATAAGAAAAGTACTTAACTTTGAAGTGTGGTAGCATATCTTTAAGGCAAGCTATTAAAATACTTAAGTTATCTAGCAGTTATCAAATGACAATATATCATTTAAATGCAACTTCCGGTAGTTGTGCTGAATAAAGTACTTTGTAATATTTTTTCACTTAAGATAACGTCACGTTAAGATAAGTGACGTAATATATAGGGTGAATCGCATAAGGTTATGAAGCTTCTTGGAAACGATAAAAGATAGATAGAAAATATTTCGTATTTCGCATAGTGCCGGAACTTTAAAGTTCATATTTTAAACTATTTTTTCTATTTTTTGACTTTGGCGGCTATTTTAGTTTGAAGAAAGTTCTATTATTCTATTATTGCATTTTATAATTTTTTTTTGAATTTTTGTTAAATTTTCCGTAATTTGGTAGTTCATTTGTCATACCAGTTTTTTTAATTGAGGTCAGAAAAAAAAAAAAAGTTTTCAAGTACAATCCGTTTGCAGGCTCTGGTAGATAAAGTGCACAGCTCAGCGCATGCGAGTAACCCGTATAATACAAAAAAAAAAATATTTTTGCCGATCTCAAATTAAAAAATTTGAATAATAAATATGCTACCGAATTAAAGGAAATTTAACAAACATTCCCAGAAAAATTGTAAGAGGGTATATTAATGGGACCTTTTCATACTAAAATGGCCGCCAAAAAAAAAAAAAAAAAAAAAAAATACTAACTTTAAAATTCCTGAACTTAGCGAAATCCTTCTAAGCCAAATCAAATACACCTTAAAAAATCTCATACAATTAGCTAAAGCTTTTCTCTAAAACGTAAGGGTGACCCAATAAATTTTTTATTTTTTGTCAAACAAGTCAGAAAATCAGTTTTAACCTTTTAACTCCTCAGGAGTACATTTTATCCCTCCCAGGTGCAATTTTTTTGTTAGTCTAGGCCTCCTCTATCACCTCTTAAAAGCTTCGTAACATTATGCGATACACCCTGTATAATAATAATATAATAATAACCTCCACTGTATTACAAAATAATCACTGAGTAAGTCCAAAATAAAAACGACTAACAAAATCAAATAGGTAATCACAGAGTAAGTCCACCAAACGTTAGACGTATTGATATCATGTCGTCCTGAAAAACGCTTAATATGTTTTTTTTTTTTTTTTTGTTTTGACTTATTTGGTATTGCTGGTCCAAAATATTGCACATATTTTATTGAGCTTTTTTTTCTGTAAAAAAGTGATTATTTTCATCATAAAAGTGAAAGCAAAACAAAATTAATTTTTCAAAGATCTGAAAACTTGGAAAAAAGTTACTGTTGTCGTTTCGACGAATACATACTACAAACATCCAATTGAAGTGTTATACACAGCATACACAATACAACTTCCAAGGCGTGAAAAATGAGAATGGTCAATTGAAAGAGAAAAAGGTTCTGAGCGAAACAAAGAGCAATGGTAGTCGAAAAGACAAACAACAACCATCCAAGATTTAGTAAAATAAAGACATTTAAAGACATAAAAATCAATTATGGTTTGGTTTGAAAAAATTTCATCAGACCAGAAATCTGTATACGAAAAAACGTCGCACAGTGGCGACATCTGGCAGTTCTCCTTGCAAAAATCATAGCTTCTGAACCACTTGAGGTATTTAAATTCTGGTTATGTATAGAAAATTCTAATACCTATTACGACCCCAAATTTTATTTAGATTGCATTGCAGGGTGAAAAGCAATGTTTTGTTGAAGTTCAATTTTCTGTTAGGAAAATCCCTGAATGGTCAAATATTTTAGGAACTGATCGTTAATTCAAAAACTAAAAAAATATGTGATCAATAATTTTCAAAGATCTATTCAACGATGTAAATTTTGACCCCTGCCATCCCCCTACTGGGGTGGTGCGTTGTCATGAAAAATACTCCTAAAGTTGCATTTTGAATATATTTTTTGTATGGGCGGCACGCGTGTCCGTTGACCGATTTCGCTCATTTTCAATCCCACGAGTTAACTTTGACGACGAAGGCAGTGTGCCAAATTTCATTGAATTATCTTGCACAGTTTTCCCAAACAATGTATTTCCACACACAGCCAGACAGACGAACATGGCTATATCGACTCAGGAGGTGACGCTGATCAAGAATATATATACTTTTCCATATCTGCCGCGCCTTATTCTCTGCGTTACAAATGAAAGGACAAAGTGAATATACCCAGGGTGTAGGTTAGGGGTGTTTTAGTGCACGAATTTTGGATTTTGATACTTGACACCCCTCAATTTTATGAGGTTGGAAAAAAAAATGAGTTTGCAAAAAAAATTTTGGGGGTGGGGTGAGGGTAAGGGTTGGCGCATCGAGGTCAAAGATGAGAGAAAAGGAGAAACAATATTCTTACAGTCCTACAAGAGGGGCCACCTCTAGAGGGTTCAAATGTATGACCGTCCCACATTATTTTTTCTCCCCCAACATTTTTACCAAACATACCTACCTCTTGCCTCTAACCCCTAAGGGTGCTTCCATAAAAAGTTGAGATTTTTAGGAAATCGACCCCCACCACTCCCAGGGTGACCCTAGAAGGGTCAAATGTATGACCGGCCCCTAATATTTTTTCCTCTTCTACATTTTTTGCACCATACTTACCCTCTACCTCTAGCTGTTAAGGGGGCCCCCATACAAAATTGACGTCATAGACATAAAAAATATGGAAAGGAAATCGTCAAATAGGCTCATAATTGCCCAGGAGTCTCTCCTAGAGGAGTCAAATATATGACCGACCCCCATTATCCCCCCTCCAAAGTTTCACAGCTTACCTACCCCCTATTTCCAATCCTTAAGGGGGCTCCCATACAAAGTTACGGTTTTTTTAAAATCTGCCCCCACTGCCCTAACTGGACCACGGGTACCCCTAGAAGGATCAAATGTATGACCGACCCCCTTTATTTCTAGGAAAATTTATAAAAAAAAATTGTATGGCAGCCCCTTTCAGGGTTGAAAATAGGGGGTAAATATGTGGCGGAAAAATATAGGTCGCGAAAAAATAATGGGGGTCGGTCATACATTTAACCCTTCTATGGGTACCCTTGGGCCAGTTAGGGCAGTTGGGGCATTTTATGTAAAACAGTAACTTTGTATGGGAGCCCCCTTAAGGATTAGAAATAGGGGGTAGGTACGCTGAGAAAAAATTTTGGAGGGGGGCTAATGGGGGTCGGTCTTATATTTGACTCCTCAAGGAGTGACTTCTGGGCAGTTATGGGTCTATTTGACGATTTCCTTTCCATATTTTTCATGTCCTTGACATCTATTTTGTATGGGAGTCCCCTAAAGAGTCAGAGATAGAGGGTAAGTATGTTAGCAAAAAATGTTGGAGAGAAAAAAATATTAGGGACTAGTCATACATTAGAACCTTTTAGGGGCTCCCAGGGAGAGGTGGGGGTCGATTTCCTAAAAATGTCAATTTTGTATGGGAGCCCCCTTAGGAGTTAGAGATAGGGGGTAAGTACGTTTGGTAAAAATTTTGGTGGGGGAAAAATAATGTGGGTCAGTCATACATTTGACCCCTCTAAAGGTGACCCCTAAACATTTGTAGGGCTGTATGTAAATTTTTTCTCTTTTTTCTCACCTTTGATTTCGATGCGCCAACCTTTACCCTCACCCCACCCCCAACATTTTTTTTGCAAACTAGTTTTTTTTTTCAACCTCACAAAATTGAGGGGTGTCAAGTATCAAAATGTTGTTACTAAGGATCTCCATACATTCTTAAAACACCTCGAGTGTAGGGTATAAAAAAGTTCTGAGCAAAACAAAGAGCGCTGGTGGTCGAAATGACAAACAACAACCTCCTATAGAATTAAGTAAAATAAAGACATTTAAAGAGATAGAAATCAATTATGGTTTGGTTGGATCACAATTTAGAAGCCGAACGAAACTTTGCTAAAGTACTGAAAAATTTAAGGTTGTTCCTGAAGCAGGAAAATAGTACTTTAAAAAAAATTTCATCAGACCACAAATCTGTATACAAAAAAAATTAGTAGCATACTAAAATTAAATAAAAAGACTATTGTTCCAAGAGCATACACTTCTTGACATAATTAAGTGAATCAGTGTATTGTTTAAAGTCACGTTTGCTTAGTGTCCATATTAAAGAACAATACGTGACTCCCAAAAGTTATTTAGAACTTTCTATCGTTTGCTTATAATCAAAAAATCTCTGTGATTTCTTTAAAGAACAATAGTGACATTATTTAATTTGTGAAGTATTCTCATTTTTTCCTTGGCGCCCTACATATGGCACTGTTCTTTCTTTAAATTATTATGCTATCGGCAAGTTCATCAACTCAAGTATTCAGCTCGTAGTTCTTTCTTTAATTTTTATCGTCAAAAGTGTAGGGAAAACACATTTTCCTTTAATGATGTTCAACTTGAACCCAAATTAAAGAAGAAGAAAATTTATAGCACAACAACGACAACAACAACAACAACAAACAAGCAATGATGAACACAATTGGATTAGGACAATAAGGCACAAAATAAATTAACCAGAAGGCTGACTGCTCTCAATCCAATTCAAAGCTGTAAACATATACATATACAAATGTATGCATGTATGTACGCATGAAATAAAGTAGGAGCCAAAAAGCGTTAGGGTTAGGTGAGGGAGGGGGGTGTACGACTTTGTGCATCAAATGGAACAATAGAAGTTGAGCCATATAATGCGACATTTAACTCCTACAATTTGGCGCAAAGCAAGCAAACATTCTCATATTTCGTCTTGTGTGTGGCTCTGACATTTAAATGAAATCACTGACATAGTGTAAAGTTGGGTAAATATGACCTAACAGAAAATTATCTTTTATATTTTTGTGCTCAGATGGCAAAAGCTAGTGTCGCATTTTTTCATAACTTTTCAGGAGATTAATTTTAAAATTTAATACGCTATGAAAATATCACAATACCCGGTTTTGTAAAGTTATTTTTCTAAGGAACTACAAGCTCTTGAGAAAATCCGATTTTGTCAGTTTGTAGATCTCACCGTGAACAATATGTTTCTTGGATAACATTTAGTACATACTTTTCCACTTCAAAGTTGAATATAATAGAATTTAAAAATTTTAGTTCTGGCAAACTCTTCAATTTCAGTAAGTTTTATGGTAATTTTTCGATAAGGTAACACTGTAAAAAAAATAAAAAATTTACTCGATATATAAGCTTTCCAAAAATATATCTTGTTTGCCACAAAAAATTTAGACAGAATTGCAATTTTGAAATTTATATTTTTGTTGCATATTGGACTAAAACACTATGTGCACCGCTTTGCACTAGGTTGAGATGAGCATTTTAAGAAAAAATGTGGATTTTCACTTTCTAACAAAAAAAATGTTCACTATACTATGAAAATTGTACCAGATTTCATAATAATAGCTCCAAAAGGTGTAAAGGCAAACATTGGAACTGCTTTTTGTTTGGAGGGTGCAGCTCCCCCTCTTTTAATTTTTCTCATGGTGCTTAAAAGATTTCACGTACATCCCACAGTGTTCAAATATGATATCTTAATGGGACGACGCACTATGGTTTTTTTTTGAAAAAAAAGTATACACAAAAATAATTCACTACAAGGACACATTTTCTTTAAAAAAAATTAAACGCGAAGTTAAAGGTTATACATTCACATATCTAAAAAGATGCCCGCTTTTTCCAGCATCTGATCCACAAAATAGTGAAACGGGTCGAAATCTCTTGAATTTTGAAAAAATCTATTTTTCTGTTTAAAAATGTAAATCGAATTAAACGCAGGAGTGATATATGAATAAATTTATATGTATTCAATCAAATCAATTAAGATGAAATGAACCCAAAATGAAAATGGGCGGTGCCACGCCCCAAAAACGAATTCGTCATATCTCCGAAACTATTAAACGCAGATAGATAAGATTCGGTATGCTTGTAATAGGCACAGAGAAAAATAATATTTACTAGAAAAGTGGGTGGTGCCACGCCCCAAAAATTTAAAACACATCATATCTCCAAAACTGTTTGACCCATGTGGATGAAATTTGGTTGATATACAAAAGTTATCAAGACAAATAATGTCTGCTGAAAAAATATATGTGGTGCCACGTCCACAGGCAGAGCTACATGAATGAACTTGTTTCCTATAGAACATAATGTCAATTAATAAGGATATGTTCATTGTTGGGTGTGGTACCGCCTTTTTTTTCAGCAAATGCCATTTTACTCACTACCCTTTACATATATATCAAAATTCATCCCTTTAGCTCAAATAATTTCGGAGATATGATAAGTTTTATATAAATAGGGCGTGGTATCGCCCACTTTTTCATTGGATGTTATTTCTCTTTATGACTGTTACACACATACCGAATCTTATCTATCTGCGTCTAATATTTTTGGAGTTATGACGGATATAACGAATTTGTTTTTGGGGCGTGGCACCACCCATTTTAACTTTGAGTTGATTTAATCTTACTTGATTTGATTTAATGCACATAAATTAATTCATATATCACTCCTGCGTTTAATTTGACTATCATTTTTAAACAGAAAAATCGATTTTTTCAAAATTCAAGAGATTTCGACCCGTTTCACTATTTTGTGGATCAGATGCTGGAAAAAGCGGGCATCTTTTTAGATAGGTGAATGTATAAAATGTGTCCTTTTAGTGAATTATATTTGTGTACACTTTTTTGTCCAAAAAAAGCCATAGTGCGACGCGTCGTAAAGTCCCCTTTTCTTTTGCTGAAATCAATACTTCTAGACCTCCTGAGTAAAATGATATGCTTTTTAAAATTGAAAACTTGGCACCTCTTTTTTTATTGGATAAAATGGGTTAATCGGTAGTTTTCATAGATCATTTAAGGAAAATTTAGTTTTAAAAGTCTTTTTCGAATAAAAATACAGAAAATTAGCTAATCAACGAACGTTTCGGAAAGAACTTCTGCTCCTCAACAACACAAGCAATCTTTTCAGAACTTGTATACTTTCATTGTGTCTAAGATAAATTCAGTTGGATTATCTCAAAAAACACTTTCGGTGTAGCATTTTGAAACTTTTGCGTATATGGTGGGTACCACACCCCCTTTTCTGAATACCAAACCGAGTATTTATGTGTATTTTGGTTCCTTTATCGTGTATAACACTCTTAATATGGCGTTTTGAATAATAAATTTTCTATATGGGCGGTAGGGTGTCCTTTGACTGATTTTGCTCATTTTCAATTTAATGGCAGAGGCAGTGCGTTAATTTTCATTAAATTATCTTGCTCCCAAAAAATATTAAAATGAGTTCAACGGATGGACAGACAGACGGAGGGGAGAGGACTCTGATCAAGATTATTTATTAGGATGGGCTGATTTGTATGGAAAAAATTTAACCGATCCGGCTCAATGAAAATCGTGAAATTTGGTTAATTTAGAGAAACTTTGCCGAAGAAAGTTGTATATTTTCATTGCAGTTAAAAAAGTGGTTTTGCAACCTTTGACCTTGAATAACTTTTTCCTAGTCTGAAAAAATATATTTGAGGACAATTTGTTTTTGTAAATACCGGGGGGTAAAGTGCAATGAAAATATTCACTTTCTTCGTGAAAGTTTCTTAAAATTATCTAAATTTTTCGATGTTCACTGAGTCAGACCGATTAAATATTTCGGTACTTCCTATTATACAGGGTGGATTGCATAACGTTACGAAGCTTCTGGGAGGTGATAGAAGAGCCTTAGACTAACAAAAAATTGCATCTGACGGAGGGTCTAAAGTGTACACCTGAGGACTTATAAGGTTAAAATGTACCCCTGAGGACTTACAGGGTTAAATCTGATTTTCTGACTTGTTTGAGAAAAAAAATTTTCTTGGATCACCCTAACGTTTTAGAGAAAACATTTTTGTGGCGAAGTTTTAGCTAATTGTAAAAGCTTTCAGATAGTGTATATGATTTATAGGGTTTTGAAGGACTTCGCAAAGTTCTGAACCTTTAAAGTTGATATTTTAATTTTTTCCCCATTGACTTTGGCGGCCATTTTAGTAAGTATGAAAAGGGTAATATTATAACATACCCTTTTATAATTTTTTTTGAAAATCTACTTCAATTTTCTTTAATTTGGTAGTGCATTTGTCTTACCAATTTGTTAGTTTGAGGTCAGAAGAAAATAATTTTTAAAAAATACTTTTCATGCGTTTCACAGCATATGATGCATGCGCTGCCTTCTTGAAAAGTATTTTTTTCTGACCTGAAACTAACAAATTGGTAAAACAAGTGAACACCAAATTAAAGAAAATTAAACGAGGTTTTAAAAAATAACTATAAAAGGGTATGTTAATAGGACCTTTTCCATAGTAAAATGGCGGTCAAAGTCAAAAAGTGGTTAAAAAAATTAAAATATCAACTTTAAAGGTACAGAACTTTGTGAAATCCTTTTAAACCCTATAAACCATATACACTACCTGAAAGCTCTTACAATTGGCTAAAACTTTGCCATAAAAATATTTTCTCTAAAACGTTAGGGTGATTCGTTATTCTAGGCCTCTTCTATCACCTCCCAGAAGCTTCGTAACCTTATGCAATACACACTGCATATATATATCCATACGTGCCACGCCTCCTTCTCAGTGTTACAAACGGAAGAAAAAAGCGAGTATACCCTAGTTGTAGGGTATAAAAATGTATCAGTATGGTACATTTTATGAAACTCGAACAATACTGTGGAAATGCCTTTCCGTTGTATAAAGTGACAGCACTGTGCGACACCACTTCACCCTAAAAGTATTTAAACATAAAAATCCAGTCCGCAGATTCCAAGCATTTGTAATAGAGCTTTCACAAAGACTTTAATTAAGGGGCAATTCATTCTACAACACAGAAAATATACAAAAAATGAAAAAAAAAATAATTCCTATAAATTATTGTGTTACATGCATTAGAATCGGAGCATTATATTAAATTTATATGCACCATAGCTATTTGCTTTTTTTATTATACTTATTGACTTTAAGTATTGTTAGATTAATGAACCTTTGAAATATATATGTCTGACCCACACCATTTATAGCGCCAGCAGTAAGATTTGTTTGCCTTTATTTGTGTAGATTTGATATTTACGAGCACCACAACTTTGTGTACTGTTTAAAAAGAGTGACCAGAAAACGAATATGTTTCTACAGCCAATGAACTTTTTAAATATTTCATTTAAGGAAACGACACATTACTTTTTGCTACAGCCTGGTCATCTTAGCTGGCTTAGCGTTAGCTCTCAGTGTTGCCTTACAAATGCATGGAACCAATGTTGACGGAACCAATAAATCAAACAAAACGCAAAAAAAGGTCTGCTTTGGTTGTAAATCTAAAAAATTAATGCAACAATTTGTTACAATCTTATTGAGGCAAAAGAAAAAGGAAAATGACTGAAATTAAATAATGATTTATGTACTCCTTTTTTATGATTTGATTGTTATGCCCTATATCCTTTACAGAGCGAGCGATACAAAACAGAAGCCTTTTTTATTGCAAAAATTCTATATGTGAGAGAGTGGATTTGTAAATCAATTATAGAGCGTATTTCAAAGTATAATGGATTATAATTTAAAAGTTTCTTATAATGCGAAACCTTTTTTTTTTTGGATTGTGTAAAATATTATTGTTCATAAAGCAAAATTTTTAAATTTTTATTTTGTTAACAAAAAGAAAAACCAAAGTCAACATTATTATTTCAAAACAATTTCGGCACAATGACTCTTCCGTTTAGCAAAAGCTATTAAAACTTTAATCCAATTATGAAGGATTCACAAAAGTTATGCAACTCATAAATAAAATGTTTAAATGTAAGCTATCATGTTTAATATTGTGCAATATATTGCATATTTGCTCTATGGTTTTAACTATTTTTTTATTTTTTTGATTTATATCAAATAGCAAAATCAGTGAAATCACACGTAAGCGGCTTAAAGTTTTACTTAACCAACATGTTATTGCACTATGACTCTAAGCCCTGAAAAATTTATGTGCACTGATGTGTTGTACATATGTCAACATAAACATACATACGTAAATACCTATGTGTATTAAGGTGGGTCGACAAAAAAACTTTGTCTGGTAAAAACTAAAGAATGTTCTTTGATATATTGTAAGACCATATACAAAATATTTTAACTCCAATATTATTTATAAACTTATAGTACAATCATTTGAGAGAATAAAACTATGTTACCTGGAAAGTTTTCCGGGATTTTTGCAAATGATTTATTTTATATGTAAATTTCGATATGCTCTTTTCGAATTTTAACTTTGCTACCTCGAATTGTGTTCGCTGCACAGTGTCGCGAGCCCATATATAGAGCGGCCAAAACTAGTAAACGTTATCCGATATTGATAAAATTTTGCACAGCGATGCTTCTTTTTAAGATTATGAAAATTTTGGAAAATAGGCGTGGTCCGCCCCTTTTCAAGTCTACTCCCAGTATAAAAGTATTAGTATCGGGTGTTCTTTTTAAAAGTTTTTTATACAATTAAAAATATTAATTATTAACCTTTTAAATGCTTTTTGTCTTTTTACGATAGGATAAAAAGCAAAAAAGTTATAGCAGTTATAACTTAAAATTAAAGCGAAATATTTCAGATAAGGAAATTCACTCATTTTGAAAAGCAAAAAAGGAGACTCTTACTTAAAAATGTTGAATTTAAAAACTTTGCAATTAATTTTAAGCTTCAAAATGCTTTTCGATTTATTTTGATCGGATAAAAAACTAAAAAGTTATGGGCGTTATAGTTCAAAATTCATATAATACTTATATTTACAATTTTGGTACTCGCTCGTTTTAGAAAACGAAAAAAGGACTCTTAAAATCTCGGTAAATTTTATGCTAGAAAGATGTTTAAAAAACCAAAATATGCGAAATTGCAGTTTTGAAGTTATTTGTCATAAAATAACTTTTTTGATCTTTGAACCCCCAAAAAGGGGGAATTTTTTAACTATGCTGTTAAGATATATTAAGGAAATACCTTTAATTTTGAAAACTCGTAAGCCGTGAAAAACTCGAAAGTTTACGAGCTTGTTTTCAGGAACATACATTTCTGAAAACGTGTAAGCCAGGCATTGAAATAAGCTGTAGTAATACCCTATTTCTGCAGTAATAACTCAAATTTGCAGTAATAACTTCAGAATATTGTAAAAAATTGTAATAATAATTTTCACCCAAATTCATATTATTTTGTTTTGCGTAAATCGTTGAAACTAAATACTCATTTTATTTCGCTAATAACCGTTGTTTTAGTTGTCTAACCTCACCAATTTGGGCTAAAATGTAGCAACCACAATAAGTACTCGGCAACTCTACTTTACACATATTTTTATAAATGCATTCGAAGAAAATTTCGCTATAAATTTTCAATTTTAAATTGTACCGTTGCCATGATAGCTGTTATTTAATATTAATATTTAATATTAATCACTTGAATAAGCCATTGAAAAAATTTTGCTAAAAATTGCAAATAAAATCAAAAAAAAATTCTGCAGTAATAACTTTTTCTTATTTCAACCCCTGGTGTAAGCAATGCACAAGCTGTGATATAATTTGAAAAATACTCAATTCAAATTTTATTTTCAAAACAAAAAATATTTTTTCAATACATTTATTTGACAACAATCACTCTCGTACTTTTTCGAGGCTATTTACGCATCGAATTTTCCCCTAAAGTTTTCGAGGCCTGGTAAACTTTTTTGAAAATATATCTCCTAAACTATAGATCATACGATAAAAAAATTAGTAAGGGTGTAACTTTTGGCCTGGCCAAACATTAAATACCCTGCACTGCAGTATTTTTGAAATTTTGCTCATATGGGAGGTGTCACGCCCTCTTATCCGAGTTCACCCAGCTTTTGCTCAGAGCTTGCATTTATAGTTCTTAGTGTCTAAATGAAATTTGGTTGGATTATCACAAAAAACGTTTTCAGTATAGCGTTTTGAAGCTTTTGCTTATATAGGAGGTGCCACGCCCTTTTGTTCGAGTTCGTCTAGTTTTAACTTAGAGCGTGCATTTATAGTCTTTAGTATTTGAGTGAAATTTGGTTGGATTATCTCAAAAAACTCTTTCAGTACAGCATTTTCAAATATTTGTTTATATGGGAGGTGCTACACCCCCTTGTCCGATTTCACCAAATTTTTGTTGAGATCTTACATTTATAATTCTTAGTATTTGAGGTCAATTTGGTTTAAATATCTCAAGAAACGCTTTTAGTATAGCGTTTTGAAGCATATGTTTACATGGGAGGTGCCACGCTCTCTTGTCCAAATTCGCTCAGTTTTTTTTCAGAGCTTGCGCTCACAACTCCTAGTATTTATGTGTATTTTGGTTGCATTGTTGTGAAAAATACTCTTAAAATTACATTTGGAACATATTTTTTGTATGGGCAGTAGGCGTGTCCGATTTTGCTCATTTTCAATCCCCCGTGCTAACTTTGACGACGGAGGCAGTGTACCAAATTTCATTGAATTATCTTTCTTAGTTATACCAAAAAATGTATTTCCACATACAGCCAGCCAGACAGGCGGACATGGCTATATCGACTCGGGAGGTGACGCTGATCAAGAATATATATACTTTTCTATACCTGCCACGGCTTCTTCTCTGCGTTATAAACGGAAGAACAAAGTGAATATACCCTGGGTGTAGGGTATAAAAACAATATGTAGCTTGTAGTGCAAGTAATTCCCTATACTTTAAACGTGTCACTTCATGAGTTAGCACAGTTGAAATTCTAAAAGAGTACATCGAAATCTATAAAATAACTCATTTGCAAAAATCCCGGAAAACTTTCCAGGTAAAACTACGAAAAGACTAAAGAATTATTAGACTAAGAGCCAGCGCTTGGCTGACCCTTCTCATAGTTTCAAGACTGATTTTTTTTTTTTTGTAGGTATTCTTTCAATAGTGGGTACTTACTTTTTTTCTAGTCAGCCAAGCGCCGTCTAATACGAACTATGAAAAATGGAAACATATGACTATTGAGACTTATACTCTGTCGATGTGAGGTAAAAAACATGTCAAGCTTCCATTAAATCCATTACTTTACAGTGTTGATTTTTATGGCGCTTTCTCATGTTTTTTGTTCTTCACACCTTAAGAGGTTGATTTGAAGAAATAGAGCGATATCAACCTGATTTGTTGTATTTCTGTTTTATCGTAGGTGTTACTTCGTTATAACGTTGGCCCTTTTTTTCACCTTCATTTTCAATTTTCTAATAATTCTCGCTTTTTTTGTTGTTGTTGTTGTATTTTAACCATCTGCCTTCTTTCTGTTTTCTTTTTTTAGACACGTGCGTGAGGCAACTGGCATAAACGTCGATATGCGAATTGGCATTCACACTGGAAATGTCCTTTGCGGTGTCCTTGGCTTAAGAAAATGGCAATTTGACGTTTGGAGCGACGATGTGACTTTAGCCAATCACATGGAAAGTGGCGGTGTTGCAGGGTGAGTTTTTGAAAATTTGACGTTTTCTTTTTTTTTAATTTTCCTTTATTATTTTTTTACAACCCACTAGTAATTACTTTTATGCATTAAGGTAAAGAAGCATAGAACAAAATAGAGAAGAGCAAGATGGGGGGTATTGATTTTGCAAAGCCAAGTTGAGCTAATAAAAAAAGGTGTAGCTTGAAATATTAATGGTTTCCTATGGCATACGAGGTAATGAAATGTGAGCGTTTCAAGGCTCAGTCAGGCATTAAAGAAAATTAAACACAATAGATGTGTGTCCTTAAAACTGAGCAAGTGAGTACAGTGGAATGATTTCATGAAATTTTTGGAGCTTTTCATGTTTCATCTATTGACTTCATTTATTAATTTAAGGTTGATTCTTGTATGTAAATGACAAATTTTCTATTTTTTTTTTTCGAAGTGTCCAAAGTTTCTCAATTTTTTCAACAGTTTTCATCCGTTCCCAAGTAGTGCAGGCAAATTAGATAAAATATCCTATTTTTGTTGAACAAGCACCGATTTTGATCCAACATAGCTCATTTTATTGTTAATTGAACTTAGAAAATTCTAATTTATGCAGTTTTTGGAAAAGGCAAAAACCGTTTTTGAAAAAGAGTAAAAATAATTTTAAAAAAATAGTTATTTTCTATGTATTTGTTAATGCTATGTCAGAATTTATCATCAGAATTGCTATATCTCATAAGGTTTCCGAAAAATGTTACCTTAAATATTCAAAAATGTTCAGAAACACGATTTTTGAGGTTGTATAGAAGACGCACGAAACTGTTCAGCTCTTTTCTATTGAATGTATCATTAAGCACTGATCTTCGTCTTCAGAATGAGCTATCCCAGTGGGCCAAAACGGGTTCATATTTCCGTACTTTTTATCCGTTAGTGATCCGTTTGCGGGTGGAATTCCTAAAAAAAAAGCGAATCGTTTTTTCTGCTTTTGTGGATCTGTTTGGAACCAGTAACGTACATCAAAACGGATTTGTTTTTAATAATGTTAATGTTGCTTCCCAGTGTGCCAAACGGACTCGTTTCGGATCCGTAACGGGTTCATATTTTCGTTCTTTTTATCCGTTACGGAATCCGTTACGTATCCGTTACTGAGCCGTTTGCGGCAAGGATTCCTAAAAAAAAAACGAATCGTTTTTTCTTCTTTTATGGATCCGTTTCGAACCTGTAACGTACATCAAAAACGAATTCAAAACGGATTCGCTTTTAATAATATTAATGCTGCTTATATAAAAAAAGAAAACAGGGTGAAGCGCTTATTTTTAATTAAAAAAAATAAAATAACAAAAAAAAAAAAATACTAGCCGGGCCGGGAGTCGAACTCAGGCTCCCGGGGTATTACTCTTTCATACACGAGACGTTAGACAACTAGGCTATTGGCCGATATGATGTTTACTTAACTGATGTAGAATTATTTGAGTTGAGATTTAAAGTTTGTATATTAAGCAAATTTCTGTTGTTTTTTTATAAGTATTCTGTGTTGTTTTTCTTCCCTTCTTTTGATAAAAAATGTTATATACTCAAATTTAGAATCAAAAACATTTTTTCAAACAGAGTTTGAAAAGTTTACAAAAAATCATACGCAATAAAATAAAAAGAAAAAAAAAACAAATCAAAAATATTTTTTTATCATAAAAATTAAATAAAGCAAATCCGTTTTGAGTTTTGAGTTCGTATTTGAAGTATTTACGGAATCGAAACGGATTTGCCCAGGTTCGAATCCTACCAGAGGTGGATTTTTACCCTTTATTTTTCTTCCTTTTTTTTCTTTTTATTATTTTTTAATTGCTAATAGGCGCATCAAAACGGTTTTTTTCTGTAAATATACAGCATTAACATATTTAAAAGCAAATCCGTTTCGAATTCGTTTTTACATAAGTTTCGGATTCGAAACGGGCCCGCACTGCGGAATTTAATTTTTTTTATTCGCTAATAAGCGCTTCAAAATGTTTTTTTTTTATCTAAACAAAGCGTTTTGAATTCGTTTTTGATGTACGTTACGGGTTCGAAATGGATCCGTTACCGCGGATTACGTTTTTTATACCTTTATGAACTCGTAATGGATTCGAAACGGATCCTCATCCGTTTTTGTGCACATTGGGTTATAAAAAAAAAGAAAAATGGTGAAGCGCTTATTTATAATTAAAAAAAAAATACTTACCCGGCCGGGAGGAGAACCCAGGCTCCCGGGGTATTACTTTTCAAACACTAGACGTTATACTTCTAGGCTATTGGCCGATATGATGTAGACTTATCTGATGTTGAGACTTAAAGTTCGTTATTAAACAAATTTCTGTTGTTTTTTTTTTTATAAGTATTCTGTGTTCTTTCTCTTCCTTCTTTTGATAAAAAATATTACCTATGCTCAAAATACATGAGCATTTTTCACGCATGCCTTTACGTGCGTGATTCTGCAGGTAAAATACATGCGCAGCTGTTGATTTGACATTGGATGCCGAATTTTGACTATGGGCTGAAATAAACAATTTATAAGTAGCGCACTATCAATACTTAATTGGTATATTACCACGCACTTTCAGCTTCTGGGTAGATTCCTCCAATTTTTACTTTTTTTAGAAACGCGTATTTGTAACTTCAATCGCTTTTGTTAAACGAAAATTTGTTATTTTATAAAAATTCTGTTGACTGTCAATTATGATGCTTCCACTGTGCCTTTATATTTTTCAAAACAAATGATTGTCAAAGTGAAATTTCCCAATTTCAAAATTGGGAAATTTCATGCATTGCGTAAAAATCAATTTCATAGCTACTTGCGTGATACGCAAGGCATGCGTGTTTCAATTTCCCACATTGTTCTATGAATTTCATACAAAAAAAATGCGTTCACGCGCGTGAAAAATGCGCATGTATTTTGGGCAATACTCAAATTTGGAATCAAAAACGTTTCTTCAAACAGAGTTTAAAAAGTTTACAAAAAATCATACGCAAAAAATAAAAAGATAAAAAAAAAACAAATCAAAATTGTTTTTTTTATCATCATTTACATTAATTAAATCCGGATTCAAAATGGATCTACCCAGGTTCGAATCCTACCACAGGTGGATTTTTATCCTTAATGTTTCTTTTTTATTTTTTTTCTAATTGTTAATAAGCGCATCAAAACGGTTTTTTTTCTGTAAATATACAGCATTAACATTTTTGAAAACGAATCCGTTTTGAATTCGTTTTTGATGTACGTTACGGGTTCGAAATGGATCCGTTACCGCGGATTACGTTTTTTATCCCTTTATGAACTCGTAACGGGTTGGAAACGAGTCCTCATCCGTTTTTGTGCACATTGGGATGATTTTATGATTTTGAATTAAAAAGTAATAACCATAACTTTTAAAAGAAAAACCTTTTTTTAACATTTTTGAACATTCAGGGTAGAATATCTCCAAAACTATAAAAGGTTTACCAATTAATCGGATTAAGCATTAACAAATGCATCGAAATTTTGATCAATACATATAAAGTTTGGTAGAAACAAGAATAAATGTATTTTACTTGCACTTTATTTTTGCTCTTTTTAAATCATATAAAAACTTTTAGGAAATGCCACGCCCTTTTTCAAGTTCTTGTCTTTTTGGGGAAAATTGAGTTAAAATTTTCAATTGTTAAAAAGTGGACGTGGCACTCATTTAATTGCTTAAACACAATTGGAGCGTACGACGAATTTCACCCGACGAATATTCGCTGTCAAAATTAAAACACACAAGAGTATATGAAGTTGAACACAACCGCACCGAACGACGAAATTCGCCCGATTTAGTTTTAATTTTGTCGCCGGCGGCAACGATTTTTGCAAATGTCCAACTGAAAAAATACGTTTGAAATCAAAAATTTTCAGATTTCTTAGTAGAAATTCAAAGAATATGAGATTTTGTTCAATATTTATTTATTAAAATTGTCATAAGAAAACATAAACAACAATTTAAAATAAAAAAAAACTTTTGCCGTCGTCACTCTGATTGTGTTTAACAGAGCGAACTTCGTGGACGAATTTTTTTTGACAGCGAATATTCGTCGGACGAAATTCGTCGTACGCTCCAATTGTGTTTAAGCTATAATGCTTTCTACTTTTGGTCGAACTTATAATTCACACTTTCCAACGAAATTGAATCAAAACAACTTATGTACATATATAGTTTTGAGTTATAACATTTAACGTATTTCACTTGTATGCGAGGTACCACGCCCACTAGTGATATTTTGCCCATTTTTTGCTCAAAAGTACTTCACATGTAGTAGGCTCCGTGTACTAATCTTCAGAAAAATTACTTCATTAATTCTGTTATTATAACGTATTAAAGTTTTGTAGGCGATGCCAAGCCCATATGAGAGACTAAATAATTTTTTGACACTCTACAAATTAATGCTGATCTTTACGAATAGGTGATCCTAGCTTTTTATCAAAATAGTTAAAATCTCTTTCGAGATATATTGAATTCAATTCACAAAATGTTATGAAGTGGGCGTGTCACGTACTTAGTCCCGACCACTTTCGCTCGTCCGAAGGTAGTTTCACTAGACCACGAGTTGCAAAATTTCACCAAATTATCTGGTGTCGTTTGTGAGATATAACCTAATAAATGCATCAATTTGATGATTTTTTCCTACTAAACATCTTTCTTTCGCCATATTGTTTTTTTCAAAAACAGCACTCGGCATTCAAAAGCAGACACTTCAACAAAAAAAATGAGTATCATATGACCTATTTAGACGCACCAGATTTGGGTAGCGAGGTGCAATAGTTGACGTGAAACGTCCCATATTTACTAATGTTACTCAAAGAAAAGAGAAACATTGGGAGTTATCGTGAATAAATATTCCCGGGGAATTTTCCTTGGACTGTCGTGCATTTTCTATTACAGTTTCAGAAAAATTCCCCGATAATTTTCGTTCACGTTAACCATTGTTTGCAAAATTAAAAATAAATAAATTTTAATATATATAAAACGATGATACTTGACATTTTAGATAGTTGTTTAAAGAAAATAAATCAAATTTTAAGTTGAAACGGAGTGAGGTGCACGCGCTTTTGGAATTAAGCTTAACGCAAAATTTTAGTGTGGAATCAGGGACCAATGCAGTGTTATTCATAATATAAGGGTTATAATACTCAAATTAAGCACTACTTGACTTCGGATAAATCAATCCTTTTGAGAAATCATATATCCGATCTCAGAAATGAATTGTAAGACTTGAAATCGTTCTAGAAGTAGAGAGAACCTTAACATGACGTACTTAATTCGGTACACTTACCTTATCTTTGAATTTTTGCGATTTTTTGAAACCACTATCACTTTTTAAAACTTTTTTTTGGCCCAATGTCTTTTGATTGGCCTGAGTTCAGGGCAATATACCGGGCTTGCTTCTTTACACTCAATACCTCATGGTTTCTTTTGCAAGCATTCCTTGATGCAGATTTCACTGTTGATTGTGTTTGCGGTCAAGAAATTTTGGCTTCTTTTCTGGGAAGTTTTGCTCTTCTTTGTGTCTTTAATTTTTGCGGGACATAAAATTCTTGACCAGGAACGAAAAATCGGAAAGGAAGTAAGTTTCTCCATCCATAACGCAACATTCAAATTTGCTCACAAAATCTTTATTAAGTTTTTTAGCGCGTGTTTTTGCTTCACACTTCTTTTGAGCATTCCGATCCGGAACTTTCTGAACTTTACAGATTTTTAGCCCAGCCTTTCCTTTCGCTCTTTCCACAAATGACTCGTAGCAATCCGCTAGCTGTGTGGTTTTTCTTACTGAAAGGTTTGGATTTTTCTCCAGATTGCTAACCACATTTTATGCCTCAGTACGGTCACCTCAACCTTTTTTTTCCGCCCGTTCCTTGCTTGCAATTGATGCTAAGTTTTGTATGAAAATTTTTTACTACCGTAAGTAGAGGTGACTTTGATACAAAAAAACAGAATTTCCAAGTTTAGGAGCTTATAATTTCAACAATTTTAATAAAATTAATGGTTTTATTACTCTCAATTTTTTGTGGAGGTTTCAACTTTAATGTCATTTAATATAATTTATACGAAGTTATTACAAATATTTTAAAATAATACTTTTGTAAGTGGATTAAAATCACCTCAAGGGTGGGGCGACTTTAACCGAAAAATTTCATTCATTGATTTTACATGCTATACCTTTAACGATCCAAAATCAGGGTATCAGGTTTTAGAAACTTAAGTTCACTTTACAATTTCGCATATTTATTAAGGCAATCGGCATAGGCAATGGGATGTTCTCAAGGACGAGATTAAAAAAAAAAAATAAAATTTTTGATAAATACGGTTTTAGCCTTTGGTGTGCTTTACTTATTGGTACATAAGTTACATCAAATAACAATACTAATATTGAAAGCTAAGCAGAACTTAAAAAATCCACAAAAACAAGCTTAAAATCGATTGAAAATTAGAAAACAAAAGATACTTGATTGAAAAAATTTAAAAAACTGAAGTAATTCTTCGTAGGTAACTTTAAAAATACCTCATTTGTTAAAAGGCTTCGGTGGCTTAATTTTTTGCAAAATTTCGCTAAATAAATAACAGCAAATATCCTTTCTGGATGGCCATTTGTTTTACAAAGATAAAAAGGAAAAAATAAGTTCAGTATGGCGAAAGACTTGAGTTTATTTTCAATACAGTTCACCATACCCAGTGTTTTAGGAGTCAATCTGGCCCGAATTTGGGTTTCTTTCGAGCCAACCTAACAACACAAAGTTTTTTGGGGGTGACTTTGGACCGGTCGAAAGTCACCCCAAAAACATTGATTTCTAACATACTCTCATATAAAAATGCTTTAAAAATACTTAGAGGCAAATCTATCCACCAAAGTCGATGGATTAGGGAAGTTAATTAAATAATAGTTCTAGTTATATCACTCATCTAACGCCAGCAATTTTCCTTCTAGTCAATAAGTAGTAATTTTCTGAGTGTTAAAAAATCCGGCATAAGACAACTTTTAAAAAATGCAACAATAGATCCGAAATATCGCATTCAAATCAAATATTGAAAACAGATGCTAAAGCCAATACCTCAAGGATACTGACTGACCCAATACAAATCGATAACTAGTCTTTGGGGTGATACTATTACGATTTTAATCTTTTCAAAGTCACCCCTGCTTACGGTACCCGGTATACCGTATGTCGGCTAACTAGGGCATTCTTTGCAATTTTATTAAAAGTATATTGCAAGTTATTTAAAAAAAACTTGTGATTTACTCACGCACTTCCTTTTCACTAGCCATTTCTTCGCAAATAAATTGATAACTAATTCACAGTCATGCAAAATAGTATTTGACATGTTTTTCAAAGCTATCCTGATCAGAGAAATTTAAATTGTTTTCTTATGAAAAAAGTAATAATTTAATATACTAATTTCTAAGGACAAACTCCTTAGTGTTTCCAATTCTAGATAGATTTAAAGAAATTTATATCTAACTACTACGTATGTTTTCTTTCAAGAGAATTTTGTACCACTATGCGCAATATGACTAATAAGGGTTAAGCATTGTTTCTTCAACTTCTGCCAACTGTTTTCCTCTTAAAGTTTGGTAATTAATGAATTCATTATAACCAGGAGTTGCTAATGAGCAACATTTAAAACAAATTTATTGATGCTGTTGCAAAATCAAATTTATGCGAATTTTGTTATAAAATATTGGCATAATTTAGTTATTGGAAGCAAGTTTTCATCGAAATAACTCAAGTACGAAAAAAAAAATATTTTCATAAAAAAATCAAAGAAAAAAAAAACAAGAGAAACTTTTCTTTGTCCTGATGAGTATACAATTTTTTGCTAGTTAGAAATTTTAATTTTCTTGGAAAAACAGTAACAATTACTTTGCATAAAAACAAAGGAATGGAATGGATAGAAAGCTTCCATTTATTTATGTGCAACGCATTAAAATCAGTGCAAAGAAATAAAAAATTCACAATTTAATCGTTACAGGCGAGTTCACATCACCAAGCAAACGCTGCAATTCTTAGCCGATAAATTCGAAGTGGAGGAAGGTAATGGCTGTTCCAGAGATTCCTACTTGTCGGATCATAAAATTGAAACATATCTGATAGTGCCGCCAAAGGTGAGTGTTGAAAATGTGTGTAGTTGACGTTGTTCTTGTAGTTTGCTTTCTAATTGCATTATAAAGATAAGTGTGTAGTAAACTTTAATGCGAATGATAAAAGTGTTATCAAGAATAAGTGTGTTACTAAAACTTTTCATGATAAGTATACATATTAAATAATAGCAGATATCAGCCGTTTATTATGAAAGTGGGGCAAGTCCAAAACAAGGCAAGAGTAATGTCATAATATGAATTCGCTGACATTTTGTTAGAAATGTATCAAATTGATCTTTATTTTCACGCGAAATATACTTGATGATGTGGAATTGATGGTTGATAAAATGATATTTGTCAAATAACCGATCTTTGTGGCACATAATGTGTATGACATTACTTTTGTCTCGTTTTGAACTTGCCCCACTTTCATAATAAACGGCTCATATAGTGAATTTGCTATTATGTTGACTTTTTTCTTTTTTTCGAACAAATTCTATTAAATTGTCGAAAACTTTGATATTTCTATGTTAAACCAACACGAACGCCCTCTCCTCTTCCAAACTTATAGCATAAACAGACGACAGTTTCAGCATTGAATAAATAGCTGACTGGTTCGTTTACTTGTTTTTTTGACAATACTTGGTCATCGCCCTCGCTTCACACAGGGCGATTTTACCTATGAAGCAAAACAAGCCAAGTGTACCAGCTGAAAATTTGTTGTCTTCGATTTCGCTCAAATTTGGCAATATGGTAGATCCGGTGTAAAAGAACAATAATCCGGGAGGATTTGATTCTAGTAACATTTGTTGTTTAAATACAGGATTTGGTCGTTTTACCTTTTGTTGTTAAAATACAGGGAGTTTTTAGTCATTTTCATAAAAATAGTGTTTTTCTAAAAACTTATAGCTTACACTAAAGTTTGTAAATTGATATATCTAAGTAACTCGCCCCATTAATTTTGAAGAGTTCTTTTTATAAAAAAATATTATTTGGCGAAAAAAATTTTTCAAACTTAATAATAATAGTTTTTAATTTATTCAAAAAAAAAAACCCTCTTAAATTTTTTAAACTTTAAAATGATGTATGACTCAATATAGGATTCAGTCACTAGATGAGAGTTTTGTTATGAAAAAAGTGAACTAGGCATAAAATGCTTAGAATCGTTCAAGAAATACGTGTGAATTTTTTTAAACTTTTTTTTAAATTTTAAAATTTTTTTTTTTTTTAATTTTTTCAAAAAATATTCAAAGAAAAAAAAAAGTTTTTTTTAACTTTCCAAAAAGTCCCAAAAATTTCACTCGTATTTCTTGAACGATTCTAAGCATTTTATGCCTGGTTCACTTTTTTCGTAAGATCTTTTCGTCTTGAGTAAACAAACAGTTTTTATTTATCTTAAGATTCACTTTTGCTGAATCAATTTTCCTATTTTTTTCTTGTGGTTTCAATTCAAATGTGTCAGGGTGCTTACAACGACTACAGTATTTCATTATTTTGGAAATTTCGCGGAACTATGCACAACAATCAGAAAAAATATTTTTCTTGATTTTCGCGTGTGTTGTAGTTCTCAGAAATTTTAAAAATTGTTTGAATATTATTGTTGTTGTAAACGGGCCACAAAAAAACAAAAAAAAAATAGTTTTGTTGTAGCTTCCCGAAAATGGCGAAATATTAAAATATTGTAGTTGTTGTGGCACACTTGGTTTCTATTTATATTTTTTAAACGAAATGACATTTATAAATTTAATAAATTGACTTCAAAATTGGCTGTCGTCTGTTTATGCTATTACTTTCCCAAACCGAAATAATTGCCCATTACTCTCAATTGCCTGGTTAAGACGATTTAGTTAGATATGCACAAACCGGGTTAGTTTGTCATATAAAAATCTTTTCGATTTGTAGGAGAAATAAGATAGTATACCAAATATGGCAATGCTTTTAAACATTTGCAACCCGAAAAAGTTTTTTTACACATTCATGATAACACCAAAATAAAAATAAAACAAAATAAACAAATTAAAGTTGAAATAAAAAATTTTACAATTCAATATATAAAAAAATAAATAAGTTAAAAATAAGTATAAATGAAAAATGTGTGAATAGTGTTGTAATTTGGTTGATAACATAGTAACTTTCAGAGAAAAAACTGACCTACAAAGTGTGAAAGTTTATCTTTGAGCATTGGTTTTTCATATTTCGGCATTATGCCTTGTTCCCACTAACTTGGTTTACCAAACCGAATAACAACTAGTAAGGGTGTAACCTTTAGCTTGGTCACAAAATAATTACCTTACACTGCAGTATTTTGAAAATTTCGGTTATACGGCAGGTGCCACGACCTCTTGTTCAAAGTCACTTTGAACATATTTGCTCAGATCTTGCGCTAACTGTTTAAAGTGTCTAAGTCAAATTTGCTTAGCTTATCTTAAAGAACGCTTTCAGTGTAGCGTTTAGATACTTTTGCTTATATGAAAGGTGCCACGCCATTCTATCAGAACTTACCTAGTTTTTGCTCAGAGCTTGCACCTACCATCCCTAGTATTTGTGTGTATTTTAGTTGCGTTTTAGTTAATACGCATAACGTTGCGTTTTAAATGTTTTTTTTTTTTTAGTTGTATGGGCGGTAGGCGTGTTTGTTGACTTATTTTGCTCATTTTCAATACGAAAATAAAAAATTTTACCAACAAAAGAAGGGCACCAGTTTTCATTAAACTATTTTGCTTCAAAAAATAATAAAATGATTTCAAAGGATAGACAGACAGACAGACAGACAGACGCTGTGCAAGAATATATATTAGGCCGGTGTAAAAAATTGGCAAAGAGTATAGCAATAAAAGAATTTACGGAAAATTCTAAAAAACTTTTTCCAAGAAACCATGGGTCTGAAATCAATATCGAGCTGCCGAAAATTGCGTTGAAGTTTAAATTTAGTACTTTAAAATACAACGCAAACAATTTTTAGTTTACTTTCTGACAGTTTTTTAAGTACTTAACCAAATCACAACAGCACTCGTACTTTTTCATTTAACAGTAAAGGGACCAAGAGTATTTTTCATATTGGATTTCCGTATCGAATTTCTCTACAAAAAAACGACTGCTTAAATGTAAGACAGTCCTTGTGCTCTTGAAATAATATCTAACCGGAATAAGGGCCGTAAGTGAGAATGGGATAGATTAGAAGTTTTAACATGGCATACCTAAGAATGCAAAGTTGCAAGAAATATTGTACGGCCAGATTTCTATTCAGTACTAAAAATCTATAACACTGAAAAAATAAACATATTCATGTACTCCAAAATTAAATGAACACGCTTTTGATATAAAAATATATTTTAATTTAAAAATAAAATCTTTTGATTTGAGAACACTCGTTTTTGATTCAAATGTAATTGCGGCTGACGGTGTCTTGTGTCGAACAGTTTTTGATTCAAAAGCATATTCATTTGCTTTTAAAGTTTTTTCCCTTCGATATAAAAATTATTAATTTATTAAGATAGCCGAAAAGAAAAACACCTGAACAATAATGGCATTTTCGATACTTAAATATCTTTCAATTTTGTGGCTCCTTCGTACTTTGGTTACTTAGTATCCCTCGTTCTTTACTTCACTTAGCAATTTTTATTGTTATGTTACATTTTGCTACATAAATGAGCGATGTGACATCCCAATCTATGGTTTCCTTTGAAAGCCAACATTCTTTATGTAAATCATACGCATAAAATTTTAAAAGAACCATCATTATAATGATGCGGGTAAGCTTGAGTGATTATCATAATACTGGAGTTTTCCATTGTATGATTTTTCTTTTCTTTCATTCCTCTTTTTTTCTCTTTTTTTTTCTTTATCTTCCATCTTTTATCTCTGAAGAAAGCACTGTTTCATCAATATAGCGTGCCACGTGTGATTGAAAGCATGACATCACCCCAAACAGATGCCGAAGTATCAGTCAATGAAATGTTGCTGCCCAACAATAACAATGTTGTCGCTGCCGGCGGCGGCAACAAATCTCCACTAGATGAGACAACAAGCAGCTCATCAAATCAACAGCCAAAGTTATCACCATCATCAACGAACAGTCAAGAGCCAATCATGACAACACTCGGTCGACGAGCATCGATATCCATTAAGGAGCTATGTGAAGAGGAAGAGGAGGAGGAGGAAGATGGGGTCGAAGAACAACAATTGGCAGAGGCCACATCGACCACACAACTAACGACACCAACGCATCATCGGAATAGTGCTGATAGCGCGCCTGAGGTAGTAATCGATGATGGTGGTAGTGGTGGCGGCGATGGAGGTGATGGTAGTGTTATTGCCAATGCTTTTGCTGATGATGCTGAAGCAATGAACAATTGCAACAACATAAATAAAAATAACAACAACCACAACCACAACAATACAGCCAAGTCCTCATTATCTTTACCAAATGAAGATGTTACCAGTGTGAGTGGCAGTGAAAGTAACAATTCCCTAACAATGGGTGGTTCTCTGGCCATAGGAACGGGTGGCAACGCTGTGACCACCTCATCGGTAACATTGGCATCAGCGCCTGCTGCAGCATATTCAACACAAAGCAGTTTAACAGTCTCAGATGTGCCAGAAAAGAGCCGTCGTAAACTTTCAGTGCAAGGTAAGTTGTGTGGTGGGTGGCAGATGGATGTTGTTGGAGGATAGGTAGCATTAAAAAGGAAGCTCACAAGTGTTTTGCATTGGGTGAGCATTGCTTCGCTAGAATTTAACAATTTTATACTTTGTAAAAGGTGCCATAAAGAATGAAACTTTATTTTTAAATTCTTCACTACTACAGCTCAATATGGTTAAGGAAACCTTTTATGGAACTATTTATTGTTATAGTTTGCAAGTAGATGGCTTTAGTGCTATCAAAGGTTGATAATCTATTTTTTTTTTTTTGACAAATTCTGTATTTGCAAATGTTAGCTTATATGTACATTAATAAGGCTGATTCAATAACTAAATTTGCTTGGAATTTCGTCCCGAAACTATTTTCAAAACCAAAAAATGCTCCTAAATATTGAAATATTTTTTATTTTAAAACTTAAACTGTACAACCATTTTTATGTCAAATTCGTCGAATCTGCAATTTATTTCTTCGTTTATTCTGTAGTTTTATTCATTCAAAGTGGAAAACTAAAAAATAAATATAGTCATATACCGACAACCATATTAAAGAAAATTTTTTGGTTTTAACTGTGGTTTCGGGTCCATCAAATATTCCCCGAAGTGGTCCAAATTTTATATGATGTAAAGAAGCTATCCATAAACCTCTTGACGCTTTTTAAGTTAGGATATCTCCGAAAAAAATAAAGATATGGACATAATTGGAGTTAGGTTTTGTGCCGTAATGAGTGATTTAGACTTTTTAACCTTTCCCTCACCGTGGGGCACAAACGATTTTTCTGAATTTTACTTAAGAATACCTAATCGGAAAGGTGTCCCGTAGCATATACAATATATACTATGTATAGTACCTCTGAAATATGTACTCTCCCTTATAATATCGAATATCTCAATTTTTCCGAAATTTTCAGGTAAAACGACCGTAATGAGCGATTAAGACTTTTTAACTCTTTTCCTCACCGTTTTCCACATACGATTTTTCTGAATTTTACTTGAAAATATTTGGAAAGGTGCTCCGAAAATATCTACTACTTCTCAAATGTGTGCTCTTCCTTATAAGTATAATCGGAAATCTCAATTCTCCCGAAATTTTCAGGTAAACCGACTTCCTGACAGCCCTTCATGTCGAAATTTTCTTGTTCACCTCTTGGGTATTTACTTTAAGACGTCTAGAAATAGTATTCCACCACATTTGGTTATAGAACATGAAGCAAAAATTTCTGAAAACCTGGGTCAAATAAGTGAAGATATTTTTCGGATATGCCCATATAGCTTAAGAAAACAGCAAAAAACGGTATTTTTGATTTTTTGGGTTAGGATATCAAAACAACCATACTATATAGAGCAGTTCTGAGTCTGCATTCGGATTAAGCATTAAAACTTACATTGAAAATGAACTCTCCGGTTTTTGTCTTTGTTTCTTTTCTAAATATAAGTGACTTTTTTAATAAATAGTTCCAAAAAAATTTCTTTAAAATACAATATCTCATTAAAGCGAATCTACAGACGGAAAACTAACTGCATACTCAGTTTTTTTAGTTAATTTTCATCAAACATAAACAATGTGAAAAACATTTGAAAACCAAAATTTGATCCGGAAACTCGATTAGCTCCTTGACCGACTTCAAAAAAGCTTCTTTTTTTTTTGTAAATTTGGACCTCAGTGTAAAACTTTGCATAAAAAAATTTTGCATGTAACTAGTTTTTAAACTAAAACTCGAAAATCGGATGTAGATAATTTTTACGACTATGATCACTGAACTCAGCGTTTTTGAATTGTGCTTACTACCAAGAACCGTCTATGTTTGAATTTTCGCCGAGCAAAAGGTATATTTTATATAATTTCGCTTGAACCATTGAGAATAATCGCACACATACCAGCAAATGATTTGCACTCCCTTCCAGGTTGAGTTCCATCTCAATGGTTGCAGTATATTAAATTTCAAGTATTGACTATTATTGAAAAAGAAGTTCTTTTAAGGCTAAATTTCGTAAAAATATGCTACGAAGCCTTATCCTGTTCACATTAAAGTAAGTAAGAAATAAGGTAGTTTTATGTTATTTTGGTGAATTCATTTCTTGGTTTTTCTTCAACAACTATGTTTTGGTATAAAAAAATTGTAAAGTGTAGTTGTTTCAAACTTCCTTTTATCTTCAAGGCTAAAAAACACTTTTCCAAGCATCACGAAAAAGTTGCTATAAAATTTATTACTATGTAGTACATATCTGCTTTAGATTAAGATGGTTGCTTTCCTTCCTCGTTGTTGTACAAATAAATTAAAACACCCATTGCGAAAATCGAAGCTCGAAAAATTTAAAACTCTAAAAAAAAGTTTTTTTTTAAATTCGTTGGTCCAGCCAGCCAGTCCGCAAGACAGACAGACGGACATGGCTATATCAACTCAGGAGGTGACGCTGATCAAGAATATATATACTTTTCTATATCTGCCACGCCTCCTTCTCTGCGTTACAAACGGAAGAACCCTACCCTGGGTGTAGGGTATAAAAAGCAAAGGCGAGAGACTTTGAGTTCTGATATTCCGCGTTAGAGTTATCTGGTTGAATATTTCGGTTAAAAACGGTGTAATACTTATGCCATGCCAATTGTTGTTTATTTGAAATTTTACGATGATAGATTCTTTCCATTCAGTTGGAATAGATTTTGTAGTTCAAATCTCATTGAATAATGATTCAGCGTTAGTTTCAAAACAATCTACACTGACCGGAGATTTCTCATATATTGCTAAGCAAATCTCTTAAGCAGAAGGTACTTCTATGTTAATGATCCGATTACTGTTCAGTCTCCTGCGAGCGGATATATTTAATGTGCGCTCGAAATGGCGCACAGTGGTAAAATCGGCTAATCTAGGTGGACATTAGGGAAAATTCTATGTTAACTGATCCGCGAATGGACTTTGTATTGTTGTCAGGGATAGTTGAGGAGAATTAGAAACTGCATTGAGATGGCGATATTATACATTAACAGTTGTTTAAATGAGTCACCCTTTCCAACGCAAGTAGAGGTACTTAGTTTTGTACAATTGAAGATCGTCGGCAATATTGTTCTCTCGGCTGTTGCTGTGGCTGTTTTACATTTTTTTTTTCTGGATCTAGTTAATAGAGGTAAGTAAAATATATTTAACCAATTAACAGATTCTGGAAGGTATTATATGTATATTTAATTGTGATAAATTGATGACAAATTACGCTCTAAAATATCATAATTTTTAATTTTTGAAACGATGCCACTTTTGCTGTCCAAGCGGGTCCAAAATAAAAGTGACACGACTTTAAAGTATAACATCTACAAAGTCTGAAAAACTTGAATCACTTCCTTCTAGTGACATCTAGCTGAGATATCAAATTAATTGTGTAACCATTATTTACCTTTTTGCTACAAAAACTAAAATACAACACAAATTTTTTATTTGAGCTTTTCCATGTTTGTCCAATATACACATTTCGGTTCGCAACCGGGATGTTCGATTTATGATATAATATCAAGGTAAATGCAAGAAAAGTTCTGGCGCGACCCTAAGTTAATGAATGATCTTCCAACAATATTTAGTCGGCCAAAAGATACAACACAGTACAACTTCGGAGTCTCTTCACTTCACGCCTACATTCGCTGTTTTGAGATGTTTTTGAATATTTCTTATCGGCTGCAAATACTCAAATGGCGGATTTATAAAGAAGATGAAACTGATTTAGAAATTTCAGGCTGTTTCTACTAGATTCATTATTAATGTAGATTGTTTCTCAGCGTACACGAAAGAGACTGCTGAACTTTATGTGTGCGAGTGTGCATAAGCTATTGATCCGTGCTCACGAAATAATAGATTCGTGTTCAATAGAAATTGGGATGATGTCCGAAGAAGCCCTCGAAGCGAGAAATAAGGATTTGAGAAAGTACAGAAGAGCAAATACAAGAAAAATAAGCCGAAAAAATACAATGGAAGACTTATTTCACATCCTACTTTATCCTTCTGACATTTATATTTCAACTTTGCCAATTGTAGATGGTAGTGCATAGTTGCATTGTAGTCATAAGGATAAATTTTTCCCGGGTGAATCATTAGATTTGCTATCAGAGCCTAGCCTAATTTCCAAAAGTAGGTATAATTTCTTCCGAGTTCCTAGAAATGAAAGATTATAGTTTTTTTATTTAGTTTTATTTTTTTGAAATATTATGTTTTTTTTTTTCAGTGTATTGAAGTACAATTTGTTTTTATATTTTAAATATGTAGAAATACTTATTTCTTATACAAAAGTATTTTGTTGTTGAATAATTTTTTTTTAATCTTTGAGTATTTTGATTTTATATAGAAATATACTTCATTTTTTTTCGATTTTGTCATTAAACCGTTCCCAGATAATAATAAATATTAGGGTAGAACGGGGTTAAACAACCACTTTTGTGTTTGGCACTCTGTAAAAACTTTGTTTATGATAATAATTTGAAAATTTAAACTGTTCCTGGTTTGTTGAACCCTTTGTTACAAAATTCGTCCGAAAATTTTTTATCAAACTCGCATTGTTTATCCGTTATTTGCATTTGAACAAAAAGTGAGAAATGATTGTTTTACCCCGCCTGGATGGGTAAAACAACCATTATAATAAAAGTGACCAACATTGTTATTTTAAGGGTTTTTATTTTATCTGAATCTTACAAAACGTTACACAAGAACAAAATCAACTTGAAAAAGTTTCTCTTGAGCTTCATTAATCGCTGGCGTCACTTTCCTCAACGTAAACTTCTTTTCTTGGACAACCTCTTTTGGAGCAACGTGTATTGTTTTTGGCTGCCGTGTCTTGGTTTTTTTGCTCGGAAAATTCCTTTAGAATCTTTTTTTCCGACCTTACCATGGTCGCCAATGCCTGTTTCTTCTTCTGGTTATTTAACCCCACATGCTTTTGGTTATTTTAAGGCCAACAACTTTTTAACCAATTTAAATTTTGTAAAACCCATTACAGATTTGGATTCAGCATATAATTCTGCTCTTAGAAAACACTTACTTTTTTTTCTGCACTTCACTGATTTGTGGAATTTCAAACTTTTGTCGACTGAAAATATTGCGGCGAGGACGCGTCAAATCTTTCTTTCGTCAGAACTCAGGTTATAACACACGTGCGCTTGTGGAACCTTTTGCCAAAGTTGCGTTGTATTGATCACTATCTTCTGTACCAACGGTCGTTCGATTCGACTTTATTAAAAAAAATTAGAGGCAATTGGTTGTTTAACCCCGTGGTGATTTAACCCCGTTCTACCCTATAAATAGAGCTCTGAAAGTAGTTTCATTCGATTCAGCGTACCGAAAAACATCAAAAGCGATACCAATCACGCATTTTTTCTAAGAGTATACGATACGGCGGATTCCAGTGACAAAGTGGCCAATGTGACCATCGCAACAGCCGATGCGTTGCATCGTATTAGCGTAGGTGATACAAAAGTAATGTTTAAGCCACAAATTTTCAAGTGATTGTGACTATTTTTTTAGAAGTTACGGGCAATGTCCACCTAGATTCATCGTTATTACCACTGTGTGGCGCTTCCACATGTTGATTTGTTCCTCTATGTTCTTTGGTTATGTTAGGTAAGATTCGGTAGATGAACATGTTGTTACCATTAACTTACGCCTCGATGAGCCCATTTTATACCCGACACTAAGAGCTCTAGCAAAGAAAGTTTAAGAGAACCACCTGAATGAACATGTATACTTCCATATGGATTTAAAACACCCTCCATACAGTGAGTCAAGCGATTCCAAACTGAAATGACCAAAGTTCCTTCTAGAAGTGGCTTAATGCACACTTTCTCTTTATAACCAATAGTTATTGTATAATACCATATAATTCTTTCATGCTACCGAAGTAGCAGCTACTCGAGCGGCTTCGCCAAAATTGTGATATTACTTACTTGTTGCTGTCCACCTTTATTTGGTGCTTAATTTGTTTGGTTAATGATTTATACAGATTCTGGACTTCATTAAATCTATTTAATAATTTATAATATATTCCTATTGGGTGGTGACTTAATGCATCTCTAGCAAAGCCAGTGAAATTGTTATCCATAGAATTTATTTTTTTTTATTGCTCTTTTGCTGCACTCTGGAGATTTCATACCATGGCGTGCGCTCCTTTTAAGCTTCCTACACTTCCACTTGACAGGCTATGAGAGCTTGTGTAATTTTATATTTAGTGATAATGAGTCAAAGTAACAATTTTGTTGGCTGAGTTGTAAAAGTTTTGTACGATGTATTTTATTTTTGGTGGTTTTTATATTGCGTATACTCTGGTGCTGCTCTGCTGCACTTGTAAGGCAAAAGAAAAGCGTTCCGTTCGTAGTCATTCTCTTACATTTGGTGTAATTAAAAAAGTTCTTAAGCAACTAAGTAAGTCGCTGCTAAGATGAGAAGGACTTAAAGTGACTTAAAATCTGAAGTATTGCTATTGCTGGAGTTAATAGTGGAAACATTAAATATAATGATGAAAAATGGCATTTCCGGCAACATTACATTTTTTGTATGAAAATAATTTCAAAATTTTTATTTTTGGAAACTTGACTTGAATCTTTATAATAATCATATGATTAACAAATTAATTCCATTAAATATCAATTACATTTTAAGTGATTTGCCTTCTTTTCCAGGTCTCATTTCATTTGCCGACAGAAGGCGTTCTTCCGGTGCTTTTATAGATGGCAGAAAGCTTTCCATACACAATGGTGAAAGTTTTCGCAGTCATGTAGGTAAGTGAAATTAATTAAAAATATTTAATAAAATGCAAAAACATAATCTTCGAAATAATTAAATTTCAACGCTTTCAAAAAAACACACCCTACCTAGAAAAGCTCTAATAAAATTGTAAACTTTTTCATTAACTTCCTTCCCCCATTTTGTGTAACTTTTGATGCAGGTTATGTATCACGTAATCGTCCCTCATCGAAGATGACAAAATATGTTGAATGCTGGGGTGCTGATAAACCCTTTGCTAATATTGCAGAATCAAAGTTGGTTAAAAATATTGGCTTAGCTGTAAGTATAACAACAACAAAGACAACAACAATTTTGTATGTAATTTTGTGTATACAGCGAACAACAACAACAACAGTAAGAGCAACATATGCTGACAACATCATAAATTGCAGTTGTTATATAAAATACAATTTACTGCATGAACTTTAGTTAAAATGCCTCAAACAGAATTACACTGATAAGCAAAAACTTTGAATTTTTTTAAGGAAACATTTTAGAGCAGATGGGGATTTTCAATAGAAAGTTTTTTCTCAAATTAAGACTACTACTCATTGGTCTTTGTTTTGATATTGAGTCTCGATCTTGATTTTGGCATTCAGTCACTGTCCCGGCTTAGAACTATAGTAGTATTGGTTTTGATTTGCTCATCACTAAAGTTTTGATCAGAAACTTGGTTGATTCGGACTAGCACCTTCCGTATACCCTCAAATGCTATAGTGGAACAAAATTTCGCACAAATACTTGGAATAGTGAGCGCAAGCTCTGCGCAAAATTTAAGTGAATTCTGACAAGAAGGCGTGGCACCTCCCATGCGAGTCAAATTTTCAAAATACTGCAGTGTAGGATACTTCATCCAGGCTAAGAATAACACACTAACTAAGTAGTCTGAACTTAAACTAAGAATGTTGCATTTCAAAAAAATAACAAGGTGGCTAATTTAAGTTTGACCCCCTTAATCTTCGACGATTCTTTGAAAAATTATAGATCACCATATTATTTGAGCAGATTCTTCTTTGGGTCAAAATAGAAATTCCACTATGTTATTCCTTTACCAATATCTAATTCTTTAATGACATTTCAAGGTTATTGAACTCGAGTCCAATGGAAGTCAATTTTATCGTTCAAATCTTGATTGTGTTTAGGATTTTAGAAGAATCAAAAAGAATTTAGGATAAACTGAAACCGTATTTCTTCCTGACCACTACCGTACATTACATCACTGGTATGTATAACACTTGACTTTATAAATTTCCATGATATCCGAAATAAGCTGAATGAAGCTCATAAATAAAAAAAATTTTCTCAGCGAACGGCATTGGCATTCAGAGAGCAAGTGAAATTCATTCGGTTGGAATAATGTCCCTGCAGTAAAAATATGAGATAGTCTACAAAAAATACTAGTTCACGGTTAGTATTAGCCCGAAACTAGTGAAAAAAAAGATGCAGTGGGGGCCAGTTTGATATCAGTTTGTAGTTTGTAGGGGCAAATAAATTTGAATCGTGACGAAAACAAATTATAATTTTCGTTTTTTGCTTTTGAAATATTTTGTGTTTTGTGTCACTTGAATTGTGTGTCAAAAAAAATTGTGGAAAAAGATGAAAGTAATGAATACATTTTCGTTAATACTGTTATGAATGTAATTTAACTTTATTTTATTTATTTTAAGAAAATATAAATTCAAATAAAAAAAAAACAGTATTACTATAAGACCACTTCATACCACAACTAGCCCCGGACTGGTGTAAACGTAATGCATAAGGGGCCAATTGAAGTTTCGTAGGACATCAACACACAAAAAAGAACAGTTGCTTGTATGAAAAAGGGATTAAAGTCGGACTAGTACTAGTTGGTAGAGGACTAGTTAATGAACTACACTTGAACTAGTCCGTTTGCCTGCAGGGGTACTACATAGAATTGTTATCATCCAAAAAAAATCGAAATCGAAGAACATTTGATAATAAGAAAAATCCGATAACATTTTGTTAAATGAAAAGCTTAATTTAAGTTTAATTCTGACATCACCATAAATCTAAATATGAGTATCTTTAAAAAAATCCCGAATTGAGACCTCCCAGTGTGCCAAACGGACTCGTTTCGGATCCGTAACGGGTTCATATTTTCGTTCTTTTTATCCGTTACGGAATCCGTTGCGTATCCATTACTGATCCGTTTGCGAGAAGGATTCCTAAAAAAAAAACGAATCGTTTTTTCTACTTTTATGAATCCGTTTCGAACCTGTAACGTACATCAAAAACGAATTCAAAACGGATTCGCTTTTAATAATGTTAATGCTGCTTATAAAAAAAAAGAATAAAGGGTGAAGCGCTTATTTTTAATTAAAAAAAACAAAATAACAAAAAAAAAATAAAAAATTACTGCCCGGCCGGGAGGCGTTAGACAACTAGGCTATTGACCGATATGATGTTGACTTATCTGATGTAGACTTCTTTGATGTTGAGATTTCAAGTTTGTATATTAAACAAATATTCTGTGTTCTTTCTCTTCCCTTCTTTTGATAAAAAATGTTATATATTCAAATTTGGAATCAAAAACATTTCTTCAAACAGAGTTTGAAAAGTTTACAAAAAATCATGCGCAATTAAATAAAAAGAAAAAAAAAAAAACAAATCAAAAATATATTTTTATCATCATTAAAATTAATTAAAGCAAATCCGTTTTGAGTTCGTATTTGAAGTATTTACGGATTCGAAACGGATTTGCCCAGGTTCGAATTCTACCACAGGTGGATTTTTACCCTTTATTTTTCTTCCATTTTTTTCTTTTTATTATTTTTTAATTGCTAATAAGCGCATCAAAACGGTTTTTTTTTCTGTAAATATACAGCATTAACATATTTAAAAGCAAATCCGTTTTGAATTCGTTATTACTGCGGAATTACCCGGGTTCGAATTCTACCATAGGCGGATCGATAATTTTTTTCTTTTTATTTATTTTTTTTTTAATCGCTAATAAAATGTTTTTTTTTTATTTAAACAAAGCGTTTTGAATTCGTTTTTGATGTACGTTACGGGTTCGAAATGGATCCGTTATCGCGGATTACGTTTTTTATACCTTTATGAACTCGTAACGGGTTCGAAACGGATCCTCATCCGTTTTTGTGCACATTGGGCTAGTATAATTTTTAATTTAAAAAATTGAAACTACAAATTGCATACTTCGAAACAACAGCAGGTTAGGTTAGGTTACGTGGAATTTCCAAAAATGCTTTTTTTTTTCTGATTGTATATTGTACTAAAATTTTGGTCTGACATATGTTTCCTAAACAAAAGTCCTTTAGGATGTTCATTAAATATTCGTTTCGTCATACTTTAAAAATTGAGTCTTAATAGAATTAAAATAATGTTTGCTTATCTAAGCCAAGCCCATAAATTATGTTAACCAGTGGTGCTGTTTTATAGCTTGACCATGGCCTGACAAAATGATGAAACATTTTAACAAGGCTTTTCGCACACAATCCTTAAGCCACATACCTTAACAATTACATCATCGTCAATATCATCATCATTGTCGCTGTTGTGTTGATGTTGTTGTGCTGTTGCTGCTGCTGCTACATATGTACATATTGCCAACATTTTTAATGAGTCTTTTGTGTTTGTGTGTTTTCCTCTTTTTTTTCTCATCAGAGCATCGCCATGATTGAATCAAATCTGCTACCACCAGAGCGTAAATGCTTCAATTTCAATTTCTTTGGGCCACCCACAGAGTTAAGGCCGCTCACCATGTGGTATCGCAATACACCACGCGAGGTCATGTATCGTGAGCAGCCGGATACGCATTTTCGCTATGATTTAATTTGCGCCTTCGTCCTTTTTATGTCTCTGGCCGTTGTGCAATTGATTGTAATTAAATTGTAAGTTCAATCACGAGTTTAATAAAGGAGTTATTGCACTTGTGTTGTGTCGTGTGGTGCCATTTTGGCGCTTGAGTCATTTATTTATCATTTATGCTAAATCGTCTCCTTTATTTTTTATTACAGAAATATCGCTCTAATTGGTTCATTGGCCGCATCATTTATATCATTAAGTTTGTTTTTATATCTCAGTAATATGCAGGTACCCGATATGTCATCATCGGCATCAGATCGAAATGGTCCTGGTCAAGTGGTTGCGAGTAGTCGCTATTTACGTTTGGCCATATTCATTATAGTGAATGTACTGATAGGCGCTTGTGCGGTATTTAGTGTGGTAAGTAGGAAATTACTTAATGATCTTAACGGTACCAATGATAACTGGCTATAACGTATAAAATGTTTCCATCATTTTTCTCTACACCATCAAGAGTATAATTAATTTCTTTCTTTGCAGATAAACTTCACTGCTGATAATTTAATCGATCTCAATTATAATAATAGTAACAACAACACTAACAATAACAACAACACCAACAGCAGCAACAACAACAGCAGCAGTAATTCATCCGAATCCATCGATGATACCACAACATCAGAGCTATTCATCCCGATGATAGAAATGAAAATCGAAACAGCGCCCGTTTACCTCTTTTGCTGTGCGATCAGTATGGCGGCAATATCGGCGTTTTTGCGTTCCGGCTTTATATTGAAATTTTTCACAATGCTAATAGCGGCCACATGTCAAGTGGTTGTGCTCAAATATAGCGATCTATTTTATTTGTATAACATAAATAATACAAATCATGTGTAAGTTTCGCTAAGTGTATATAATATTGATAACCTCCCCTTTACCATGTTGTCGGTATTGTCGTTCTAAAATTATGGGGTTTTTGAGATCGTTTTATAAAGTAACAAAAATTTAAATTTAATTTTCTCGAACAGAATATAGAAGAAATCCTTTTAAACATACTAGGTTCCAGCTCAATTCGGTGCAGAATTATGACGATTTCAAAATTACTACTTTTCTATTATATACCTTAACCCGTATCGTGCCAAAAATTATAGCGTGCTTTTTTTTTAATTTTTATAGTAAGCAGGTTAAGAGGGTGAAAAAAATGGCAGAAAATACGTAGGATTGCAGCTTTTAGATTGGCACTTCCCCTAGCCTCATCTATTATACTAAAATGTATGTTTACTTGTGTGTTCTTCCGCAATAGACTATAACACCACTTGACCGCTTTTGATGAAATTTTTCTCATTATGTCAGCATAGATTAGAAGAAGGCTATTTAATAGTAAAATGAGCAGTGCCACGCCCTTCATAATCACAATTCAGAGCTAAAAAACAGCTTAGAACTCCATTGCTATTAAAGTCTGGAAAAATGCTTTTCTTCTATTTTATAGATTGTCATTCTGTTTGTTCAATAGAAGAAAAAAATTGCTGCAAACTTTAAAAGTAATGGAATTCTGAGGCTGTTCTTTAGCTCTCGACGATATGTACAGGATACTGGGTAAAATAATGTCTACTGAAAAAATGGTCATTGCCGCGCTTTCATATGTTATTCGTTGTATCATAAGTCCATTACTCGGTATACTGTATGATGCAGATCAATAAAATTTGGTACGTATTTAAAAAGCACCGGGCATTGGTGTCATCCATTTTTCTCGTCGAAGTTACTTTAGCCATTGTTCAGGTACCTGTGCAAAAACAATAATCCGGGAGGACCCGTCTGTTTTTTCACTGAATATTAAGCTCGTTTAAATATGTACATAGTAAGTGTGCACCTAATTTTATCCATCAAATAAATATTTTTTGGATTCCTCTAAAGGGCCGGGATATACAGCAATATTTTGTTTCTAAGGTCTAGATCAATACCAAGACCATATGATTTGGAGAAGTGACTAAAAAACCAAGTCTAATAACGAGACCATGACTCAATAACAAAACCATCAACTAGACTCAATATCCATGACCAAGACTGCTATGAGGGTTTGCTCATCACTGCTCCAAATCATATGATGCCTCTTCGGCTTTGGATTTTTAGCGTTTTTGAACGTTGGCGTAAAGTGCGCAATAGAAAATGCTGCAAAAAATATAAATTTGTTTTTTACATTTTTCAAGTGGCGTGGCATTGAAAAAATTGAGCTTTAACATAAACTAGTAAGGGTGTTAACTTTGGCCCGGCCAAACATGAAATACCATACACTGCAGTATTTTGAAAATTTTGCTCATATGGAAAGTGCCACGACCTCTTGTTTTAGTTCACCCAGTTTTTGCTTAGAGCTTGCATTTATAGTTCTTAGTATCTGTGTGCAATTTAGTTGTATTGTCTCAAAGTTTTGAGTATAACGTTTTGAAACATTGCTTATATCGGAGGCGCCACGCCCTCTTGTTCGAGTTCAGCCAATTTTTCCTAAGAGCTTGCATTTCTAGTTCTTAGTGTTTGAGTGAAATTAAGTTGGATTATCTCAAAAAACTTTTTCAGTATGGCAATTTGAAACTTTTGCTTATATGGGAGGTGCCACGCCCTCATGTCCGAATTCGCCTAGTCTTTGCCAAGAACTTGCGCTAACCATTCCTAGTATTTACGTTTATTGTGGTTGCATTTTCGTTAAAAAATTCTCTTAAAGTTTCATTTTGAATATATTTTTTGTATGGGCGGTAGGCATGCCTGTTGACCGATTTCGCTCATTTTCAATCCCTCTAGTTAATTTTTACGGCAAGTGCACTGTAAAAAATATTTCCACAGGCGGACAGCCAGCCAGCCAGACAGACAGACATGGCTATATCAACTCAGGAGGTGACGCTGATCAAGAATATATATACTTTTCTATACCTGCCAAGCCTCCTAGTTTGCGTTAAAAACGGAAGGACAAAGTGAATATACCCTGGGTCTAGGGTATAAAAATAAAAGCCTTCCATTATATAGAAACATAATAATGAATATATGAAAAAAATTTGCAAACATGAGCAATTTTCGTGATTTGCATCAAAAGTACGATATAAATGGATGTAAATTCGTTGGTGATTTTACATAAGTACTTTTTTCATTTTCTGAAAGGCTTTCACAAATATAACATGTTATATTTTTTGTTGGGTGTAACTCTGCCCATATTTCTATTGAATGTGGATGGGGTAGGTACTCTTTAGATATGAGAGGTATAAAAGCAAAGGCAGCATTCTCTATTTTGTTTATGAACGTGTTTGATAGTGTTTAATCACAAGCTACAATCAAATACAACTAAGTAGATGTTACTATCAAACATGTCCGTGATTAAAGGAGAGACTATCGTCTTTGATTCTGTACCCCTTTGATCATGTCATCTTTTTGCATTTGATGATACTTTGTGGCCAAACACTAACAGACACACTCAGAAAAACAATGAAGATTGCTGTCTTTGCTTCTATACCTTTCATATGTACTTAATCTAAATTTTTGGTCAGAAATGGTCCATGTGGGGTCTCTATAAATTAATATTTTTAAATTAAATTTGGTAAGCATCAAGTACACATAAAATGAACGCAATAAGTGACAACTTTTAGCACCAAATTTTGAAAAATTTAAAATTTTTTTTTAAAACAGGGTGCCATTGGAATTTAAAGGTTATCTTCTGCTGCTTCTTATCATGGCTGTACTACATACGCTGGATCGTCAGGGTGAATATGTTGCGCGAACCGATTTCCTTTGGAAGGCCAAACTAAAAGTTGAGCAAGAAGAAGTCGAGACGATGCGTGGTATAAATAAGGTTTGTTATAACTTATATTCTATTGAGCTCTTATATGTATATTAGGGTGGAGCGAAATTTGTTTTTTGCGATTTTCGAAATGGCTCACATGCGAAAAGATGCTCCATAATATTCTTAATAAAAAATGTTATATAGTACTTTTTGATTTTTTAATGTTTTGTACTGCCACAAAGACATTGAAGTTTTGAAAAAAAAAAAAATATTACGTTGAGCTTATTTGTATGGGATAAAGTCAATAAAAGAGCTTAAACGTGTCCAAATTGTGGTTTTTATTATAATATTAATATATTTTAAACAAATTTGAACTCCTTTTTAGTATTAAAAACAGGCATTGTCCTTCGTGATTCCAGCCTTGTTTTGATGAGACCATCTCTTCTTTTTGAACCACATACAGCAGCAGCAGCTTCAGTAACAATTTGATTTGAGTATGACCTTTTATTCCCTGGCCCATTTAGAATATGTAAAAATTAAAATTCTCCGTAGTGCCGCACTCCTCCACATTATGTACTATAGCAAGTATACCCAGTGTGCCAGACGGTTCAAATTTCCGCTTTTTTATCCGTTACGGATCTGATTCGCTTTTTTTTTGGGAATCTCTCCCGCCAACGGATCAGTAACGGATCCGTAAAGGGTAAAAAAGCGAAGATATGAACCGTCTGGCACACTGGGTATTTATGAATTTCATATGAAAAACATAAAAATTATTCTGACAGAAAATAATAGTTGCGCTGATTTATCAATCAACAAAGCAATGGTTTTCTAAAATGTTAAGTCAAAATACATATATGTATGTTCCATGAACACTTCTCTATATACTAACCCGAAAATAAACAACTGTGAGCTTAGTTGTTGCGAGTTGAAAGTTGTATGTTTTATTCAAACTATTAGAGGCAAAAAGGGGGCTTAAAGCCAGTTTATTCGCAAGAAGGAGTTGTTTTGATTCATTTTTTCACCTTATCCCACTCACAAGAAGCTAACAAACAAAACCTCATCAACAATTTTCAGTGCCAACATTTGGAGGTCGATTTAAAATTAATAATTTTAGAATACCAAGAAAAAAGGCGCTTAAGCTCGGTTTATTCGCAATAAGGAATTTTTCCGATTAAATTTTCTTATTTTCCAGCTCTGGACAAATTAACGAACAGGCCTGATGACAACATTTTAATTTCCAAGACTACGAGGTCACTATAATATAGGCAATTTAAACATGCCTCGAAAAAATGGGCTTAAGCCCAGTTTATTCGCAAGAAGGAAAAGTCTGGATTTTAATTTTAATATTTTCCAACTCAGGAGAAGTGGACGAACAAAACCTCATCAAAAAAACTTCAGTGTTCCAACTTTGAGTTTTTCCTTATATTCCCAGGATGTGTTAAAGGTTTGACTGACTTGTGGCAGTACTAAAACTCAAAATTTTGAAAAAATATTTATACACCTCTAAAAGGTGATTCACGGAGCACCTTTTCCGCACTGAGCCGTTTAGAATATGTAAAAATAAAAAATCTCCATAGAGCAGCGCTCCACCCTAATGTATATGTACACTAGGGCTGTTCAAAAAAAAAAAATTTTTTCGAATTTCCAAGATATACTTTGGCATCACGATCTACATCATGACAGAATATCCCAAAAAATTTTTCAGATTTTTAAATTCATATTTAAAGGTGGCTCAAAGCAGAAATATATTTTTATTTTTTTTTTTTTAGCATTAATTACAAAATGTTGTCAAACAATTTGAAAAATTTGTTTTAGAGTAATTTAAAAACATTTATTTTGTTTGTTTTTTAATGAACTTTAAAACCTACGTTGTAATTTTGACAAAAAAAAATTTGACACTTCTTAAAAAATGAAAAACTGCTCTAAGAAGGCGAAATTTTACGGTTTTTCAAAGAAAAAAGTCATCGTGCTTTAAACGAAATGAACATTTTTTAATTTACAAGATTTCATTCAAAAGAGCTCTTAAAAACCTTCAAGACCAGCCATGTTAAGACATTTTTGGGCCAGCAGGCTCGATGACAGAACGTTTGAAACATAGTAATGCAGCCCTGTGAAAGGCAAAACGCTTTTTACTCAAGAGGGAGGCATCTTACAAAAAAGTGCCCATGGCATAAAATGCTTAAAATCATCCAAGGAACAAGTGTAAATTGTTTTTTTTTTTTTACTTAATTTTAGAAAAAAAAATTTTTTAACGTCATTTTTAATAAACTTTCCAAAAAAAAAAAAACAATTCACACTTGTTCCTTGGATGATTTTAAGCATTTTATGCTATGGGCACTTTTTTGTAAGATGCCTCCCTCTTGAGTTAAAAGCGTTTTGCCTTTCACAGGGCTGCATTACTATGTTTCAAACGTTCTGTCATCGAGCCTGCTGGCCCAAAAATGTCTTAACATGTCTGGTCTTGAAGGTTTTTAAGAGCTCTTTTGAATGAAATCTTGTAAATTAAAAAATGTTCATTTCGTTTAAAGCACGATGACTTTTTTCTTTGATAAACCGTAAAATTTCGCCTTATTAGGGCAGTTTTTCGTTTTTTAAGAAGTGTAAAATTTTTTTTGTCAAAATTACAACGTAGATTTTAAAGTTCATTAAAAAACAAACAAAATGAATGTTTTTAAATTACTCTAAAACAAATTTTTCAAATTGTTTGACAACATTTTGTAATTAATGCTAAAAAAAAAAAAAATAAAAATATATTTCTGCTTTGAGCCACCTTTAAATATGAATTTAAAAATCTGAAAATTTTTTTGGGATATTCTGTCATGATGTAGATCGTGATGCCAAAGTATATCTTGGAAATTCGAAAAAATTTTTTTTTTTGAACAGCCCTAATGTACACGTTCTGTGATTTATTTGATATTTTTCATCTCGACTAATACGTCTAATAGTCATTTTATTAAATATTTGCATTCTCTATTTATATGGACATTCATTTAATTTGTTAGATTTTACTTGAGAACATACTACCCGCTCACGTAGCCACGCACTTTTTGCATCAGGAACGTTCTGCTGACTTATACCATGAGAGTTATTCCTGCGTAGCGGTCATGTTTGCCTCAATACCAAACTATAAGGAATTCTATGATGAAACCGATGTCAATAAGCAAGGCCTTGAGTGCCTGCGTTTGTTAAATGAAATTATTTGTGATTTTGATAAGGTGAGATCGAAAAATTGTGGTTTTAGGTTATATTGTGTTGGAAAAAATACTTTAATATATTTCTACATTTCAGTTGTTATTGAAACCCAAATTTAGTGGCATCGAAAAAATTAAAACCATTGCCAGCACATATATGTGTGCTTCGGGTTTGAGACCCGGTAAAGAGGATGGTGCAACGGTAAGTTTTAATGCTAGAAAGCAATGGCTTTCACAAATACTTTTTAAGTCTGCAAAGTAATACAAATTGGTCAATCTTAACTAATTTCACAATTACTTAAAGAACTAAAAGAATTCGGATATTAACACTATAATGGTTTTTACTCATTATTAATAGTTGAAAGATATAATTTCGAACAAAGTTAGATACATAATATGTCAATAACTAAAATCTGGCAACACCATAATAAAGTTTGACATTTTATAGCATAAACGTACTAACAACGTTTTGATGCACAAGTGCTATTTGTTTTGTTTACAATGAGCCAAGAAAATCAATTTGGCCAAAAAATGAAAATTTCAAGAGAAGGTTTTCGTTGGATTATTTTTCACAACTTTCGACGTGGATTATCTGAACAAGAATGAGTCGATGAACTCAGTTTTTTGTATGGCGATAAAACACCATCAAAAACCACAGTATATCGCTAGTATAGTGAATTCAATCGTGGTCGTGGTTTGGTCGCCGACGAATTCCGTGAAGTTCGTCCAAAAACAACCGATTACGATCGTTATGTGGCATATTGTGAGATAGAAGCATCCTTGCACATTAGTTCCACTTCAATACATTCGATTTTGCATTAACTCTTGTATGTATGTATGTATTCTCCTTTAACTCCTAGGAGGAGCATAGTTGCACAAAAAATTGGTCCTCGTTGGATACCCAATAACACAGTGCGACACATGAAAAGTGAAGTAAAATCCGTCATAAGGCGTCGAAAGTACTCGCCGAAACAAGTAATTCTGCCAGAGCGTTTTGCAAAGTTGGCTCATATATGGATTTTAAGGTCATTTTTGCGATTTTAAGGCACTAGATGAATTTTTTTCGGTTAAGTTTGTTCGCCTTTTTTTTCTTCTATTCAATAGCTACAACATTGCTGAAGTCATAAAAACAATATTTTCGGCTCGTTACCGAGATATAGCCATTTTTCGATTTTTCATATATGAGCCAACTTTGCAAAACGCTCTGGCAGAATTACTTGTTTCGGCAAGTACTTCCGACGCTTTATAACGGATTTTAGTTCACCGTCAATGACTTGAAAAATGTTGCACTGTGTAATTTTTCAATCGCTCAAAAAAAGGGTCGCCAAATTGATTTTTTTAACTCACTGTAAACAAAACAAATAGCACTTGCACATCAAAACGTTGTGAGTACGTTTATGCTATAAAATATCAAACTTTATTATGGTGTTGCCAGATTTTAGCTATTGACATTAGTGTTGTCAGTTCCCGAAATATAAATAGTACCCTACGTATTTGCAAATTTCAACTTTCCTTCAAAATATCTACATTCTATTATACTTAAGTGACGACACATATTTTAAGGAATAACATATAAATATATTAGTTTCTTGTAAAAAATGTTAGACCTCTGAATTAAAAAAAAAAAAAAAATATAGCAGTATTTGGCCAATACTGATTTTTGGACAATTAAAGTTTCAAAAATTTCACTTAAAATGTATGATAGCTTAGAAGAGAAATTTTACACATCCTTAAAGACATTTAAAAAAATAAAAATTTACTATAAACGTTTTATTGATTTCATTGTGCAGCTGATGCGTAACTTCGCGGTAAGTTTATACTTAATTTTTAATTTTGGAACTTTTATTTCACTATTGAACAGTACCAGTACAAATTTTTTCCAAAATATCGCAATAATTCAAAATTCAAAGATCTCATTTTTTGTCTCTTAGAAGATAAAAGGTTGACTAAAAAGAAAGTTCAGAAAATTGAGCAAAATTTATCCAATTTTTTCATACATCAGAGTAATTTTTTTGAGTCAAATATTTTCCACTGTTATTCAACACCTTCGCCATCTTTCGGGCAAAACCATAATACCGTTCTTAAAAAATTTCTGGGGCTTCCACTCGAAAAACTCGTATGAGACCTTTTTACAATCCTTAAGAGAACTCAATTTTACGCCATCAAGATAATTCTGCAGGGAGTGAAACAAATGGTAATCTAAAGGTGCAAGGTCTGGGCTGTTTTTGGCGGGTCACCAAAGAATTATGTGCTCTAGTGTTGTCGTGATGAAAGACTGCGCCCTTTCTGTTGACTAATTTCGGACGGTTTTCTTGAGCACTTCATTCAATTTTGTTTATTGCTGACTGTAGAGTTCCGAATTAATCATTTGGCCACGCGCAAGTAGGTCCCTTGAGTACTAAGCAAAATCATTCTTGGCGTCAGTTCCGACTTTATGCCGTTTTGGGCATGCTCACCTCGTTTTGACCTAATTTTTTTCCCACATCATTATCATATCATATAACCAATTTGTGCAAAAATGGTTCGAGATCATTCCGTTTCAGAAGAGATTCACATATTGGAATGCGGTCAGTAAAATTGTTTCACTCAGCGATGTCGCGACTGCATATATATCGGTCTTCCTCCACCTTTTCAAGAATTTCATCCACTTTTTCGGTGCATGATCGACCATCAAAATTTTGAGAGCGGAATCGATCATGCCATTTTCCAACTGTCCTTTCCGATAAAGTACCTTCTCCATAATGTACACAAATTTTTCTGTGATCGGTCGCGGCCGTAAAGTGCTTTCGATGAAATAAAGTAAAATATAACGAATATTTTCCGATTCTGCCTCTTTTTAGTGACGCTAAAATAGTTAACTTATGAAGAAATGAAATGGTTTTTAGAGATGTCAACTACCTTAAGCAACAAAGAATTGACAGATCGGACAAGTACTTGCAGAGTTATCGTACTTTAAACTTTGCTATTTCACTTTTCTGAACTTTCTTTTTAGGCAACCTTATATTAAAAAATAAGTGAGGATTTGATTACTGGCGAATAAGTATATTTGTCTGTTGCTGAAAATGACTTTCTTGGCAAGCCCTGCTTTCAATAAGTCGACTTTTTTTCCAACATTATGGCACCATCCTGTTGAAGACAAGATATTACTCATTTTTATAAAAAAGATTTCAATCCCTACATTAATTGAATTTTTCTCAAGGTGGTTGCGGGCAGGCCATTGTCTCAACATGCAATATTCTTTTCCACGTGCTCACTCTCCGTATTCTGGTTTACGAAAACTTTGAGTCCGAAAGAGTATTTGTAGAAATTTATCAATGGTTTTTACCTATTCGATTGATTTATTTATGGTACTATATCACAAACTTCACTGCTAGCTGATTTTGGGAATATAATTAATACATTTTACACAAATCAGGATTTGGTTTTTTATGTCATGGCTTTTTATTAAAAACCTTACAGATTATTCCATCAGAATCACCAAACTCTTAGTTTTAACTCATTTCCAGACCATCATATGATATCATGATTGGATGCTTTTGATCAATTTCCATACAGTCACCATTCCTAGCAAGTAGATAAAGAGATATTCACGAATTTGTTCAAGGTTTTCTTTTAATAAAGGTAATCAGGATATGTTTCTTTTCATATGAAAAACTTTTACGCAATAATCCTAAACATATTTTTCACATAAAATTACTCCTAAGCTTTTTCATGTGCCATAACCAAACTTCGTAAATCTAATTCTGGCCCAATTGGATTAGGTCACAAAACAAAAAGTACCAAATTGTAACTAAAAACAAAAAAATCAGTAACAACAACCATTTCATCAAAAAAATTATATATAAAAAAGGAAAGACCAAACAAAATCAAATCAAATCAAAAGTTGGCCATTAAAAGGGATTAAAGCGGATAGACACGCTCAATTGCACAATACAGCACCATTTGTGGGCACAGACAGGATACCATTCTTTTATTTTCTCTTTATTTATTGTGAGCTCTTTTTATCTGGTTAACTTTAATGATTTTTGTTTATTTTTTCTTTTTTCTTTCAAAATTTTTCTTCCCAATATCCTGTGAACTGCGAAAATTTCATACGCGACAGGATGAAAAACGCACCGAGGAACACAACGTCGTCATATTAGTGGAATTTGCGATTGCTTTAATGTCAATATTGGATTCAATTAATCGTGAATCATTTCAACGTTTCCGTTTGCGCATTGGACTCAATCATGGACCGGTGATAGCTGGCGTTATTGGTGCACAAAAGCCACAGTATGATATCTGGAGTAATACAGTGAATGTGGCATCACGCATGGATTCATGCGGTGTAATGGGTCGTTTACAGGTTCGTATGTGTGCATTATTGAAAGGAAACATAAGAAATGCCACTATCTATGTGGAAATTATACGAATGGAATTGTACTGTGTTTGCTTGAGAAGACACATAAGATCTAGTTCTTAAATAAATATTTTAGCTTTTAAAGAGTTCGACTACTGTTAACACACTCTTTTGTCTTCAAGAATAATAGCTTTATTTAAAATCTTTTCTTTCTTCACTCCATACTAAAAGTATAAAGCACTTTAAAATATGTAATTTGATCTTTTACTTCCTAAAAATATTGCCATACAGGCTCAACTTTAACTGAGTGCTGGGTCATATGATACTTTCGATTGGTAAAGAATTTGTTTCTTAAAATAATGAGTGTAATGTCTTAAAAAAACTTCACTTTAACAGGAATTTTTTTAGGCAACCCATTCCCGATATATTTCTTAGCATATTGTTTTTGATATAAACAATTCCCTCTGTATTCGTATCTTCTACTACAAGGTGGCTGATTCGAACTGTTACCAACTTCAGATAGACTTATCTGACAGATGGAACATGACAGCTGTCTAAAAATTGGCATGATGTTAGTTCATTCTATTTTCAACAAGTAACCAAAAGCATTTGCGCGTCAATTTTCGAAATGGAATTCAAACGTAATAGTGTGATTGCTCTTTATTTGGCTGGAAAATCGCAACCAGCAATTGTTCGTGAGCTGAAACATTTAAAAGTGAATAAAATGTTTGTGTATTGGACCATAACACGTTACAATGGTACCGGCAGCGTTGCCAAACGACATGGTGGTGGTCGGAAAATAACTGCAACATCACCAGAAATGGTTCGAAAGGTGAAGGCCAGAATTGAGTGAAATCCGAGACGCAGTGGCAAACAAATGGCTGCCGAGCTGAAAATATCGCGTGAACGAATGCAACACATATTGTCAAACAAGCTCGGATTAAAGGCCCTCAAGTTCCAAAAGGCGCATGATCTCACTCCTGCTCAAAAACAAGTTAGGCTCGATAGAGCCAAGGAGTAGTTGCGCTTGCACGCCGCCGGAAATCTGTCACATATTGTCTTCTCTGATGAGAAAAATTACTGTATCCAGCAATATGTAAACAAACAAAATGATCGGGTTTACATGACAGAAAGGTTCTACGAAAATTTGAATGTTCGTTTGGCCACCAAGACGCAGGCACCACCGCATGTGATGGTTTGGGCTGCAGTGACTGCTGATGGGCGCTCACCACTCGTTTTTTTGGCCGCTGGCGTCAAAGTAAACGCCCAGGTGTATTGTGAATCAGTGTTGGAGGGTGCTTTACTACCGTGGGCACGCAAACATTTCGGTCGCAAGCCATGGAATCAATAATGGTTAGAAAAAAACGTTCCTAGCTTCATTTCTGCTCAACAATGGCTCTCAAATTCGCTTGATGCGAATCCGCTGGATTTCTCAATCTGGGGTATGTTGGACAGGAAGGTCTTGACTAAAAAATACCAGAGCGTTGATGCGCTAAAAGTGGCCCTTCAACGAGAATGGCGCAAACTTCCACAAAATCAAATTCGTGCAGCATGCGACTCGTTCTTCGACCGTCTACGGGCCATAGTTAAGGCCAAAGGTGGCCATATCGAAAATCTCAAGTAGATTCTTAAAATTTGAACTGGCAACACTTCGAATCAACCACCCTGTATATCACTAATAGAAAATTAACAGTAGAGGCATGCTAACCTTTAATCCGTCGACGCTGCTATTATATATTTGTAGTACTTTCAAAACTAGATTATGGGCGTGAAAGTGAGCTAATAGAACAGTTCAAAAATCATATATTAGAAAGAAGACCGAATGATCAAGTGTCTTACAATACCTTCATAATCCAAATAAATATGAAGAGCAGAAATGTCCAGTTTTGATAAAACTACAAAAAAAAAATTTATTTAATTGTTGGTATGCCAGAACGTTTGGATTCTGATCAATGTTCGGAAAAAACAATATGCGGTAGTAAAATTTTTAACACTGAAGATAAAATAATTAACTCGATTGAAATAGAGACGATGGAAAAAAAAGTTTCAATTGGCGATTACCAAAAACTTAAATGGAATCTACTAAAAGTTATGCCAGAATCGTGAGACAAGAGCTGAGTTATTTTGGAAATAAATATATCTAATTTATAATAATTTCGATTCTACCAACGGGTGTTCAATTTGAAAAGGCTTTTTCTTCTTTTGGAAATATTTGCACAAAGATAAGGTGTAATAATAACACTGTACTACTTAGTTCTTGGGACTTTTTTTTTGGTCTGGCGGGAGATAGTTCATTCTTACCTAATTCGGGTACGGGGAATTCAGTGGTGCAAACCAATTTTTCCGGATTGGTTCATCACCCCATACAAAAAGTTCAAATCAAAATTTCGCCTAGAAAGAGGTGTTTTTCATAAAGAATTTCTGACAAACCAATGATTGTTCACCAAAAGTATATTTTCTAGTTCATAATGAATTAATGGGCATTCATTTTTTAACTTTAACGTTAATTTCTTTAAAATTTTCTTAAAATTGTATTTTTTGCTCATTAATTTATGGGTTTATTCACTAAATCTGAAATAGAACTGTCATATGATCTTGTTCTGCAAAGGATTGAAACTTTTACAATAAAATATTGTTATTGGTGAGAATAATCAAATTTTCAGTTTTTAGTTTTAGTGTCCGGAAAAAGACTTTGAATGTTATTGCGAGATATTCTTTTTTAAAAGCTTTTAACAGTGATTCTCAACCTATGTGCCGTGGCACTTTAGTGTGCCTTGAGATTTTTAAAGTGTGCCGCCACTGCCAGAAAGCAAATTTGCTGACATGATTTTTTTAGGTTTTTGGAAATTAAAAAATTAAATACGTTCATTAAAATATACACGGATGGGTCAAAATTGGATACATGTACTGAATCAGGAAGTAAGTATATAGAACTAACAAAATTGTACAGACAGCCAAACGGCTATAGTGTCTTTCAGGCAGAGGTTAATGCAGTTCTCAAAGTCGCAATTTTTTGGAAGCGTTGTTATTTTCCTTGATAGCCAAAGCAATTCATCAAATCACATTACTTCAAAACTTGTATTAAGCTGTTAAGAAGAACCTTTTGAGATATTTGTGTGGACTACATCACGACACTTTGCTATGTTCCCGGTCCTAGTAATTTCTGACGAAGTAGCTAGGAAAGGATCAAACCATAATATTGTTTTAGCTGATCTTTCAATAAGAAAACACATTGGCGTAATCAAGGGAACAATCGAAAATGAATGTATTCAGCTTGATAATTCCAGACGGTCAAATATACAAACTTGAAAGCATATTAGATCATTTTATTTAAGTATGAATCGAACTTAATTTGTTAAAGCAATGGAGAAAAACAACGTGCCTAACTTAATTGGTGATAACTAGAAAACCATACGCTCCACTCACTATCTTAAACCATATGGTAGTATATGTATATGAACATGCATGTGGTTCTACTAGAATTACTTTGTTAATGTTCTCTGTAACGGGTACACAATGGGGGCAATTCCGAAGCCTAAGTTAAAGATGAGAACATGGTCATCCCTCAGATTTTATCTAACTAAGCCTACATATATCAATGAACCAATAATTAAAATTCTCTTCAAATTTTTGTTGTTGTTAGTGTGCCGCCAAATTTTGAATTTATTAAAAAAGTGCCGTGACGAAAGAAAGGTTGAGAATCACTGGCTTATAAATTGGGATAAGGTGATCCAATTGAAAAATATTCAAAGTACGGCTTGTTGAGGGTAACTTTTGCTATTTTGACGTTAACGATAATTAATTTTACTATTTGCTGTTTTTGTTATGTAGTTTTTAGTAAGCCTCAAAACAGTAATTTTTTCACTCTTGTCCAAGGATAATTCAGGACCCTGTCGTGATAGAAAAATCTAGATTATATTCGTAATAAGAAGGTTCCGATTTATAATAAATTGCAATAAAAACTGAAAACGGAAAATCATGTTTAGGCTGGACCGGGGAAGGGCTTAAAAACGTGGACCACCGCAGATCCTGACAGCATCCACTTTCCTGTTACTTGTAGTCAGACTTATGAGAATCTCAGCTCAGTTTTCGATACTCATATTTTGCATACTTAAGTCTGTCTAGCGCTCACTCTATAAGAAAATTAAGTAAAAATTAAAGATAAAGCTACGAAGTTTCCGATAAATTGATAAAAAAATTAGCAACTACATTGCCAATTAATACATCCTGAACAGGAAAACATACATCATTGATTTATCACAATTTACATAGTAAGAGGTTCTTTATGACAAGCACCACTTTCTAGACAAAATTTTGATTTGAACTTTTTGTATGGGGCGATGAACCAATCCAGCAAAACGATTAACACCACTGAATTCCCCATGCCCGAATTAGGTAAGAATGACTTAGTACAGTGTAATTTAAAACTTAAAACTGCTTTTTTATGTTTTTTAACATATATTTTATGTGAATTGAAGAGTGTATTTATTTTTGTTATTGTTTTTGTTTTTAATAAATGAAAAGCGTTATTCTTATCCATGTTTCTTTAACACTGCACCACATCTTTAATGTATGCTGCCGTTACTCATATATATACCGTCTTTTTTATTCCATTTTTATTATTGCGAAGAATATCGGTGAATACCGGGATCCCGGTTTTGAAAAATATTTCAATACTGAATACCGGTATCGATATTTGACACCAGTATTGCGTTCCCAAACTAGAATACATCGCCTTATCCAAGCAAGTGAGAATGAACTGTAAGAAGTATATTATTTTTAAATCTAATATGAATTCTAGAGGCATTTTGGGTAATAATATCCGGTTTCGATTTTTGGGCTCTAGGTCAAAAATAAATTAAAATTAAAAAAAAAAACCAGCAATCTTTTTAATTTTTGACCTACCTGTAAGAAATATTCTAAATTCTAATCCCAAATAAAAAAAAAAGGTTCATTCAAACAGAATTTTTATCTAAAGGTTAAGAATTAAGCAATTCAATTATTAAAGAAATTATAGCAACTTTTGATGTCTTCGGTAATTTTCAATTTACATTGTCTGCGTAATTTAATTGGGTAAATGTTTTTATTTGACCCTTATGGTGTTTAATTTTTATCTTTTTATTGCTCTTTCGCAGCATTACCACCACTTCGAAAGTATCTAGGGAATGTTGTTTTTAATTCGCAATTAAATTTTGTTCTTTTTTAACGTTTTATTATCTCTTTTACAGACAACCGAGAACACTGCGAAAATTCTAATGGCCGCTGGCTATGAATGTGAATGTCGTGGTCTGACCTATGTAAAAGGCAAAGGAAATCTAGTCACTTATTTTGTAAAGACACCATTTGATGGAAAACTTTAAATAAGCAAGTCAAACACACAAACAAAATTGTAAAACAACCTTAGGCTAAAATAATTAAGCAAATTTTCAAATTAGTTTAAGTTGTGAAATTGACAAAATATCAAATTAAGTTTAAAGCAAAGAACACAATTGTATGTTAGTTAATAATATTATGAATAAAGATTAGACAATTTTTTTTTTTAATAATCAAGCCAAAAGATTTATCTACTCATATCTTCTTAAATGTATGTATGATTTGATACGTAAAGTTTTAAAAGCACATCAAAGAAGCATTTAAACGTTTTAATTAAAATTCTAATCAATTAATGTATATTTTTTTCAATCATAAAATTTTTCAATTTCCTACTCATAATATTATCATTACGCTTTTAGGTAACTACTTTTAAAAAAAGTTGATTAAAAAAAGATTATGGGAGAAATAAATAAAAAATTATATGTAGATATTATACAGGGTGTGTCACATAAGGTTACGAAGTTTCTGGGAGTAAATAGATGTAGCCTAGACTAACAGAAAATTGCATCTGAGTTTGGGTCTAAAATGTGCCCCTGAGGAGTTATAGGGTTAAAATTGATTTTGTGTTATTTTAGAAAAAAATTGTCTTGGGTCACCTTAATGTTTCAGAAAAAAATTGTCTATGAAAAACTTTTAGCTAATTTTATGAGCTTTCTAAGTACGTATTTGGCTTAAAGGGCTTAAAATGATTTTGGAAAGTTCTGGGCCTTCAAATTTGATATTTTTTCCAAATTTTTGGCGGCGGTTTTATATGAAAAGAGTCCTATTAACATACCCCTATACAATTTTTTCAAATTCTTTTTAAATTTTCTTTAAATCGATGGAACATTTGCCATACTTTTTAATTTGAGGTCGGAAAAAAATACTTTTCTATGTAATACATGGGTTACTCGCACGCGTTGAGCTGCATGTAATGTGCTTGCCACACGCGCTTTCTTTTATCTACTGGAGCCTTCTTTAAATGGATTGTTCTTGAAACATTATTTTTTTCTGATCTCAGTAAAAAATTAGTATAACAAATGTACTACCGAATAAGAGAAAACTTAACGGGGAATCGAAAAAAATTATAAAAGGTTATGTTACTAGGACCTTTTTCATTCTAGAATGACCGTCATAGTCAAAAAAAAGGGAAAAAATAAAAATATAAACTTTAAAGGTCCAGAACTTTGAGAGATTCTTTTGAACCTTATTAACCAAATATGTACACTCTTAGAAAGCTCATACAATTAGCTTAAACTTTTCTATAAAAAAAGTTTTCTTTAAAAAGCTATGGTGATCCAATAAAAAATTTTCTTCTAAAACAACTCAGAAAATCGGTTTTAACCCTGTTACTTCTCAGGGATACATTTTAGACCCACCCTTAAGTGCAATGTTTCGTTAGTTTAGGCCTCTTCTATCACGTCCCAGAAGCTTCATAACCATATGCGATACACCCTATACCTATTGTTATAACGCTTTGTTCTGCCTCCGCACTAGGAGTATTCACTATTTGAGGAGTGGAAGCATCATACAAAATAAAAGAATTTAAATTTGTGAATGAGTTCCTTCGAAAATCTGGCTGAGGTTGAAAATGTGCCACTTGGTTAGGCTGGGTTCAAGTGGCGGCTACAAAGCCTCACCTATATAAACCCAAAAGGTCCACACTGGTACAACCAATATTTCGAGTTTTTTCTTTCCTACTGTACATAGGTGCTAAGTTACTATTCGGCTTGTGCGAAAAGTCATTTCGAAGTCTTTGAGTGATCTAAGATTGACCTTAGATAGGTCTTCTATATTGTTGAAAAACATTTGGCAAGAGTTTTGAATCTTGTACTGCCGTGGGCAGGACAGTGACAGATTAATGTTCCAGATTATCCTCTTCATGGTCATCACACCAGCAATATGTGCCAAAAGGCCCATTCTTCGTGCATGATAATCGTTAGGCCAGTGATGGCTTCTACAATGGTTCCACATGTTTTACGAGCTAGAGAGAAAAGATACTCTGTTTTATCTTTGAAGAAAGTTGACCAACAACTTTTGGTTATTTTACTAGTATATGAGTAAGTCCATTTCAAGTTAGCCTCACTGTTGAGCTCTTTCTGAAATATGATATTGTAGTGTTGCAAGGGAAGTTGCACGTTCCCCTGCTTTTGCATGTTCATCTGCAGATGCATGCTATTTCGTTTCGCTCTATTCCGCTGGGACTGGGTATCCAGATGAGGCGCGTTATAAATTTATTGCAGAGTACTTGGAGTAATGTGTAGTATATTAGGACTGACTTGGATTTAATTGTGCAGTCCATAAGGAACTTGAGAGCAGCTTGGCTATCCACATAGAAATGAATGCGTTCAATGCCCACTCTTGTTTCGCCGTTTAGTTAATCGCCTCAAACTCAGCTTGGAATTTGATACATTCAGGAGTTAGTTTCTATTTAAATTTTGTGTTATAGGTAGAAATGAAGACTCTAGCCCTTATCCCGGAAACCATCAGTATAGATATTTATAGAATGTGATGGGTCCGAAATTCGGTTATCCCAGGATTCTCACGACTATATTGTTACAGATAATTTTCTAACAAGATGAAGTTTTAATTTACAGTAGTCATCGATATCTAGTAACAAGTTTTAGATTGCTATGCCGGAAGCAATGGAAGCCAACTCCTTCGTCTTCCTTAAGACGAATTGCTGTCTTAAAGGCTAAGTCGATAGGAATATGTTAGGGATAGCATTAAGTGATTCTGCTCAAACACATGAGACGTTAAATTCTTTCAAGTATTTTAAGAGAGATTAATTTTCGAGTTCCTTCCTTAAAATGGAGCCGTATATACACTGCCTCACCTTAGGTTCTAAACCACAAGTACGTCCGAACATGACTTTGCAGGTATAGAAAGCATTGTTAACTTTTGCTACGTATGTTCCAATGTTTTCTTTCCGGTGTAGTTTATGATCTAGAATAACTCCTAGAAACTTAGCTGATTTTGATAATTTAATGGTGGTATTTTTAATTTCCTATTAAAAGCACGTAGAGCACGATCTATCTAAAGATTGCATAGAAGACTCGAGAAGTTCACAGTACGGAACTAGTTTCATACCACAAACCTTTGGAGAAATGCCGACAAGCGACTGAAAATCATTCTTTACCATAACACGAACTCACACACTTTGGTCGGAACTGCTTCATATTTGACCGTTCAAAGCTTTGAACCAAAAGATCATCTACCATACGTCCCTAATTTGGCAACCAAAGCTGCCCTTCTATTATCGTGAGTCGTAAATAAAGTACGAACGAAACAACCTTCGATTTGCATTTAAAATGCATGTTTACGAGGTTCGTCAATACAGATGGTGTATCGTTCTTTATGGAGAATATTTTGTAAAACAATTAAACCATTTTCAATTATGACTTTGAGCAAAAATACCAAGCCATTTCTCGTAATTACTTACATATCTGTGGCATTTTGACAAAACAACCTAACACGAAATTGGCAACTTTTCAGGAGAGCTAAAAAACTGTTTAGCTGCTTTTCAATTTCAACTGACTCAATTTTGTTGATCCAGCGCAAAATCTCTACATTCAATACATTTTTACTAATCTTCAACTGTCAGCTGTCAAATTATGTCTTTTTTTGTTTAGCACCCCATCATCGCACGAATGGCGCTGAGTTCAAATCTTGCGTGAACTATGCGTTTATCTCTGGAACTGGAAACCATAGAGATATGGTGATTGTACCAAAAGAAGCATGTTTGATTTTCATGTTTATGACTAAAATCCTGGAGAATTGTCTTATCTCGAGTAAGGTTTTTTTGTTAAAAGTTCACAGATATGTGTATTGACTTTCGGACTATGTATTTGCAATATGTCAAATTGTTTGAATGAGAAAATTTCCCTTAAGAAACTAGGTTCTAAAATGAAAATCTAGTTCGTGCCGAGAGATATAAAGATTTGAATTTGGGGAATAAAAAATTTTCAATCGAGAATTTTTATGTCACTCGGCGGGATATAGCTTTTGATTTCAGAAAACATAGTTTCTTAGAATTCTTCGTAGATTGTGTTTTTGCCATACTCGTATGTCTTTTGACAAAACCAATGGATCTGGCCTAATGTAGGCACTCATGAATACGATACTCCTAGTAACTATTTTTTTTTTTTTTGTTTTTAGCTTTATATTTTATAGATTTAAACGACATAGAAAAATATCAAAATATAACGTATCTTAAGCGAATGAATGTTTAACTCTTAAATTTAGAATCTTGTAAAAATAATACAAAACTATGAAAAATTACTTTATATTACATTAAGGCAAAACTTCACTTCAGTTAAGTTGTAAAAAAAACAAACATATAAATCAAAAATAAATTAGAAAATAAATAAATTATACAGTACAATATATTTATGGAATGTCTCTCAAATAATTTAATAAAAATTATAAACTTAATACTGTTATCAATACCCAAAAAAAAAAAACCATTTAAACCACCAATGTAAACCTAAACCTACCTACCTAAGCAAATATTGTAAATGTAGCATTAATAGGGGTATTCAAACAGACACGCAAGCCAATCAGTTTAAATGAGATATAAACTGAGCTTACTGTACATAATGTTTGAATAATATTTATACAATATAGAAGAATTATAGCTACATATATACATTCATACATATATATAATATAATACGTATTTTATTCAAACTCAAATTCTATTTAAGGTTGTAAAGTCTGTTTTTTTATGTTAAAATGTTAAAAATAATTGATATTTTACTTACGTTATAAAAAATTTGTTATTGTTGATTTGTTGAAAATTAAATATTACTGCTTATTAACCTCTTAATCTGCGCCACTTTCTATTGTGGCACTACCGACATAAAAGTCATTTCATTATTAATTAAAGAGGGCATTACACAAAACATGCAAATCCCACAAAAATCTTGAAAAACATAAAAATTTCGACAATTTTTCAAGTTTTGAGAAATACCTTCAATGTGTACCAAGAAAAAAAAAATATTTTTCGAGTTTCCGAATTTTTATTTCAGATTTTTAATTTCAAAACAAAAACATATTTTGTGAAATTTGCAGAAATTACATCAAGTCCTCGATATTATTTAATATGAAATGACTCGTAACGAAATTGTGAATCATTTTTCTTATTCTGTTATAATGTTAGTTAAAATTCTCAAAATTATACTTATCTACGAAACACTTTATATGAAATGAAACATTTCATATATTTATACTGTACTCTTGTATATTTTTATTGTTATATTTAAATAATGAATTAAATATATTTTTACACATTTCAATGCAAAATAAACATATTGTGGTGTTTTTAATTGAAAAAAAATTTCGTTCATTCGAAAAGTTGTTAGTGAGAATAAAAGTAGCACCAAGCACCAGAGACTGCTCTTGAGCTATTGCCAACAACTAACGCAACCTGCAATACTGGCGCACAAGTTTTATTGCAGTATACAGGGTTTATTGCATAAGGATACGAAGCTTTTGGGAGGTGATAGAAGAGGCCTAGACTAACAAAAAATTGCACTTGAAGGAGGGTCTAAAATGTACCTCTGAGGAGTTATAGGGCTAAAACTGATGTTCTGACTTGTTTCAGAAAAAAAAAATTCTTGGATCACGCTTACGTTTTAGAGAAAACATTTTTATAGCGAAGTTTTAGTTTATTGTCAGAGTTTTCAGATGGTGTATATGGTTTATAGAGTTTAAAAGGATTTCGCAAAATTCTGAACCTTCAAAGTTTAGTATGAAAAATGTCATATTAACATACCGTTTTATAATTTTTTTTGAAATACCCGTTAAATTGTCTTTAATTCGGTAGAACATTTGTCACACCAATTTCTTTAGTTGAGGTCAGAAAAAAATACTTTTCAAGAACAATCCGTTTGATGGCTCCAACAGATAAAGAGCAGTGCGTGTAGCATTCACATCATATGCAGCGTAATGTATGCGAGTAACCCGTGTGTTGGATAGAGAAGTATTTTTTCTGACCGCCAAAGTCAAAAAATGGGGAAAAAAATTAAAAAATCAACTTTAAAGGTCCAGAACTTTGAGAAATCTTTTTAAGCCCTACAAACTATATAGACTATCTGAAAGCTCTTACAATTAACTAAAACTTCGTCATAGAAATGTTTTCTCTAAAACGTTAGGGTAATCCAAGAAAAAATTTGTGTAAAACAAGTCAGAAAATCAGTTTAAACCCTATAACTCCTCAGGAGTACATTTTAGTCCCCCCTCCATACGCAATTTTTTGTTAGTCTAGGCCTGCTCTATCACCTCCCAGAAGCTTCGTAACCTTCTGCAATACACCCTGTATATTGTAATAATTGTTCAATACACATCACTGCAAAAATAAAAGAAAAAAAAAAAAATAGACAAAAATAATATCTTATACCAAATTATGTTCATGGCTTTCCTTGTGCCGCGTATAGATTCTAATGGATTAATATAGACTAGAGTTCGCCTCGTGGCCGGAATTCGACCATTTCGATTTGACTTTAAAGCAAACTAGTAAGGTTGTAAAATTTGGCCTGGCCAAAGATTAAATACCCTACACTGCAGTATTTTTAAAATTTTGCTCATATGGGAGGTGCTACGCCCTCTTGTTCGAGTTCACCCAGTTTTTGTTCAGAGCTTGCATTTATAGGTTTAAATGTCTGAGTGAAAAATGTTTTCAGCATAGTGTTTTGAAGCTTTTGCTTATATAAGAGGTGCCACGCCCTCTTGTCCGAGTTCCTCTAGTTTTAGCTTAGAGCGTGCATTTATAGTCTTTAGTATTTGAGTGAAATTTGTTTGGATTATCTCAAAAAACTCTTTCCGTATGGCATTTTGAAACTTTTGCTCATATGGGAGGTGCTACGCCCCCTTGTCCGATTTCACCCAATTTTTGTTGAGAGCTTTCATTTATAGTTCTTAGTGTCTGAGTTAAATTTGGTTCGAATATCTCAAAAATCGCTTTCAGTATAGCGTTTTGAAGCTTTTGCTTATATGGGAGGTGCCACGCCCCCTTGTCCGATTTCACCCAATTTCTGTTGAGAGCTTTTATTTATAGTTCTTAGTGTCTGAGTTAAATTTGGTTCGAATATCTCAAAAATCGCTTTCAGTATAGCGTTTTGAAGCTTTTGCTTATATGGGAGGTGCCACGCCCTTTTGTCCGAGTTCGCTCAGTTTTTTCTCAGAGCTTGCGCTTACAATTTCTAGTATTTATGTGTATTTTGGTTGCATTGTCGTGAAAAATACTCCTAAAATTGCATTTTGAATATATTTTTGTATGGGCGGTAGGCGTGTCCGTTAACCGATTTTGCTCATTTTCAATCCCCCGAGCTATCTTTGATGACGGAGGCAGGGTACCAAATTTCATTGAATTATCTTGCTTAGTTTTCCCAAAAAGTGTATTTCCACACACATCACCCAGCCAGCCAGCCAGCCAGACGGACATGGCTATATCGACTCAGGAGGTGACGCTGATCAAGAATATATATACTTTTCTACACCTGCCACGCCTCCTTCTCTGCGTTACAATCGGAAGGACAAAGTGAATATACCCTGGGTGTAGGGTATAAAAACACAAAAAGCTTTTAATATTCTTCCTTAGGGTTCTGGTTATCCGCATTTATAAAAATCGGTTCAGCAGCTTAGTTGCAATAGCGTGCTTGCCATTTAGAGGTGTGTTACTCGTGCAAAGGGCAAAAAGTTTTTGATATCTTTCCGTCCTGCTCATTCTTTCCCCATTACAAAATTCACAAATTCGCCCACTTAAAAACATAAATGTCATGTTCCCATTCCTTAGTGTGAACCCTGTCTGTGTATCCAATTTTAAAAAAATCAATTTAGTGCTTAAGCCGTAAAAGCGTTTTTCCATTTAGGAGCATGGTACAGCCCACTGAAAAGTATAATGATCATTAGAGGTGTTTTAAGAATGTATGGAGATCCTTAGTAACAACATTTTGATACTTGACAACCCTCAATTTTGTGAGGTTGGAAAAAAAAATGAATTTGCAAAAAAAATTTTCGGGGTGGGGTGAGGGTAGAGGTTGGCGCATCGAGGTCAAAGATGAGAGAAAAGGAGAAACAATTTACTTACAGCCCCACAAGAGGGGCCACCTCTAGAGGGTTCAAATGTATGACCAACCCACATTTTTTTTCTCCCCCAATATTTTTACCAAACATACCTACCCCCTATCTCTAACTCCTAAGGGGACTCCCATACAAAATTGAAATTTTTAGGAAATCGACCCCCACCACTCCATGGGTGCCCCTAAAAGGGTCTAATGTATGACTGGTCCCAAATATTTTTTCTCTCCAACATTATTTCCTAACATACTTACCCTCTATCTCTGACTCTTTAGGGGACTCCCATACAAAATAGATGTCATGGACATGAAAAGTATGGAAAGAAAATCGTCAAATAGGCCCATAACTGCCCAGAAGTCACTCCTAGAGGAGTCAAATATAAGACCAACCCCCATTAGCCCCCCTCCAAAGTTTTTTCTCAGCATACCTACCCCCTATTTCTAATCATTAAGGGGGTCCCATACAAAGTTACTGTTTTTATATAAAATGCCCCAACTGCCCTAACTGGCCCACGGGTACTTATAGAAGAGTTAAATGTATGACCGACCCCCATTATTTTTTTGCGACCTATACTTTTCCCCCATATACTTACCCCCCATTTTCAACCCTGAAAGGGGCTGCCATACAATTTTTTTTTATAAATTTTCCTAGAAATAATGGGGGTCGGTCATACATTTGACCCTTCTAGGGGTACCCATTGGCCAGTTATAGTCCAGTTAGGGCAGTGGGGGCAGTTTTTAAAAAAAACCGTAACTTCGTATGGGCGCCCCTTAAGGCTTGGAAAAAGGGGGGTAGGTAAGCAGTGAAACTTTGGATGGGGGATAATGGGGGTCGGTCATATATTTGACTCCTCTAGGAGAGACTCCTGGGCAGTTATGGGCCTATTTGACGATTTCCTTTCCATATTTTTTATGTCTATGACGTCAGTTTTGTATGGGAGCCCCCTAAAGAGCTAGAGATAGAGGGTAAGTATAGTGGGAAAAAATTTTGCGGCCGGTCATACATTTGACCCTTCTAGGGGCACCCTGGGAGTGGTGGGGGTCGATTTCCTAAAAACGTCAATTTTGTATGGAAGCCTCCTTAGGGGTTAGAGATAAGGGGTAGGTATGTTTGGTAAAAATATTGGGGGAGAAAAAAAATGTGGGTTGGTCATACATTTGAACCCTCTAGAGGTGGCCCCTCTTGTGGGGCTGTAAGTAAATTGTTTCTCCTTTTCTCTCATCTTTGACCTCGATGCGCCAACCCTTACCCTCATTCCACCCCCAAATTTTTTTTTTGCAAACTCATTTTTTTTTTCCAACCTCACAAAATTGAGGGATGTCAAGTATCAAAATCCAAATTTCTTGCACTAAAACACCCCTAATGATCATGTTATCATTCCTTAGCGTTAATCCTATCTCTATATCAAATTTCGCAAAAATTGATGCAGTGGTTTAGCCCAGGGTTTGATCTGCTGACTATAAAATAGCTATTGCAACGAAAATTTGATGAACTGTGCTGCGTCAGTTATTGCGTTTTACATTTTGGGCTTACTGCTTGCTGTGCTTTTTTTCAACGAACGAAGTCAAAGCAATTCAAGCAAGCACATTTTTGTTTTTGTGCTCTGCTATTGCTTTTGTTATTGAAAAAAGCAAAGTTTTAACCAAGCAAGCACAAACACGAAGCGAAGCGTAACTCCGTTTGTGCTTTTGCTTTTTATTTAACTCGGCTGTTTGAACTTCTGCCTTTCGCTGTACACAGCAGAAACAACTTTCAGGATTGCCACATGTTTTTTTTTTTTAAATTTGCTTAAACCATACATCTCAAACAAAAAAAATTTAATTTTACCCTTAAACCGCTTAGAAAAAATCCAACATATTTTTTTAGGGTTGCCACCTGGTTTTTTTAATAAAATCAAAATTTTTTTCAATAAAATGCTCAAAATCATCATTTTCTCTCTATAAATTGACATCTTGGGTCCAAAAACGACGAAACAAAAATTTAGGGTTGCCATATTAGGGTTTCCAGACGTTTTTTCGCAAAATTGCATTTCTTTGTTAACTTTCTTTATTGAATGTTATAGAATCGACCCAAAAACTCATAGTAAATTTTTTGAGGTTGGCACCTCGTTTTTTTAATAAAATCAAAATTTTTTTCAATAAAATGCTTAAAATCATCATTTTCTCTCTATAAGCTGAGATCTTGGGCCCAAAAACGACGAAACAAAAATTTAGGGTTGCCATATTAGGGTTGCCAGACGTTTTTTCGCAAAATTGCCCTTCTTTGATAACTTTCTTTATTGAAAAATTATAGGAGCGACCCAAAACCCATTGTAATTTTTTTAAGGGTTGCCACTTGGTTTATTTTTTTTTTAAGTAAAAATTTTCTTTCAATAAATTACTGAAATCAACATTTTCTTTTTATAAATTAACATCTTGAGTAAAAAACAACGAAAAAAAAAATTAGGGTTGCCATATATTTTGTTCTGTTATTTTTAGACCCACTGTGTCAATTTATAGAGTGAAAATGTTGATTTAAGGAATTTATTGCAAAAAAATTTTGATTTTATTAAAAAATCCAGGTGGCAACCCCAAAAAAAATTTTATGGGTTTTTGGGTCGATTCAATAAAGAAAGTTAACAAAGAAATACAATTTTGCGAAAAAACGTCTGGCAACCCTTATATGGCAACCCTAAATTTTTGTTTCGTCGTTTTTGGACCCAAGATGTCAATTTATAGAGAGAAAATGATGATTTTAAGCATTTTATTGAAAAAAATTTTGATTTTATTGTATTAAAAAAACCAGGTGGCAACCTCAAAAAATTTACCATAGGTTTTTGGGTCGATTCTATAACATTCAACAGAGATACAATTTTGCGAAAAAACGTCTGGCAACCCTAATATGGCAACCCTAAATTTTTGTTTCGTCGTTTTTGGACCTTAGATGTCAATTTATAGAGAGAAAATTATGATTTTTAGCAATTTATTGAAAAAAAGTTTTGATTTTATTAAAAAAACCAGGTGGCAACCCTAAAAAATATGTTAGATTTTTTAAAAGTTTATCTAAGCGGCTTAAGGCTAAAATTATTTTTTTTTTTTTTAATGTATGGTTTAAGCTAATTTTACAAAAAAAAACCAGGTGGCAACCTGAATGTTTTTGTTTCCTTTTGCTATTGCTTCGTTCTCTTTCGAAAGCATAGCAGCAGCGAAGCAAACATTTTGAAATAATCGACTTCAACTGTAGCAGCAAGCGATCGGATTTCGAAAAAGAGCTTCGGCTCTGCTACTGCTTATGAATTTAAAAAACAGCACAGCACAGCAGACAGTTCAATTTTAAATTTGTGTTTCGACTGTAGTGCTGTGCTGCGTAATTTTTCTATAGTCGCAGCACAGCAAATCAATAGGCTAAAAAATAGCTCAGCAAAATCAAACCCTGGTTTAGCCGTGAGTTCGTATTTTCCATATAGTCATATGCACTGCTCCTCTTCGCAACCTTACCAACAAAAAAAAAATCAAGCATATCGGTTGAGGTTTAGGTATAGAAACAGGGACTGAATCGATTTCGTTTGCCTATTTATATGTAGATAAAGAAAGTATTCATTTGAATCTATCCATTTTAATCTATTTCAATCTAATGGATTGAAATGGATTTGAAAAACAAAAAATCAATTTCAATTTAAAAATGGCACTTGATGTTTATAAAGTGCAGTAACAAAAAAGGTTTACATATAATAAAATTTTATAATTGCAGTTGGATTAAAATGAATTAGACTGGATTGACATTGATCGCACTTTTTTCTAAGTGCATGCTTGGATTTAAAAGGACTCAAATGGATTGGAGTTGGGCTTTAATTCATGTGAAAAATTATTAGCATATTAGCAATGAAAATCGTATTTTCCGTTAGTGGTGGTGAGACAAAAAAACAGCATCAAAATTTCGAAACGAATAGAAATGAGTTCATTTTTGTATCAATTGTGATGAAATCTTTCAGATCCCAATCGACACTTTCTTCTTCCAAGAGGTTTTAAATCAAGATGATGAAAAAATTTCCACATTGAGCAGGTTTTGACCAAATTTTAAAAGTTGGTTATTTACATCAAAAGCAAACTTTTGGTATCCGGAATATTTAATTTAATTTTAATACATATATTCTAAGGGCACAAAAATCGCATCCGCTCCGTAATACGCATTATTTTTTTTTTTAACATTACATGACCAAGGATAAGAGCGTTCTGAAACTTACCGCATCTGTAGGATTATACATTATACTATGCTCTTTCGTTACAAATTTCTTAACCCTTTCAGGACCAACGGGACATACTTGTTGCATTTGAATTTTTCAATGTCAGACCCACATTTTCTTAGCAATTGGAGCCAGAGAGGTCTTCATCAGGTCTAAATTTCAGTGGATTTTTGTTTGGATATTAAAACACATCAAGCAACGATAGCTCAAATATCTGCAACTATATATTTGACTGTCAATAAAGGGCATATTTATATGAGGTGCTTAAAAGGAAAAGAAGTTTTTTGAAATTAATGAAATCAATTTTTTTAATGTTTTGTTTTTATTTTTGGGTGTGCCAAATTCTTCTTCTCAAGTAGTAGGCGAGGAGCCGGCAATACTAAAAGTGCCGTCATCGCGGATTCTGAAATTTTTAATGCAAAATGGTAGTTTACACTAAGACGAATAAGAAAAGCTTGGTCAGCATGGTTGTAGCCTGGCAGAAATATTTTTAAATGACTTTTGAAATATTAAATTTTCGGAAAGTTTTGCCGTCATCGCGGATTTTGATCAATCTTAATATTAATCGATGGTAAATTTCATAACCATTCAAGAAAAATCCAGCCGACTAAATTTTTATTGCCGAAAATGACCAGCAGACCTATTTTAATGGTGTTACAGTGGGTATAATTTCTCTGTTATCACGGAAATTTGTTGTTTTTAATTTACGTGTTTTAATGTCAAATTTAAAAATATCTTGGTATGCGAGCTTAGAAACTGCTGGTAGTACCCACTGTCGCACCATTAAAATAGGTCTGCCGGTCATTTTCGGCAAAAAAAATTTGGTCGGCTGGATTTTTCCTGAATGGTTATGAAATTTACCATCGATTAATATTAAGATTGATCAAAATCCGCGATGACGGCAAAACTTTCCAAAAATTTAATATTTCAAAAATCATTTAAAAATATTTCTGCCAGGCTACAACCATGCTGACCAAGCTTTTCTTATTCGTCTTAGTGTAAACTACCATTTTGTATTAAAAATTTCAGAATCCGCGATGACGACACTTTTAGTATTGCCGGCTCCTCGCCTACTACTTGAGAAGAAGAATTTGGCACACCCAAAAATAAAAAAAAAACATTAAAAAAATTGATTTCATTAATTTCAAAAAACTTCCTTTCCTCTTTTTTTATTTAATTTATAACTAAGTGAACCTAAATATGTTATTCCTGTAGAAATTACCTATAGAAATCAGAAAAAATTACTCAAATATCTGTATCCGTTCAAAAGTAATGATTTTTGCTTACACAGTGAACATTTTCAATTGAAAGCACTTTTGAAATACCTCGCGCGAGTTTCTTTGGGAATTAGATACACTTATAAATTGCCTACCTGATTATAATTGATTGAATTATGGCATGCATAGTTTTTTTAGAAATAACAATTGAGTCGAAACATTTTGATATAAAACCAATAGTTTCTATGCTTTGAAGTTATTATTGTTATAAAAAATTAATTGCAATTATATAATTGAATTATTCATAATATAACAAATTATTGAATTTACGCTTAATTAATCAGAAAAATATGCACTTTTTAAATTAGTCAACGTTTTTTGTATTTATATAAAGAGTTAAATGTAACTTCAGTTAATTAGTTGAACAATAAACTGGCTTAAATTTTTTGAAACGGACACAGTAAAAACTAACTTGCTAAACTGAAACTTTTTTTCGTAGTCATATCATAATTTATGCACAAATTGAGAATGCACGTTAGAACGCGCAGCGAGCGCGAATGTGTAAATCGCATAGGCAAGGCGCCTGTGTAGCGTCATTTAAGTTCGCGTAACTTTTTTATTAATGATATTGTAAGTACCTCCATTTTTTTCACAGAAATGTTGTGAACATTTCAGAGAACATTTCTGTGTAAAAATTTTGTTTTTATTTATGTAAAGGTATAGCTTTGATATCTATTTGTTTATTAAAAAGTGCATTGTTTATAAGAACTTCAAAAAACTTTTATGAAAACTTTATTTTATCTAAATTCTGAATTATTTTTAGTCCTACCACAAAAGTTTCATGAATTTTCGCTCAATATTTACGAAGAAATCACAATTTAAAAAAAAAAACGTACATAAAAATTCACATGCTTATAAGTTTTAAAAAAAAGTATAAGGCAATAATTCTCATCAAAAACTCCTTAAAGAACCACCAAAAAAGTTTCAGTTTAGCAAGTTAGTTTTTACCGTGTCCGTTTCAAAAAATTTAAGTCGATTCTAAAATAAGTGATCTTTTGAATTTCTTCACGCACGGTATGCTGCTTGGCACGGTGCTCTTAAACAGTCGATAGGTTTTTTGGCTATGTGGAGAAAATCTGTGAATAGGGTTTCATTTGTATTAGTTAAGTGGTCTGAAAAATGCAAACCCCGAAATCGTAGCTGATCATCCCCGCGAAATATCGCAAAAATACATATCCCATATAAAAAAAAAAAAAAAATCGGAAAAAAACGCAACAAAAAAATATAAAAATAGTTATATTTAATGTATTTTGCAATGCTGAATCTGAATCCGGCCTTAAAATTGCTATATCTCATACGGTTTTTGAGATATCTTAGCCTAAACAAGGAAAAAAGACAGTTTTTGCTATATTTTTAAGCTATGTAACTAGAATATAGAACATTCATACGCAGAATTCGATACATTATCTGAAAGCTCCAGTCTTTTTCCTTAAAACCACATTTAAATTATATCAATAGCTTAATTTTTCTCCGAAATATCGTAGACTGAAATAATGACAAATCACGTTTTTTGCACTTTTTTAACTTTTTAGGTTAGGATATCTCCGAGAAAAATAAAGATATCGACATTATTTGAAATAGGTTTAGAAGATTGCTTAGAGCTTTCCATTTCTGCATCAGAATTTATGGATATACATCCTGTTATATAGCTCCAAAATACAGCAATAAAACATACCATCGGCTTTTTTTCCTTGTTTTGGGTAAGATATCTCAAAAACTGTATGAGATACAGCAATTCTAAGGCCGGATTTGGATTCAGCATTGCAAAATATATTAAATATAACTATTTTGATATTTGTTTGTTGCGTTTTTTTTTCGATTTTTTTTTTTGTTTACATGGGATATGTATTTTTGCGATATTTCGCGGGGATGATCAGCTACGATTTCGGGGTTTGCATTTTTCAGACCACTAAACTAATACAAATGGAACCCCATTCACAGATTTTGTCCACATAGCCAAAAAACCTATCGACTGTTTAAGAGCACCGTGTTGGATAGTGTTCACCGAAAAAAAAAAAACACCAAAATAAGTTACACAGAGTATATATATTCGGTATGTATGTATAAATGTACAAATTAAAAGAACGATAGCCCTCCACTTATGACTAAAATAAAGAATTAATAAATAAAAATATGTATACAAAAAATGTTTAGAGAAGAGATTTCATTTGTTCGGAAACTCTTATTCATTACTCTTTCTTACTTATTCCCTTCAAGATGTAGGGAGCGTTGAGTTTCCCTCTTGAAATCGATATTTTTTTGATAACGAATTGCTTTGAAATAAAAACAATTTGAAAGGATCTAATGAGAAGTCCCTCTTAAATCGACACACCACTTAAATTACACACGCCAACAAACATGGCAACAAACCAAAGTACATAGCTTAAGTTGGACCCACATACTGCTTTGCCTTCGAATTAATGATAGACTTAAGCTACTCCAGTTTGTTGCCACAGATGTATACATATAAATACATTAATACAGCTTGATTACTACATATTTGAGATATTTAATTTTTCTTCTTAATCTTAAATAATTCACTCATACGGACAAACAACATTTTGCCCGTATAAATGGTTTGTCTTAAAAATGAGCAACTTAAAATTTAAGATATAAATTTGTTCCAAATCACAATAACAAAAATGCAGACTTTGTAGTCTGCTTAAAAATGAGGCAAGCAAACCTTTCCAGCAAACAGTTCCGATACCACAGTGATCCACAAAGCCAAAACAAACAAAATATAGGATATACCAATTTTATAGGTATTCGGTAGTTGATACTGAAAAACAGGGAATTTAGTTTAATAACTGTACCGCATCGATAAAATTTTATATTGATACGAGGTGTCATAAATTATTCGTATATTAGCTGTTTTGATCACTCTCTGTCACCCTTTGAAAACATTAAAGCAAACTCACCCTTTGTCCGCCAATCTCTTCGATATGAAAACCTAATGGGAAAACCACAGCAGCCATGCAGAATAAAACCATTGCTGTGAATCCAACCCAACGCGCATATGGTATCACATTGCGATCCCAGGTGCTCGATGCAAGCAGAATTACTGTCGTGGTTATACAAATGCAGCCAATGAAAATGCAAACCAATGCGATTAACCATTCGGGTTGCAATTCTGGGGTAAAGCAGACTTGTGGGCGATTATACAGCGTCATGCAGGTCCACATGAGTCCCAAACGTATGTCACCTAAAGGTAAAGGTGCAGGAGAGGTTTTTTAGTATAAACTTTTTATCAGATTTATCCATCCATCACCACTTACCAGCATCCTCCACAATCCAGTCAGGCATTGCCAAACTAACGATGGCAAACACATCTGCAGCCATAAAAAGTGTTGCGCTAATTGTTGTGAGTTTATCCATGTTTTTCAATCGTTTAAGTTTAGATAATTTATGTAAAAATCACTGCATCTTCTGGTTTTTCTACTTTGTAAAAAAATCTTATTTTTGTTTTTGCACTTTTGACAGTTCGATTGATTCATTCAGTGTTACCATACTACAACGTTATGTTTCTACTACTCAACGCTAGAGCGCAGTACAGTACGAAAGAAATGTTGTTAGTAACGGAAGTGCTTTGAAATTAATGCCCGCCTAGTAGTATTAAAAAATTCAAGTGAATCATTTAATACAATAAAGTGATATCAGAGCAGAAAGTTGTTTGAGTTCCAAGCTGTTTAATATTCTGAAGATTTCATGCAATACAGTAATTTTGCTAGGTAATTGCAACGCACTTACAATAATATAAACATATGGGTGATTCCTACTCACATCTAAATTGTTTCTTCCCAGTGTGCCAAACGGTTCATAACTCCGCTTTTTTATCCGTAACGAATCCGTTACTGATCCGTTTGCGGGAGAAATTCCCAAAAAAAAAAAAACGATTTGCAGTAACGGATCCGTAACGGATAAAAAAGCGGAGATATGAACCTTATGGCACACTGGGTTGTATGATTCTAAATATTATATCGATCCAAAAAATATTAAGAAGTACATATGTACTTACAAAATTTAACTTCAAAGGGCTGAATTATGAATCTATTCCAGGAAATTAAAGTTTTAATGATAAATTAAACTCAATTTCGAGGGTGCATTAAACTGGTTTGATTTGTATAAAGCAAAAACGAGTCGTCCTTACACCAACTCTAAAGTTCCCGAGTAAAAAAAAACAATTTTTAAATTACGGCTGTACAAAGGCTGTACAAGGGCCAAATTTCATTACTTTTTTTGGGCTGTACAAGGGCCAAACATGGTGTTTTTGCAGGACATTTGGGCCGTACGCGATGCTTCATATGGGCTGAACATGGGCTGTACGTGGGCTGTACATGGGCTGTACATGGGCTGTACAATTGAATTTTACTATTGAATTGGGCTGAACATGGGCTGTACATCGACCGTACAATTTATTTTTTATTTTTGAAATGGGCTGTACATGGGCTGTACGTGGGCTGTACGTGGGCTGTACATGGGCTGTACAATTGAATTTTACTATTGAATTGGGCTGAACATGGGCTGTACATCGGCCGTACAATTTATTTTGTATTTTTGAAATGGGCTGTACGTGGGCTGTACAATTGAATTTTACTATTGAATTGGGCTGTACATCGGCCGTACAATTTATTTTCTATTGAAATTTATTTTATATGATTTTGGGCGAAGAGAAAAAAATTCAAGTGTGGCTGACATCGTTAAGCTGTGCGACTCAGAACATTGATAGCCTGGGTTCGAAACCCAAGGATGGCGGAAAAAAATTTTTTTTTTTTTATTTTTTATTTCTTTTTTTCTGCCATACAAAATTGGCCTGTTGCTTGTTCTTTTTTAAAATGAAATAACATTTTTTTTTTTAATTTAACTTTGCATTTCAAAGAATTTTCTTTTTCGGCTTATTTTTCAGGATTTGAACCCGGGAATCCCAAGTGTTCTGCGATACGCACGTTAACGAGTTCAGCCAAAGCTATCATTATTGAGTAGCTGGCTAAAAATTTATTATATCATATTTATTCTGTCATTCAATTTTATATGATAAAAAAAAATGAAAAAAAAAAATTGTATTTTGACGTCAATAGAAAAAATAAATTGTACAGCCCATGTTCAGCCCAATTCAAATGAAAAAATCAATTGTACAGTCCATGTACAGCCCATGTACAGCCCATGTACAGCCCATTTCAAAAATAAAAAATAAATTGTACGGCCGATGTACAGCCCATGTTCAGCCCAATTCAATAGTAAAATTCAATTGTACAGCCCATGTACGGCCCACGTACAGCCCATGTACAGCCCATGTTCAGCCCATTTGTTTTCTACACAAATTTTTTTTTGTGCATTTGTACAGCCCTTGTACGGCCCCATGTACAGCCTTTTGGGCTTTTTTAGTTTTGTACAGCCCTTGTTCAGCCGTGTGTACAGCCTTTTGGGCTTTTTTAATTTTGTACAGACCACGTACGGCCTTAAAAAAGCAAAAAAGCCCACGTTCAGCCCATGTTCAGCCCTTTATCATTTTTACTCGGGTTAAAAGGGCTATTGAAGAAGATATCTGCATCATTTTTTTTTTTCCGTTCCAAGAAAAATCTGAGGAACAATTTTGATTTCCTGAAGGCCTATTTTGACAAAAAATATACAATTTTTTTTTACTCATGACTTTTTTTTTCTTCACAGAATGGATACCCAAATTTGCTTGAAAATAGAGATTATGTTCTTGGAAAATTTTGGCGTTAAAAATTATATAATTTCTTTTGTAGTATAAATAATATTCGGTACCGAAAATCGATTTTTTTAGCGTTTTTCAATTACGCGGTCGGAAACATGATTTTTTACTCAAAAGCAAGACATCTAACGATAAATGTTTATGAGGCATAAAATGCTTAGAATCGTCCAAAAAATACGTGTGAATTTTTTTTTCCAGAGTTTTTGGAAATGTTTAAATTTTTTTTAGTTTTTAACCAATTTTTGAAAAATTATAATATGTTTATTGTTTTGCGTTTTTCAACTACGCAATCGAAAAAACGCTTTTTTACTCAAAAGCAAGGCACCTAACGTAAAAGTTTTTTTTAGCAAAAAATGCTTAGAATCATCCAAGGAATACGTGTAAATTTTTTTTGAAATTTAATAACGCATTTTTTAATTCTCCAAAAATAGGTCAAAAAAAAGAACAAAATTACAAAATTTTTGAAAAAATTCACACGTATCCTTTGGACGATGGTAAGCTTTTTTTGGCTCAGATCGTAAATATTTTAGTCGATATGCCGAGTTTTGTGTGTGAGATAGTGTCGTGGCCAGTTAGATTTTCAGAAAATATATAGGGGGTTCTCGTGAATCACGATTCACGATTATTCACGATAACACCCATATTGTTTGTATGTATGTATGTATTCTCCTTTAACTCCTAGGAGGAGCATAGGGCCCATATTGTTTAGGTAGTTATAGCTGATAAGTTACAAATCCTTGACATTGGAAATGTAAAAAAATCTCAGGTATTTACCTGGTCTGAGTCTTGTGGAAACTTAAAGCTCTTATAATTGTTTTCTTATTGTAAAAATAATTGTGTTTTGAAAAACAGCCTCCTAAGCTCAATTTTAACGGCAATAAAATTCGTTCATCTTATCTTTTGACCGGCCAGTTTGAAAAAAATATAAAAAGTCCTACACGGAGAAAAAAATAGTACCAGCTACTTTATTTCTCATAAATTTTACCAGATTTTCAAGTCAGAATAGTGACAACTTTATACCGAAGTAAGATTTACCTTACTGTTTTAGTCAATTCAGATTGTTCGAATGACCTCACAATGTAGTAATTTTAATGAAATAATTGGCGTGATATTTACCTTACTGTATAGTTCAAACAACAAAATAAAAAAAAAAACAAAAAAAAAAAAAAATAAACTGACCGCCGCCGGGATACGAACCTTGGCCCTTCCGAATGGTAGTCGGATACATATCCACTGGGCTGCTTCCGCATATGATGTAGAAGCAAAAAAATTTGTATATGAAGAAAATGTCTGTCCAAAAATATAAATTGTTACTAAAATTATAAAAGTCAAAATGACTCTATATTTTGGTGGTACTTACCTTACTCGCGTAAGGTGAAAATTATGATACTCATTTTTGTGCGTGAAAAAAATAAAGTTATTTTGACTAGAATCATAAATTCAAAATGACCACACATTTTTTTTCTGAAAGTGAAAATTACCTTACATATAGTCAAATGTAGGAAATTTGTAGTAAATATTCCTTTATTATTTAACTACATTTTAATTGTAAATGTGACTTTACGGACCCATCAAATAGTTCATACGTAAGGTAATTTATACTTGAAATTTAGTGTTGATTACTTTAATTTTTCGACTAGCCAATATAGTAAAAATTATTATACATATTTTTCTCCGTGTAAGCTAAAGTAAGAGCACTAGGCTGATATCAATGCCAAAAAAACTCGATAGAAGAAAAAAAATTAGGCCTCTTCTCCCATGGAAAAAGCTATTTTCTACATATATTCTTGAATACATAACTTTTTGATCAAATAGTATATTGTAAATTGCTTCTTTAATTAGATAACTTAAAAGTCATATTTCTTGAATTTAAAGCTCCAAATGCCAAAAAAAAAGTGTTCAGATTTTTATGTTGATCTCTGACTGATTGGTAAATTGGTAAAGCTAGATGCATGAAATTTGATACAGATGATTAAAATTTAAATAGGCTGTTTGGGATTAAAAATGGGCTCGATCAATTAATCTTCACTCTTATATGGTTTTAAAAAGCTTATATGGAAGAAAGGCTTGAATATTATCCGATCACGCCCATCTTTAATTCAAGTCAGACCACGACTTTCATTCAAAAACTCCAAATTTTACATTAGAAGAGATGTATTTAAGTCTTGCACACAATATTTTTCAATGTGGTGTTTTTTTAGATAAGATTTATTCTAAGTATTAATATAAATTTTTTTTAAACAATTAATTTTTATGAAAGAAAATAGAAATAAAAAATCTTTATTATAAAATTTGGGGGGAAGCCAGAGTCCCTTAAGCTCCCCCATAAATATGCTCCTGTACCATAATAAGAACTAGTACATTAAAATTAGCTAAAATATCACTGGAAAATGGAAAAAAATTCTGTAGACTTGAAACTTTACACAGTTGTTTATTGGACTATACGCCCTTTCCATCTCAAATTTTCGAAATTTGCAGTTGGGTTCTCAGATTTTTATAAAAATTTACAGAGCTGTTGTATGTGCTAGAATTTCTCATTATTGGTTTTGCGGAAAAAATGTTTATTTTTTTTTTTTTTTTTTGAGTTGTGAGCATGGAACTTCAGAGTGTCGAAATAGTGTCTTTGCGAAAAATCGATGCAATTTTTTTCCCTAAATTCCGTCATTTTGTCAAAAAAAAAATTTTTAAGTTTTATTTTGGTCTCTTGTAGCATTTTAAATGTTGTTTTGATTTCCATTTTTAAATTTTGCAAATTTTGAAAAATAACAAAATGGCGGCCATTTTTTGAAAAATCTTAAAAGTTGATTTTCTCAAAATAATGGGTGCTATTATTGATTCCGTCGGAAAGCATTTTCCGCGCGGAAGCAAATTTTGCTTTTCTTGATTCCGAAAAGTAGATACATCTGTCATCACTGTTCCGCAAAACAGATAAATTTGGTATTATTGTTTCCGCAAATAATTTGACAAATTTAACAACCCTGACATCGAAGTGACGTTCATTTTTGTGTATTCTTGATTCCGTCGGAAAGATATATTTCAGTATTTTCCTTCCGCGAAATTTTTGTGTCGGAAAGACTATAAAAAGTTAAAAATGTATGCTTTTTTGATAATTTTGGTCTTTTTATTGATAAGGAAATTAAGCTCAATATTAAATATCAATTTTAAACACTTTACTACTACACAATAGTCGGTTTAATTAAAAATTACAAAATTTATTTTTAAAATAAAACTCAAAATTCATAAAACACATTTAATTTTATTTTATTAAAAAAAGAAAACAATTCATCTTTATTTTGATTAGATATACAACTCATATAGAAGAAGTCGCTTTCACATCCAACCCTCGCTGCGGTGATCAAACGATGCAATGTAATCAATGGAAAAAAAAAAATTTTCAACAAACACTTTTTTACAAAAAACAACTTTATAGAAACACGCGACTTCACCGAACTCTAAAATGTATAGAGAATTAATCTTTAAATCGCACTGAAAAAGCTATTTTATCCACATGAAATTTACAAAAAATTATCAAAGATTCATAATTTTTCTTTGTTGACATTTTTATTTATTTTTTATCCTTTGTCATCTGTCAAAATGTTAGAGATGTTCTTATTTCAGGGTTCTCATTATTCTCGTTCGATATTCCTCTACCGTCGGAATCAAGAATAGTAATTCTCATATCGAACGATATTTTTTTCCGCGAAAATTTCCTTATCGAACGGAATCAATAATAGCACCCAATAAATTTAGTTTGCGCCAGATTTTTGTGAGAGCCACGGAATTTTTTTTCCAAAACGTCACGTGACAATTTTTTTGACTTTAATTTGCGCTTTGATTTACATCCGCTAGGTGGCCAAAAAAAAAATTTCAAAGTAAAATAATTTAACTTCCATTGCTTAGAAAATACAAGGTATACAAAAAATCCAATATTTCCCATATAAATCATAAGAATATTGACGAAATGACGGCCATGTTTTGAAAAAACTTTAAAATTAATTTTCCCAAAAAAAAATTTTTTTTTTTCTTAAAATATTTTTTACGGAAACCTTTTGAAGGGTGAATGAAAAACATTTCTTATACCGTTCAAAAGACTGAACATTAAGCTTCAAAACACTTTCAGATCGGTTAAGAAATAAAAAAGTTATAGACGTTAGAGTTTGAAATTAATATGAAATATTTAAATTTTTGGTATTCGCTCGCTTTAGAAAACGAAAAAAAAAACTCTTCAAAACTACTTATCTGGGTCAATTTTTATGCCAGAAATATGTTTAAAGATTAAAAATGTGCAATCGACTACAATTTTTTGCCTATGTAGAAACATTTTTTGTTCGACGAATAGTTTTTAAGTTTATTGTCAAAAACTGATATTTTTGACCTTTGAACCCACGAAAAAGGACGTTAGACCCCTCGTTGATCGGTTGAATTTTTTTTTGATAAAGCACTGTGCCAAGTTTCAAGTCCGCAAAAAGCGCATTATGTATTTCAATTTCAAAATCAGAAGAAAAAAATTAATTGAGTTTGACCTATATAACTGAGGCTCACGAAATAGAACAAGCAATTTTAATAGCTGTGTGTATGTATTTACGTTTAAATATGTATGTATGGTTCACTAGCATAAAAGTATTTTATTTTTAGTTACCAGTAATTGCTTTACTATACATGCGGAACCTCATTTAGTTTTCCGGTCTAAGTTTTGCGTTGCACTCAATTCCAAAAATTTAATGATGCAATTTTATGGAAAAATGTTTCATTAAGTAAAAGCCTTTAGTGATTTTCTTAAAAAATATATTGCTTCAAAACAAATGAATCAATCTCAATTAAATAATGTAAATGAGAAACATCAATCAGCGGGAGAAGGATGTTTGCTCTAACCTCAAACATTGGCGCTTGGATAGACCGCAATCATAGAGAGATTCGCTTTTATCTGACACAGTTGCTCAGTGGATATGAATGTTTTAAAAAATATCTTCAACGACTTAAGCATGAAGAAAGTTAGGGATGAAAATGGATAGTATGTCCTGGTCTTGGCCTTGGTTTTAATATTGAGTCTTCATTTGGTCTTGATCTCATTGCCGAAGGGAGTTGATTTCACATTACAGCGAGTTTGAGGAAAAAACTTCGATTTATTAAAAGTTGCAGTGCAAAGGAATGCACAGTTAAAATGGAAGAAGATGGGCTTCTGACGTAATATTTAATGGTAATTTCAGGAGGAGCAATCCATCCAAAGGAGAGGAGCTAAGCTCTTTTATTAAAACATTAAACAAACAAATCAAATTAAACATCCCATAAATAAATCAAAGCGCTAAGGGACACGCTAAAGCATAAGAAATTAAACTTCATGACGTGTCACTTTCTTTGAAGCTCTACAACCTCTACAACACTCTACAATGCAACACGTAAGCCAGAAAACTAAATGCTAACAATGACGTAGCGCACTAAAATCAAAGCAATTACTGATAATTAGAAATAAAATACTTCCATGCGTGTAAAGCAAATTTCAAAGTAAATACACATAAAATTACACAGTTGTTACTATTGTTTGTCCTAATACAGGAGCGTCTGTTAGATATACACTGGTCAAATAAATTAAGGGATTGCTCAAAAAAATTTTGTTTAAAAATTTCTTATTTCGAGATTGAAATCATTTACCAAAAAAGAACATTGAATTTGAAAGGCCGTGAATTCATTGCAAAGCTTTTCTTCTTGATTTGTTTTAAAATTAAGAGTTCTAAACATTTATCAATCCTTAAGGTGTCTTATGTCTTGACAGAAATAAAAATTACTTCTTATTTATTATCGTCTGTTAATTCAACACAAGACGCTCTTTCTTCCTTAAAGTGGCTTACGATTTTACTTATTATTAAAATGATATGTACAATAAGTTTTAAAAATCTTTTATAGTAAATTTTCGTAACACCCAGTATGTTTTGGTTTATTTTTTTTCGCACAGTATTATGAAACACAAAACTTAAAAATAGAAAGATAATGAACTTTTTGCTCCTTTTTTTCATATCGCATAGAATTAGAATTAGAGTTAGGATTAAAATTGGAACTAGAAAGGGGGTAGGATTCAATCACCAAATGTTCCCACGGCCTATAATAAGACTTAATACCGCCTAAGAAAGAATACGTGACCATAGCAGTCTTGAGCTTGGTATTGGTTTTGATATTGATTCTTCGACTTCGTCTTGGGCATTAAGCCTTGGTCTCGGTCTTGGTCTTGATAAAATTTGTAAAGATTGTTGATTATGTAAAATTTTTGAATCTTATTTTTTCAAAGCAGCCAGGTTCTTAAGATGCCAAATTCCATGTTGAAAGATGATTCTAAGCTTCAAAAGGGGCGCGACATCTCTATTACTGTAAATAACCTTATAATAAATGATCTTGATAATCATCGCGACCAAGACCATGGCAGTTTGGTATTGGTCTTGAAACTAAGTATATCAGTGTATTGTTCCAAAAAAAATTCCAAGACTAGTTTTGCTTATTTATCACTATTTTTAAGAATATCTCCGAAACCGTAAGTCGTATGATAAAAAGAAATAGGATTAATATTTTACAATTAGGCCTGTTCCGAAATAAGTGTGATTTCAATTACTTTTCATTTGGAAAACTTTTTTGATGAAAACGGTGAATCGAACAATAAAAAGTATCAGAATCTCTTCTGTGGAGAATTAAAGGTTTTACAAATTATATTAATTTGGATTAACGAAAAAGTAACCGTTTAGAAAATAATCTTAAAAAACCGCAAAAAGGTCAAAAATTCGATTTTATCGAATATTTCCTAAGCGGTTACTTTTTCGTTAATACAAATGAATATTATTTGTAGAACCTGTAAGTATCCGCAAAAGAGTTTTTAATACTTTTTATCGTTTGCCTCCCCGTTTTCATTGAAAAACCTCTTGAATAAAAAGTAATTGAAACCACACGGATTACAAAATAGGCCTGAATGACTTATTTGTGAAATTGTCGCTGTTGTTTGAAAATATTTCGAAATAACTGGCTATACAAAATGTTGTCTGATACAAAATGCTACCAATATATAATTTCTTGGAAATCCAAAAATAAATATCCTTAGAAAATAACTGTAAATTCTGGCTATCACAACTGGTGCACCTTTCCGTTGACTATATCTCTATATAAATTCGTGCGCTGTACAATATACTTATGAAGTAGTAAAGCAAAACGTAAGTTATTTTAAAAGAAAGGATTCTGTCAAAAAATCTATACTGCATGCTACATTAGACCGGTGCGTTTTAGACTAATATTTAAAATTCGTTTCGCAACCGGCAGAATTGTAAAGTTTAACTATCGACATGAAGATTGCCGGCACCCTAGCTCTGAAAGATGACGGAAAGAGGTGTCGATATATTTTTGAAGGTTAAAAAACGTGGTTCAATAATGCATGTTCATCAGTCCGAAATGAATCAACTCTCAGCTTCGTAGTAGGTTGAAAATTGAAATCCAAGACATCGATTCTTACGTATTTTTTCCCGTAGAATCGAATGGCACCATAAGTTTTCTGATAAGACGTCCATTTTTGGCATTAAGTGAAAAAAGTTGAAATTTTTCGAAAACCCCCTGTTTGAGCACTCCACAATTGAACAGAAAAAGTGTTAGTAAAATTTTAAATGTATGTTTTGTTAGGATTTTTCCTGACGAATTCAGTGGTACCATGTTTTTGCGCTACGACATAGTTTTCATTCACGAAAAACGAATTTTTGATTTTCATTACCAAAAAATATTTTAGTAAATTTTTTAACCCATTATATACAAGTTTTTGGAAAAAGGGGTCAAAAAGACCCCTAAAAACGCGATATAATGGGCTAAGATGTCCAAATAACTTAATGTAAAATCAAGCATGATACAATATTTTGGGACATCTTAACCCATTGTATCGCGTTTTAAGGGTCTTTTTGACCCCTTCTTCCAAAAACTTGTTTAAAAAATTTCCAAAAATATTCTAAAATTGACCAAATATTTACGCCCGATTTCGTGATATTTTTTGATAATGAAAATCAAAAATTCGTTTTTCATGAATGAAAACTATGTCGTAGCGCAAAAAATGGTACCTCTGGATTTGTCAGGAAAAATCCTAACAAAATATACATTTAAAATTTTACTAACACTTTTTCTGTTCAATTGTGGAGTGCTCAAACAGGGGGTTTTCGAAAAATTTCGACTTTTTTGAGCTGAAAAGTTCACTTAATGCCAAAAATGGACGTCTTATCAGAAAACTTATGGTGCCATTCAATTCTACGGGTAAAAATACATAAGAATCGATGTCTTGGATTTAAATTTTCAAACTACTACGAAGCTGAGGATTGATTCATTTCGGACTGATGAGCATGCATTTTTGAACCACGTTTTTCAACTTTCAAAAATATATCGACACCTCTTTCCGTCGTCCTTCAGAGCTAGGGTGGCGGCAATCTTCATGTCGATAGTTTAGCTTTACAATTCTGCCGGTTGCGCGACGAATTTTAAACATTCGTCCAAAACGCACCGGTCTAATGCTACATTTATTGATATCAGCTATTTTTAAGTCTTAGCTCTGATTTTCGAGACATTTGGGTTTTTAAATATTACACAGAGAGACCAAAATAAAAAAAAGTATCTGTGGTTATTTCAGCCATTTATTCAACAGTTCAGATTTCCTAGATGAAATTTTCGAAACTTCCCAAAAAAAAATTTGTTTTTCCCAAAACGGAATAATTCTTTAAAATTTTGCCCAAACAATTTTTTCATAGAAATTAAACTTTTTTCATGAAAATTTAACTTTTTTCGTGAATAATAACTAAAAAAATTGTTCACGGAAATTCTCCGTCCCGAAAATATTTCACCACAAATTTTATTTCTTCAAAATTTTTACACGGCTTTTATTTCCCCAATATTGCATCCCATTCCGCTCGATGAAATTTTTCAGTTTCATGAAATATTTTCCACTTTTTCAAAGTTATTGAGTGTTTACAACCATAGAAAGTACAAAAAAGTGTTAGTAAGAAAATTAAATGTTACTCATACGACATGTTGCATATGAGAAAGTAGAAAAAATTTTGAAAATGGCTATAACTTTTCTAAATATTAAGATAAGCTTTATATATTTCACCATCTTAAAGATAAAAACTTGTATTTTTAGAATAAACTACGTTCATATGGAACGTTCTTTGTGGAATGTATCGAATATGCATGTACAATTTATATTGTACATTGTTTGTTTTTAAATTTGAATATAGCAAAAACCAGAACTAAACCGTTTAAACTATTATGGTTACTGAGCTTAGATTTTTTAAATTGTGTTTTCTATTAAGAGCCGTCAATATCAAAATTTTCAAGTAGCACAGTACTTAGATTAGGTTCGATCCGGGAGATGACCATGTTGTCATCATTCACTAAGGCCACGAAAATGGGTCCATTGAATACGCGACACAAAGAAGAGAACCACTTGGATTTATTTACATATGTGGCCGTCCAGAGGAAAAGGGACCTTATCTTCACAAAATCAAAAATCGGTTTTTTTGGATTTTCTAAAAATACATATCATTGTGAATAAAATGATACCTCCATCATCGCAAAATTCCAAAAATTGACGGAGTTATAGCGTTAAGAAATCGTAAAAGAAATGAAAGGACGTTTCTTCCATTTCAGAGTCTTTACAACTTCTACAAAGGTCGGCAATGTTTGAGAAACCTAAGCGAGACGCATGGATTCCCATGGCACAATGTTCAGTAATAGCACCAGTTAAGGTGCTTACTAGCATTCAAAGTTGAAGGTATGTCGGGCAGATCGATCAAAATGAAGATTCATAAAGAAAAGACAGAACCATCCTTCGTAATAAAAAGTACGTCATTCGTACTACAAAGTTTAGAAAGAACTTGCCAGGGGGAATGGAAATAGAAAGCCATACACAAATTTGGGTCAGATTCAATCTTTACTATAATATGTAGATTAGACTGCTTCAGATTTATAAGGAAAAAATTTTAATTGCTCGAAATTTCGTTTCGCGGGCAAAAAAAGATTTATTATGGTATAAGTAAGAACCATAATATTCATAAAACTTTTCTTTTGTTTCCTTTGCCGTATTGCCTCTCATAAAATAAAATCGTTTTTTTCCATACTCAACATGGTGCCAATCACGTCAACAAAAATCGGCGGTCAAAACAAAACAAATGGCTGTATCGCGCTGAAACTTGACATGGTGGCCTAAATATAAGGCACCTTAATCTTTTTTGAGATCGAGATTTTTTCATTTTTAGAAGTGCTTTTCAAAATGTTTTCGGGTTCATCAAAAGTTCTCTGAAATTGACCAAAATTTATATGGTGCTTACTTATACCATAAGCAAACTTTTTTTCGCTTGAGGAATGAAATTCCGATCAACTTATGTTATATTTTTGAACGAGTCTAATGATACTTATCAGACCACTCTTATAAAATACTTACTTTAGTTGAAAAAAAAAACACTTTTTCTAAAGTTGTTCACTAATTTTTTATGATTATTTAAGGCTTAAACACGAACACCACCATACTCGCAATTATACAAAATAAACAGACAAATAGCGATTGGAACAAAAGGATAACAAGAGGCATACGACGCTCCTACTCCATCTATCAACCGACCAGGATATGTGTAGATACTCTAATAATAGTAACACACTATATAAATATTCTACAAATTTTTTGTTGTTATTGTTTTTTTTATGTAAAAATTATTGTTAGTAACAGCAAAAGTACGACAGCAACATCAAAACAAATACCGACTAAGCAGATAACACGTTGTGGTCAGGCAAACACAATACGAGTACATACTAGCACACATACTAAGCAAACTGACTTGACCCTCTGCAAGTAGATAGATCCTAGCGATATTGCAATAGCAACGGCAGCAACAGCGGAGTAGTAAAATGCCGGCAAAAATACTGGACGAACAAACTGACGTGTCCTTTTTTTATTTCCTAGCACACAGTGCGGCGTTGTTTTCAGATTGCATAGCATTTTATTTCAGTTGGAAATCGAGCGAGAGCCACCATTGTGTGAGGTTTTCCCCAGATAAATCGTTGGAAAATATTTTTATAATTTTTTTTTTATATATCTATTACATTTGTACATACCAGTTGCATTTTTCTATTCAATTTCATATGTTATTAGCATTGGAAAAAATAATTATTTTGTTACAATGTTATGTAGTTGTTTTTTTTAAGCATTAAATGAGCCCTATAAAAAGTGCCCATTAGTGTTGGGTTGTGTTGCATTTGAATTTTATAATGTCTGGTATTCTTTTTGTGAGTTGCGCCTCGTTAAGTTAAAAATAAAAAGGACGCATTTATTTTGTGTCAAAAAAGGAAATAAATTGAAATCATAATGGCTGAAAGGTAAGTACATTTTCATAAATGATAAGACAAACAAATACATATTTCTTTAAATAGTTGACTTCTTAGAAAGTTTTTATATAGCCATGGGTTTGATTATGAGGCGAATGCCGATCTTCTGAAAATAAACGATTTGTTGGAGATTTTATGTTTAATACTGCTGCTTCTTATTGTGTTCTTTATCATTGTTTTTCGTTAGAATCAAACTAGCACTTTGTATTAGCACCACTGCCAAGTGTAGTGGCGATACACATATAACTTAAATTATCCTTTCAAATCCCAAAAACTTATCCGGTGAAAATTTTTCATATCTTATTTTTTCTTCTTTCTTTTGCTTTAAGTCCTTTTTTGTTGCATTCGAATTTTTCGATACGTGAACAAAAACAAATTTTGAAACACAACTTTGGACAAAATATACGTAGTTTGCTCCATAAGTTTCTGGAATATAGTACCCCTAGTGTTTTCCGTAGCAAATTTTTACGACAGTTCAAAAGTTTGACATTTTTTAGGGCAAACTTCTTCAAACCTCATGTTTCAGTTCGCAATGTAACATTCTGTTTTATACACACTTGAAAAATTCTATTCGTAGAAAAAGTGGAATTATCTCGTGAAAATTTCCAAACGATATTTTTTTACGATTTTCGAATGGATTTATCAAAGGTCGTCCAAAAAAAGCGGTTGCGCCAGAAAAAGTCGATGCTGTGTGAAAACTTATGGCAAAATATCGTCATGTGATCTATCGAGAAAACGAAGAATGTCTATCCATTAGCATAACTAGCAAGCAAACAATCTTCCATGAACATTAAGTGGTGCGGAAGCAAAGTGCGCGTTGAACTCTCAGATGCTCAGAACATGCGTCGTGTCGAATGGTGCCATCAAGCACTTAAAAAATACGTCGAAGATGCTTCCAAAAACGTCTACACCATTGCCACAGGTGATGAATCTAGGATTTTTGCGTCTGAACCAAAACCAAACACACCGGTCTAGAAAAAATTTAAATCAAAAATTTAAGCACACGAAATTTTCCTACAGAATATGATTCTATGACCTATAAAGAGAGTGTAAAAAAAAAATGACTCGTGAAATTTACAGCCGTTTTTTTTTTTTTCAACCTTTTAGTTTTTTTAACGATTTTTGAGTATATCTCGGTGTATATATACATATTATGTACACACATATATGTATATACATACATATATATACTTGTATATGTATATATGTGTAATATATATATATAGATATATATATACATACATACATACATACGTATAAAAGGTATCGCTTCCGCACCATTTATTTTTTAAAAAAATCGGTTTTTTCGTATTTAAGAAAAACACAAACAAAAACCGGAAACGAAAGTAGTTACTCCAGATGTGATTTTTGATGCTTAATCCGATTCCGGTATTAGAATTGCTCTATTATGTCTGGACTTTGAGATATCCTTACATATATGTTTAAAGGACACCATTTTTTTCCTATTTTTGAAGTTATATAACAAGATAAGGTAATATTATGCCGTAAAATCTGGTACGACAGTTAATAGCCCTAGTTTTTTCCTTGAAAACTCAATCAAACCGATAACGATATCTTTTTTTTTGTCGGATATATCTTTGCCTAAAAAGTTAAAAAAGTGCAAAAACACGATTTTTGGCTATATTGGATGTTATATACAGGACACACAAAATTTTTTTGGGAGTTTCTATTACCATAAACATTTGGTACTTTCTTTTGGCTTTAAATTGAGCTATTAAATGTTTATCTGCAATATTTTTCTGCAAAGTTATGTTAACTTTAAAATCACACCATGAAACTTAAAGCGAATAATCTCGGTTTTCTGCTATATTTCAGGTTGTATACAGTACGGACGAAATTCGTCTGCTCTTTTTTACTAACCGAAGCATTTAAAACCATTCTTTATCTTCAAAATAAGCTATCAAGAGGTCTCTTTTGATTGTTGTTCACAAAGTTATGACCATTTAAAAATTACATTATGGACTGCAAACTCACAGTGTACGAGTATTCCTTATATTGCTGTAACATGTCGTCTTAAAATAGTCATAACTTTTTAGAAAACAATTACAAGAGACCACTTGTTAGCTCATTTTGAAGATAAAGAATGGTTTTAAATGATTTGGTTGGTAAAAAAGAGCAGACGAATTTCGTCCGTACTGTATACAACCTGAAATATAGCCGAAAACCGAGATTATTCGCTTTAAGTTTCATGGTGTGATTTTAAAGTTAACATAACTTTGCAGAAAAATATTGCAGATAAAAATTTAATAGCTCAATTTAAAGCCAAAAGAAAGTACCAAATGTTTATGGTAATAGAAACTCCCAAAAAAATTTTGTGTGTCCTGTATATAACATCCAATATAGCCAAAAATCGTGTTTTTGCACTTTTTTAACTTTTTAGGCAAAGATATATCCGACAAAAAAAAAGATATCGTTATCGGTTTGATTGAGTTTTCAAGGAAAAAACTAGGGCTATTAACTGTCGTACCAGATTTTACGGCATAATATTACCTTTTCTTGTTATATAACTTCAAAAATAGGAAAAAAAATGGTGTCCTTTAAACATATATGTAAGGATATCTCAAAGTCCAGACATAATAGAGCAATTCTAATACCGGAATCGGATTAAGCATCAAAAATCACATCTGGAGTAACTACTTTCGTTTCCGGTTTTTGTTTGTGTTTTTCTTAAATACGAAAAAACCGATTTTTTTAAAAAATAAATGGTGCGGAAGCGATACCTTTTATACGTATGTATGTATATATATATCTATATATATATATTACACATATATACATATACAAGTATATATATGTATGTATATACATATATGTGTGTACATAATATGTATATATACACCGAGATATACTCAAAAATCGTTAAAAAAACTAAAAGGTTGAAAAAAAAAAACGGCTGTAAATTTCACGAGTCATTTTTTTTTTACACTCTCTTTATAGGTCATAGAATCATATTCTGTAGGAAAATTTCGTGTGCTTAAATTTTTGATTTAAATTTTTTCTAGACCGGTGTGCAAAGGCCCATTAAATCAACGTGGTACACACACATTTGTTTGCCAAAAGTTTTCGATAAATTGAAAGAAACTAGCCAAAAACGACAAATCATTTTGCACAAAGCCAATAAAAGTTTCCACACAACGGCTAAAACAAGCGAGTATTTGAACACTCAAAAGATCGATTTGATGGGTGACCCTGACTTGACACCCAATGACTTCTTTTTATTTCTAAGAATTAAAGATCAGATGCATGGACAACATCTGAGGAGTTTAAAACTCATGCTTTAGACTTATCATCTTCAGACTGGTCAAAGTGCTTTGAAGAGTAGTTCGAACGCATGCAAAAGTGTATAATTTTAATGGCGAATGTTTTGAAAAGTACTACAGCTTTTTTGTTTTTGATGAACTACCGTTTTTAATTACCTTTCCAGAAACTTATATAGCAACCCTCATAATATATAAAAAATGCCAAAACTGAAAAGAAAATCCTTAATGCAAAACTTGTCGAAAAGATGAAGTCGGAAAGTGATGTTTTGTGCAAAAAGTATCACAGTAATTTTTCCATTGCCGGCAGTGATAATTCAGATATCGTTCGACACATCAAAGCATATTGGTGCTTTAAATGCGACTTCTTCGAGCAAAGGCACCAGTTTGCATTTTTATCATCAATGGAAACACAAAAAACAGCTATGAAAGGCATATGGGAGTACATATCATCAACGCAGATCACAATTTCAAGTCATCAGATTGTGCGAGGAATATTTTTCAAATTGACAAATTTTTTGTGTTCGCTAACTTCGGATTGTTTGAAGAATGGCTGAAATTCAAAAATTTTACTAGATCTGATTATGTAAGCCGCTAGGAATTATATAAAGAACATAGATATACAAGACCAAATAGATAAATTTGCCAAAAATATTGAATGTCGATGGAAAAAATAAGGAAACAAGTCAAAATTTATTAGAGCTTATAAAGTATGGATGGAAACATATGCATAGCTTTGTCTTCCAGTGAAGATGATTTAATACAACCAACAACATCAAGAGTTGGAAGTCCATCGAAAAACTTTATGAATTTAATAAAAATTTAACCTTTTAAATCTTATTTCTTGTTACTGATAAATGTTTATTTTTAAATTGATAGGTTTTAGTTAAATAAAAACTAAAATAAATAAAAATCTACTGGTATTTTTTGCATTTGCTTAACAAAACAAAGAATTTATTCGATAAATTTAATAGTCAACAATCTGGTACTAAATTTACGAATGATTGCTTGCATAATACACTAAATATAACATTAAAAATGCATTTTTTGTATGAGATGTATCACACCCATTGGTGCAATTGCGCCCACTTTTACCTCAGATACATACTATAGCAAGTAGACCTGCTGTATATTTCATAATAATTGATTCATTAGTTTGCTTAATATAGCGTTTTAAAATTATAAGGGCTTGCCAGGGGATATGCCACGCCCTTGCATTGAGCTTCAATTAAAGCGAAGGTAAGGTTTCTATGAAACAAGGAATTTATTCGCATTAAATGTATGTTTTGAACCACTCTTTGAATCACGTAAAATTTTAAGTATTTTCGACGAATGATATATATAAATTTGAAGCAGAAAATTTTTTATTTTTGATATCTTTTACTATCCTTTTTTTCTCGGTATCCCGTGAAATTACGAAATTTATTGGACTTATAGTATTCTTTAAAGTCCTCTGCAAAAAGTGAATGGGTCTTATGTAAAAATATTCTGGGCAATTTTTTCTCACACTGCCTTGCAGTCTCTATCGCAATCTGAGGAAAAATTCTCGATATTGTTTATTCAAGCAATGGTCAAAGTTTTTTATACCATACATCAAGGATGTATATTTTTATTAGACTAGTTTAAATTTGTAGGAAAAAAAAAATTTGCTTGGAATTGCGCTTTCACTGCACCAAAATGTTTTCTTTGATGCAAATAAGCACTACGTAAATTTTGGTCCATTTCTGAGAATATTTGACGCAACCCAAACCATTTTAAAAAGCGAAATGTGGGCCTAAATATAAAACAAAAAATTTGTGTTTTGAAATTTAAACTACACAAAAAAAAAAAATAAACTAGTTCTAAAATTAAGTGGGAAAGTATTTAATTTCAAAATCAAATGTAAAATGTTTTTGAATTAAAGAAAATAGCACAAATTTAACAACTTTGTATATGATTTAAAAGAATTCTTTCTACAGTTTAAAACATTTGTATTCGCTCCGTGTTTATATTTGAAATTGAGGTCTGATTGATAACTCATTCACTCAGTAAATATGTATTCATAACTCCCTCTGTCTTATTTTCTCCATGCTGTGGTGTCAACTCTTGCCGTAAGAAATAATTTACATGCATTACTATTGAAAAAGGGCTTAAAACCACAAAAAAATACTTTTGAATTTAAATCAAAAGTTTTTAATTTCAAAACAATTATTATAAAATTTAAAAACAGATTTTTTTGAATTGAATCAAAAGTTTTGGTTTTTAAAGCACATTTAGTTTTGATTTAAAAACTATCATTTGTGATATGAAAACTTTTTTGGGATTTTGATTTTAAACTCTTGTTTTTGATTCAAACGCTTTTTCATTTAATTTTAGAACTTTTTTTTTTTTTTTGAGTGTGTTCAATTTTTCATATCGATACCTTAGAGCGCTACAGTCCTATCTCCACTTTTTGCGATTTTGAGATTTTTGCAGTTATGGCATCATTGTGGGCTTCTTTACCATGTGGAAAACTCTGTGATGTCAAAATACCACTAAAGTACCAAAATATTCGATAATTAAGAAAAATTCTATCTCCAAACTGTAATTTTTTCAAGAGCGCTACTGTCCTATCTCCACTGAATATTCAAATAAGTCACATTTTTAAAAAAAAATCTTCGGTTTTTCGCGTGTTTTTCGCGTTTCATGACTATTTGCAACATTTTGGTAAACGTATTTGGTTACACCCGAGGCTATACTGTTGTTTGTCGGAACCAAAAAAAATTCAAAAATTAAAAAAAAAAAAAAAAAATATATCGTTTTTCTCGTGTTTTCTACGCGTTTCATGACTTTTTTCGACATTTTAGTGGAAAAAATTCAAAAAATGTACTAAATACGACGTTTTTTTTCAATAGTAGTGGAATTCTATATATGGGCAAAAGTAATGACACATTATAGATTGGCTGGAATTTCGTTAGAAATTAATTAAATTGGTTAAAAACATTAAATTATGTTAACAGATACTATAGGTACAAATATTGCATGTATCGTTATATCAAAATAGCAGCCAATCCTTAATAACCACTGTTTGAAATCTTCTTTTTGCATTTCCCAACAATTGGAAAAATGGAGATAGGACTATAGCGCTCTAAGGTATCGATATTGATTTTGGAGCGTAATTTCAAGAAATTTTAAAAGTTCAGATCACTTTAATGTTAATATTATTGTTTTTCAAAACATACGATATGAACTAATCCAAAAAGCATTTATTGCCACTCTTCAGTTGATACCTCCAAAACATGGAACGCATCAACAGCTCATTCAAGTGCCGAAAATCGTTGACCACGCAATTTGTACTTGATGTTTGGGAATAAAAAGAAATCAATGGGTGCCAAGTCAGGGCTGTACTTTTGAGTTCTCAATAGTCAGTTGTTTGACGAAATGTGTAAGAGCTCGCATTATCGTGATGAAAATAATTCTTCTTCGGCTGTTAATTTTCCTTATTTCTCCAATTACCTTCTGGCAAAAATGGTTCAGAATTGAAAGTTCTACGTTTCTATAAGAGTAAAGTTAACACACATTCAGTTATTCGGAAGAAACAAGCGACCATTTGCTTCGAAGAAATTCGTGCGCGAACATCTTTTATTGGGTTTGGCTCAGCTTGAAAGAACCCAAGACTCATATGCATACATATGTATATTAATGATTCGTCGTCTGTCACGATCTTATAAACGTCTTATGAAGCAAAGAGATATAAGTATGATCAAGAGACGCAAAGAAGCACTGGAGGAATTTTCCGGAATTTGTATTAGCCATAGACGGTAGCTTTGACGAATTTAGAAGTTGAACAGCAGCGTAATTCAACCAAAAAATCTATTTGTATCCCTTCGCTTCCAGATGAGAAGCGTTGAATTACGCTGCCGTTCAAATTCTAAATTCATCAAAGCTACCGTCTATGGCTAATACGAATTCCAAAAATTGCTCTAGTGCTTCTTTGCGTCTCTTGGTTATATATCTCTTCGTATGAAGTATTTTTTTTAATATTTTCTTTGACCAATCAAGCGATCATTAAACTATGAAATATTTAACGGGAACAAATCTTTTTAACGACTAAGCTTTCATTCAATATTGAATCTATTCTATTGGAACTAATGCCAAGGTATGCCTCTATCTAACGATAAGTCACATGACGAGCTTGCCTATCTGGTCGCGCACAGCATCAATGGTTTTTGACACAACAGCCAATTTTGGACGACCTTTACGAAATTCTTTCTTGAAACATCAATTCAGAGGTGATTACCGAAAATACTATGAAAAAATTACTCACATGTTTCGAAAACAAACAAATCCCTATAATTTTAAGTGTCAGATAATTATAAGCAGTTTTCGCATTTTCAAGCAAAAAAGTTTTGTTGTCCAGAAACAAAAAAAAAAAACGAAACATAAGGTTTTAATTAACAAAGTGAAGTTTTTCAGGCCTATATCGCACTTGAATAAAGTGTGGACCTGTGCAATTTTGCACAAGTGGAAAAGAAAAAACTTTGCAATCTTTGAAGAATTTTCTTAAAAACATAAATATCACCAAATATCATTTACAAACCCACATAATTCAAGCATTTGAAAATAAAACGATATTAATAACAAAATATAGACGACGCAAACCTGACAGAATTGTTATTTTTATCGCTTAAGAGTCATATTTCATTTTTTGAAATTGAAATTTTGCTGATGTTGATATTTACACGGCGTTCTTGTTCTCTTCACATGGATAAACAATATACACAATATTTAATGTTCCTTTGGAAATCTTTAGCTTCAGACAAAGATCGTCAGCTTAAAGATATGTAGTTTCAAGGCAAATGCCTTAGAGTGCGGAACATAAATTGTGAAATTCATGTATGTTTGTATGTCTTAATGTGCATACATTTAGAAAACGGACATTGTTGAAGAATAATTGTGTTATGAAATAAAATTTAATTAATTAGCGCTTAAAACTTTTATAAAAAATAACAAAAAAAAATTGGCTCACATAATAAAAATGTATGTATTAAATGAAGTACAAATAAGTAAATATATTAAATTTAATAAATCTAGATAAAAGTTAGATGAAGCTTTTCATTTCCATTGTGGGCCACCATAATCAATAGAACCTACAGCCTCTTAATGATTTCTTCATTGACTCCAGTAATGTTTGCGGTTACTTTATCTTTTTGAAAAAATATCCTGTACATTAGACTGGCTTAAATTTGTATGAAAAAAGTTACTTGGAATTGCGTTTCTAGAGTTCCAAAATGTTGTCTCTTTTGTAAATAAGCATCATGCAAAATTTGGTCGATTTCAGAGAACATTTGATGCATCCCAAACCAACCGAAAAGTGCTCTTAAATACTTAAAATTTAAACTGTTTAACTTCTTATTGGATTCTGAGGCGCTAAATTCAAATTGATGATGTCATAAAGTGTTCAAAAAATCGAAAACAATGACAAAAATTCTGATGTTCCAATACAAAACGGTGGTTCCAAAATGGCGTTCAAAAAACAATGCTAAACTTCATCTATTCACACAAAAATTGGTTATTAGGGATTCTTTATAATGCTGAATACGAATCTGAAATTCATTACTCGAAAAAAAAAATGGCGAATGTACAAATGGCAGACAAAATAGGCCAAATTGCAATAATCAACAAGAAGCCAGTACAATAAACTGAAATCCAACAAAAAAAAATTAACAATTTAGTGAATATCATCTTTTAATGAAGATGCAATTTTCTTGTAAGGGTTTAAACTTTTTTGGTATTAAATTCCGATTTTTTTCTAGAAAAGTTTGAAATTTATTTCAAAAAAATATAAAATTTATTCCAAAATAGTTTAAAATTATTCTTTGTTTTGGCATTTTTCTATATAAATACTTATTTTTTGGTTTTAAAATAAAATTAAAATTTTAACTGTGTATATACCTAACCTTCATCTGCGTTAAATAGTTTCATAGCTGCCCAACGGGAAACGGAAGCGCATTGAAATGACTTCAGTTGCGCTTCTAGGGAAGCAAGAAGCTGCTTCCAGTGCTGTTCTCACTGCTTATCTTTTTTAAAACAGCATGTCCTAGCGGAGATGCACATCTTCAGAAGCACATGAAATACGTTTCAAATACGCTTCCGTGGAAGCACACATTTGGAAGCATATGAAATACGTTTCCGTGAAAGTTTTTCAAAAAAATTACTTTTTTTCTGTCACTTTTGGTAGATTTATTAACTTTTATAAGCAATAAAAAAAAAATAGGATTTGAAAAATTGTGTATGCTACCAGAGATGTACTTCTATTGCGCTCTTATTGGAAGCAGCTTCATTTCTTCCCGTTGGGTGGCTGTTATCATCTCAAATTTTTCGAAATTTGCAGTTGGGTTCTCAGATTTTTATAAAAACTCACAGAGCTGATCTCAGTGCATAGTACCCAACGGGAAGAAATGAAGCTGCTTCCAAAAAGAGCGCAATAGAAGCACATCTCTGGTAGCATACAAAATTTTTCAAATCCTATTTTTTCTTATTGCTTATATATATTGTTAATAAATCTACCAAAAGTTACAGAAAAAAAGTAATTTTTGTGAAATGGAACTTAAAATTTTGAAAAACTTCCACGGAAGCGTATTTCATGTGCTTTTGAAGATGTGCATCTCCGCTAGGACTTGCTGTGTTAAAAAAGATAAGCAGTGAGAACAGCACTTGAAGCAGCTTCTTACTTTCCTAGAAGCGCAACTGAAGTCGTTTCAATGCGCTTCCGTTTCCGGTTGGGTATGGAGACCTCTCATCATTAGTTTTGCGAAAAAAAAAAAAATTTTTCCAAAAATTTGAGATGATCACAGCCAGCTATGATGAATTTTTTTTTAGAGTGTAGTATCACCAACTTTTCTAGTTGATGGCATTTGCTCTGGTGCCCTTTACATATATAAAAAAACTCCATCCATATGCTTAGACCAGTTTCAGTTTAGAGAAGTGACGGCTCTCATTTGACTTAGTGCCCATTACATATGTGCTAAATTTCATTCCTATGCGTCGAACAGTTTCTGAGATATGTCGAATTTTGTTCTTTAGAGGCGTGTATGTATGTATGTATTCTCCTTTAACTCCTAGGAGGAGCATAGGGCCAATATGAAATCTCTCCATTTGTCACGATCCCTTGCGATGACTTTAATGTCTTGCCACGACTGTCCCGATTCTTGGATTTCCTTTTTCAGCGACCTCCTCCAGCTGGTTTTGGGTCTACCACGTGCTCTACTACCTTGTGGATTTCACTCAAGAGCCTGGCAACAAACTTTGCTGTGTGGTTCCCGGGGAGTGTGACCAATCCATCTCCATTTGCGCAGCTTGACCTCGATTGCTATAGCCTTCTGATTGCATTTTTGATGTAGCTCGGCATTTGATATAGTGCGAGGCCACCAAACCTTTAGTATTCGCCTTAAGCATTCACATGGAAATAGGGGCGTGGTACCTTCCATTTTCCTAAGGAGTGATATTTGTCTTAGTGCTTTTTACATAGGTGCCGAATTTTATTCCCAAGCCTCGAACAGTTTAATAGATACTAGAATCGCCCAGTGGTCAAAATTCGACCATAAATGTATTAAATAGTTTTGGACACTTTTAGTACTTTTTTTTGCTATTTGGTAGGAAGTTGAAAAACTCATTTATCATTCCTGGAATAATTCAAGCTCTTTGTACTTTATCCTTTTTTCAGCTCTGTATGACAGTGTATTTTGTTGTTAATATTAAAAAATTTGTATATAATTTTACCTGGTTTAAAGTCAAAATATTAACATAATTTTAACTTTGTGCAAATCTACACACAAATACGTTTCTAATGGTATATAATTCCAATAACATAGTAAAAAGTTAGGACAAGTTTTTGTATTGCTTATTAATATATAGATACTGAATTGTGTTCTTAAAGGCGTGGCACACCCCATTTTTCTAGTCCTTCCCCTGATCCATACTAACGTATTGTTTTCATCTGAATCGTTCAAGTGGTTTCCGAGTCTATAAAACACGAACGCTCAGACAAACTATAATTATTATGTTGAAGACGTGCAAATATTTATACTTAGTGATAAGCAAAATTAGCCTTGGTGTTAGTTATTTTTTTGCAAATATTTATACTTAGTGATAAGCAAAATTAGCCTTGGTGTTAGTTATTTTTTAAGATCAAGACCAAAAAATTACCGAGTCCAAGACCAATACGATGATATAATCTCACCACTAAGACTTTTATCGTCTTGGTCTTCATCACAATGATCATCGAGATGATTTTCAGTCATGGTAAATTACACAGTGCAACACGAAAAATCCAAACAACTTTTTGATTGCTGTTCTTGAAAGTGTGGCTCCAGCTCGGATTTTATGGCACTATATAAATAGAGTTCAAACTGGCTTTTTCAAAGCTTATTCGGGTATATCTCGTAAATCGCTTTAGATTTTGTATTTTTATCTTCAACAAAGCTTAAGCTATTAGTGGAGTCAATAAAGCCTTTTAGACGGAAGTCCTTAAAATAGCTCCGATTTTGATGACTTTTTTTTTAAATTTTGTTTTTTTTTTATTTAAAATCAGTTGTGTACCAAATTTCATCAAAATATCTTATACGGTTCGAAAGATATGACCAAATTAAATAAAAATTTTAGGGCGGTGCCACGCCTCTTCATAAGTATATACTAAGTCAAAGTCTATCTCATTCCTTAGTACTAATGCGCATCATTTTTCAAAGTGTCATTAAAATCGCTATAGCCGTTCTTGAGAAAAACATTGCAACAGTTTTTATATACACAATTTTAGACCCTATAAAAAAAAGAGAAGATATCACAGAAACCATACAAGATACAGCAATTTTAATGCCAGATTCGAATTTAGAATCGCCAAATACATATAAAATGACTATTTTGATTTTTGTCTGTTGTATTTTTTTTCCAATTTTTTTTTCTATGAAAACATAACTTTGTTAAATATTGTTTAAAAAATTATATAAGTAATTCCGACCGCGCTCCAAAATTTTTTTAAACAAAAAAAAAAAAATTTAAAAAAAAAAACATCAAAATCGGAGCTGTTCTTGAGGACTTCCGCATTTTGCCTGTTTTTTGTCTTTATTGACTTCACTATATACAGTCTGTTAAATAAGAGCGTGGTCATTGTTGTGAGAAAATGAAAATACCCATTGCGAAAATTCTTTTTAATATTGATTTATTTGATCGAAAACTTCAATGCAAATACATTAATAGCAGGTCCAATCACCCCCAGCATCAATTATAGCTTGACATCTTCGCGACATACTTTGAACAAGATTTTGCGCATACTCTTCTGAAAACGACCTCCAAATTTTGTGAATGCGTCGAACCAGCTGTTTCAAGTTGCAGGGTCCAGGGTCCAGGCATGCCTGATGATAGGAAAGGCCCAAAAAGAGGATTCATCAGTGAAGATAACGTTGCCCCAGTCACGATCCAAATTGTCTTTGGCCCATTCAAGACGTTTTTGGACATGTTTTTCACTGAGCATCGGTTTTTGCAAAGTACTTCGGTATTTCACACTATTTGCAATCAAATGATTACGAATAGTTCCGTGGGAGATATTCAAACCTTTTTGGGACAATTTCGAAGCACCTTCACGCAAAGTTAATGTTGGATTTTTCGAAAATAGAGCACAGATCAGTTTTTCCTGTTTTTCCGTCACTACACCGACAGACCCGCGATTTTGAAAGTCATCGACATTTTTTACTTCTTTGAAGCGATTCACCCACTTACTCACAAACTGTTTCGACTTTTGCATATACTTCGCAGCCGCCGCTTGGGTCATTTTGGGACCTTTGGGGTGTTAACACAAAAAAACGGCTTCAAAGCGCGACGCGTACGCGGTACTCATTTTGGAAAAATGCTGAGAACGCATTGAAAACAGTGGTAAGCTGATTCACTTTCACGAAGCATGAAGGACAATACTGCCCTCTGTGTGAGAAAAAAAAATTACAGCATTATACTTTACCGATCGCGAGTAATCGTGACCACGCTCTTATTTAACAGACTGTAGACAAAATCAAAGATAGTGTTGCTCAAACTGACCCAAAAAAAATGCATCTGGGGCCTCAAAATCACAAAAATGCCAAAAAATTATTCCATTTTTGGTCAAAGCTAGCAAACCGTTGAGTATTTTGCCAAACTGTTAAAACAAATTTGTAGCCAAGTCTAAACTGGACAACTCTTCAGAGCAAGCATTCGAGAGCTCCTTGATACCGTATCTCCTTTGGTTATTTGAAAACTCACTTCGGATAAAAAAAATATTTTTGGAAGCTAATGCTTCCTTATCGGACGTTTTGAGAGGCAGAGTCTGAACAGCGAAAACATGCAACGAAAAAGTGTAACGGATGTTTGCAACGAAAATGCGTCACACATATAAAAATAGAGACGTACTGTATACAAAGTACAGTATACAGTATATATGTATGACCTTTGTTCTAAGTTGCCAGTTCCTGAGAAGCAACGAAATATTTGTAAAATTGACTTTAATCAGTTAAACCTAAAGTTAAGAAATTTTGATTGGAGTGTTGTTTATGAGGAAAATGATGTTAATAGGGCTTTTAGCTTATTTCTAATTTTTGTAAAAGAATGCGTGAACTCTTCTACATATAGCTTTAAAAAAAGAACTTCTGAAGTCAGATTGAAACCTTGGATTGATAAGGCTCTTTTGCAAAAAATAAGATTAAAAAATAAACTAAGAAAAAAAGTATACAAACATCCACATAATACCAATTTAAAAAATCGTTTTCGGCAAATGTGCAAACGTATCAATTGCGAAATTCGTGATTGTCGAGATAATTATTTGTATAGGAAAGTTTTGGAGTCTCAAGGCAATTTAAAGGAAGAATGGAGAATCGTTAACAGCATTGCACAACGAAAAATTAAAAATAGCGACAATACTATTATTCTAGCAAATGATGGCGGTGATGTATCTGATACAACAGTAATTGCAAATATGTTTAATGAGTATTTTGTTTCTATTGGGCTTAGCTCGTCCCCGACGAATCGGTCTGCTCCCTGTAATTGCTGTGCTGATTATGGTTTTTTGGATAGTAGCCTCAACAACAAAGTTCTTAAATCTATTAGGTCTCTAAAAAAAGGTTTTTCTTGCGGTAGTGATGGTATTTCCAACTCTTTTTTAAAAAATATTGCTTTTAATATAGTTGATATATTAACTCATATTTTTAATTTTAGTGTTTTTTCTGGTATCTTTCCTGATGAACTGAAGAACGCCGTTTTTATTCCGCTGTTTAAAAAAGGTAATAAAAAAGATAAAGGGAACTATAGGCCGATTTCCTTGCTATCACCAATATCAAAAATATTTGAAAAAGTTATTAAGAATAGGATTCTTAAATATTTTGGGAGGTTAAATTTTTTCAGTCCGATGCAATTCGGTTTTAGAGAAGGCGGTTCAACTGAAGATGCACTTTTGGACTTCTGTTCAATTCTGTATAAAGGGTCCGATAACAAGCAAGTATGTGCTGGTCTGTTTGTAGACATAACTAAAGCTTTTGATATGGTTGACCATGAATGCCTACTTAATAAGCTTTATTGTATTGGTTTTCGTGGATTCATGTACAAATGGTTTAAGTCCTATTTGAATAACCGTGTTCAGATGGTAAAAGTTGGTAATAGTCTTAGTGATTCCAAGATGGTAAATTTAGGTGTTCCTCAGGGGTCTGTTTTAGGTCCAATTCTGTTTCTAGTGTATATAAACTCGTTATTTGAACAACCCTTTAAAGGGAAAGTTAAAGCATTTGCCGATGACCTAGGAATTGCCTATGATTCTACAAACCCTCTTAGCTTAATAGCGGACATAAACCATGATGTTCATTTACTTAGGTACTGGTTTGCAGATCACAAGCTTATGGTTAGTAAAAAAACCAAACTAATGTTTTTTGATACTAAGCTTCATAATGCAACAGACCTTGACATTACCTTTCATGGGTCTAATTGTAAGAAAGTTGCGTTATATAACAAAAACTGCGTTAATCGTTGTTTAAATAAAATTTATGATTGCAACTTATCTTGCGATGCTAGTTGCTTTAATATTGAAAAAGTAGATGACTTCAGATACCTTGGCGTCACAATAGATCGTTATCTAAATTGGAATGAGCATATAAATAATTTAAGAAAATACCTTCTGCAAACAACTAGAATTTTTTACCGTCTGAGAAAATTTGTTTCCAACAACACCTTAAAAACAATTTATTTTGGGATTTTTCAGTCTAAACTTGAGTACGGTATAAGTTGTTGGGGTAATACCCATTACTTTAAAATAAACCAATTAACCATACTGCAAAAAGCTGCATTAAGAAAAGTGTGTAACCGTTCACGTTTTACTAACTCAATGACACTGTACAAGGAAACTAATGTTCTGCCAGTTAGGCATTTGTACTTTTATAAAGTTCTAAAAATATTTTTTATTAGAGGTGGTTATTTAGAAAGTCCTAATAACATAAATTACAATTTACGGAGTGCTTTTAATACTGCAGTTCCATTGCTTACCTTTAGGACAACTCAATACAGAAATTCCTACACTATTCTAGCACGCAAGTTATTTAACACTCTTCCGTATGATATAAGGATTATAAGAAATAAAATCTCGTTTTTGAAAAAAATCAAATTATGGCTTCTTAATTATGATATTAAACATATCGAATTTTTGATGCGCTACACTACTTAATATATTTTATTTTGTATAAGTTGGCTACTTTTTATTATTATTATGTTCACTTTATGAAACAACTGTTGCAACATGTTTTAAAAATACTTTGCTTACACAATATTTTGTTTTTTCTTTTTTAATAATTTTTTTTTTGCTTAATTTAATTAATGTCCACCCCACATTAAATTAATAATTGTAATGTTATTATTAAGATGTGACATTTATCACTATTTTTTAAATAAAAATACAAATGTCACTACTATTCTCTTTAAGTAATTTATTTTATTGTTAATCAGTAACCCAGGTTATAAGATATTTATTTACCCTGTTAAAAAGAGAATATTGAATAAAATTGAATTGAATTGAATTGAATGTATGTATACATATATATATGTTTATAAACATTGCGCGCACCAGCTCATGCTCTCTCTCTCTCTCTCTCTCTCTCTCTCACTTATTTTTCGAACGTAAGAGGGGCGCTCATATATATAGATATATACATTTCACATATGGATATTATAAATAATAATGTAAAATAATGCAATAAAAATATTTTTGTATTTAAGCTCGCTTTTTTAATACTCCAGTTCAACATTTTACCTCTTACTTAATAATAAACAAATTTTAAAATATCAATTTATTATAAGTTTTAACTATAATAAGTTTTAGCTTATTATATTAGCTTATAATAAGCATTAGCTTCCAATATCATCGGCCACTCCCCGAGTGCCACCTGCCGTTTTTTTTAGCTCATTTACCGAAAACTGAGCTCAGATTCTTAAAGGAAGGACTCCAAGTAACAAAAAAATGGATGTTCCCAGGATCTGCGGTGATCCATTTTATTTTTAACCCATACCCCCCGACCAGTAAAAACATGATTTTCCGTATTTATAGCCGTTTATGATGAAATGTTAATTCCTATTTACGAATCTGAAATTGGTTTTTTCTATCACGTCAAGATTCTGAGATATCGTTGTGAAAAAGTGCAAAAATCACTGTTTTCAGATCTTCTTAAAGCTAAAGGTAAAATTAATTTTTGTCAACGGATTTGGATAACCAAAATCATTCTTAACAAGCCACAATCGGTTGAATTACAACTTTACAAGTTGAGATTCGGGAAATTTTATTACTGAAGGTTTAGTGGCCTTAGAGCTCTCAGACTCGGCCATAATCGGCACTGATAAATCGTTAACTGAAATATGGGGACAGATCGCTACATATCATGCCTGTTTAACTTTTCAGCAATTGGCAAGTTTTTTTAAAAAAAAAGCATAACACAATCTACACGCAATGCTTTTATAAATGTAAAGTGGTGGAATTCGACAAAGAAATATAAATTTTGCAGATCCCACTTTCAGCTTTCTAGCCCAGGAAAATAAGACGAAAACAGAGCTGCTGTGCGAAAAAATTCCAATTATCATCATGCTTTAATAAAGACAGTTCCGGTGAAAAAATTCACTTGGAATTTTTTCGCAGAAATATTCTTATTTTCCTGGGCTATTCCTTGTAAATTGGAATTGCTTTTAGATGTCGACTGCAGAAGTTATTATTGGAAGGTGAGCACAGATCATCTGAACAGATAGCACTGTCGCCCAAGTTTTGAAAAACAAATCTGAATAGCCCAGGAAAATAAGACGAAAAAAGAGCTTCTGTGCGAAAAAATTCCCAGTGGAAATTTTTTACCGAAATTGTCTTTATTTATGCATGATACACAAACTGTGAAAAGTCCATTGCAAAGTCGTGTGCGCATAAAAAGTTATTCGGGCTCAAAGGTCACTAAAATCAGTTTTTTGCAAATATCTCGCTAATGCTAACTTTTACAGAAAAATGTTGGTCTCCAATTTTGTAGCACAGGAAATTTCTTACAAAAATACGTTAAAAGTATTTGCGTACAACTTCTAGTTTAGGAGATCACCCAATTTAAAAAGTTGTTAACAGTTATGATATGAAATACTACCTATGAGTTCATATTAAAATATCTTACTTTTTAAATTGCAATAACTCTTCAACGAGAAGTTGTACAAACAAAATTAAAATGCCGTTTGAAAGATAATTTATTTTTCTATATACCGTACAAAATTTTTTTTTCGAACGGCTCATGACCTTAAAAATATTCTTGAATAACCGTTAAGGCTTCGAAATTACTGGTTTTTTAAGGATATCTGCGAATTGGTAAGTACTACGATAAAAAGTAATGGGACCAAATTTGTAGAGAATTACAAGATCTACAAAAAATAAGCGATATGGGTACACATAGAAGTAACCGTTTAGAAGATATTCCAAAAAAACTCTTAAAATGCCAAAAAACCGGTTTCTATTGAATATCTTCTATACGGTTACTTCTACGTGTACACATATCGCTTATTTTTTGTAGATCTTGTAATTCTCTACAAATTTGGTCCCATTACTTTTTATCGTAGTACTTACCAATTCGCAGATATCCTTAAAAACCAGTAATTTCGAAGCCTTAACGGTTATTCAAGAATATTTTTAAGGTCATGAGCCGTTCGAAAAAAAAATTTTGTACGGTATATAGAAAAATAAATTATCTTTCAAACGGCATTTTAATTTTGTTTGTACAACTTCTCGTTGAAGAGTTATTGCAATTTAAAAAGTAAGATATTTTAATATGAACTCATAGGTAGTATTTCATATCATAACTGTTAACAACTTTTTAAATTGGGTGATCTCCTAAACTAGAAGTTGTACGCAAATACTTTTAACGTATTTTTGTAAAAAATTTCCTGTGCTACAAAATTGGAGACCAACATTTTTCTGTAAAAGTTAGCATTAGCGAGATATTTGCAAAAAACTGATTTAGCGGCCTTAATAACTTTTTATGCGCACACGACTTTGCAATGGACTTTTCACAGTTTGTGTATCATGCATAAATAAAGGCAATTCCGGTGAAAAATTTCCACTGGGAATTTTTTCGCAGAAAATGTCTTATTTTCCTGGGCTATGAAGACTTATATAAAGTGGTTGAAAAATTTTGGAGCTGTGTCGTGTCGTTATCTTTATCATTCAAACCACAACACTCTTTACTAGGTAAATTTTATAGTAGGGGTAAGTGGGGTAAAGTGGAAAGTGGGGTAAAATGAGAAATGCCCCTTTCCGAGCAAACTAGCAAAGTATAGCTGTCATGCGTTTCTGACATGTGCTTCTAATGACCGTAAGCAAATCTTTATGATATTGCGACGCGTGCAGACGCAGTTTTGTGCTCGATTCTGATTTCGAAATTTCATTTTTAAACATCGATATATGTACTATTTTTGGAGATAAACCGATTGTTAATGCACTAAAATATTCTTTATATTCTTAATTTTGATGACGCAAAAGGATTCCGTGTAAATCATAGAGTAAAAGACTGACGTTATATTTTTTTGCAAAATATGGTGTCGGGGTAGAGTGGGAAATGTTATTTTACGATTGCTCGTCCCTATTTGTCAACGTGTCATTGGCCAAGCAAAACCGAAATCTAATAGAGGTCAGAAAGCATGTTGCAAAAAGCAGTTAAGAAACGTTTAGGTAATAAACGGAAGAAAGAGGAAAGCGAATCACAAAAAAATAGAGTGCCAGGAGCAAAAAAGCAGCACCAGCAAAGAAAGCGTCAAAGAAACAAAGAAGTGCTAGCTCTGATGAAGATCGTGATTTTTGCAACATTTGCATGGAACTCATGCCCGAAATCATGACCAGTCACAATACCATCAAATGCAACAAAAAGGATTGTGTACGTCCATATCACTTGAAATGCGTTAACCTCACTACAAGCTTCTTTTATTGCAACAACTGTGACTCGGACTTGGATGTTTCATCAGAGAACGACGAACACATTTTTTCATCTAATTTTTTCCAGCAAAATTATTTTTTTTCCATATTTACTCTTATGGGTGTATTTTTTGAATCTTTTTTGACTTACAATAAAGATAAACTTTTTTTCAACATTTGTGTTAGTTTTAATGACTTTTTAAAAGTTTCCCACTTTACCCCACGATTTTTAATTTTTGCCATTTTGGTCATCCTCGGTCAAAGCGTCGTACTCAACAGAAAATCCATATTTTCGGTTCGTTTCTGCGGTAAAAATATAGCTTATTTAATTTTCTTTACTATAGGAACTTGAAACATGGAAAAATAATAAGTTTTGTTAATTTTATGGAGCTTCGAAAAAAAATTTCCGACTTTACCCCACATACCCCTATTGCGTTTAAACGGTTTCTAAGTTTAAAAAAAAACTTATTAAGTAACAACATCTATATATAAATACGTGAACAGTTTTTTTTGCGCCCCTTTTGCGAGCTAACCATTTAACCGATTTTCGATATTTTTTTTTTTGGAAGCTAATGCTTCCTTATCGGACGTTTTGAGAGGCAGAGTCTGAACAGCGAAAACATGCAACGAAAAAGTGTAACGGATGTTTGCAACGAAAGAGCGTCACACATATAAAAATAGAGACGTACTGTATACAAAGTACAGTATACAGTATATATGTATGTATACATATATATATGTTTATAAACATTGCGCGCACCAGCTCATGCTCTCTCTCTCTCTCTCTCTCTCTCTCTCTCACTTATTTTTCGAACGTAAGAGGGGCGCTCATATATATAGATATATACATTTCACATATGGATATCTCTTATGTCCGCGCATTAGCTTCCAATATCATCGGCCACTCCCCGAGTGCCACCTGCCGTTTTTTTTATATGAAAGGTATTGTGGTGTAGAATGCACGAATCCAAAAATTATCCTCATAAGTTGCCATTAAGTATTTAAAAACAGGATTAAAGTTTCCCATATAATAACAACAAAAACAGCATGCACAATGTTATGCTGTGTTGGTAAGAAAGTGAATGACACAGTGGAGTGAGAGAAATTTTGTTGTTGTTGTTTTCTCTTTCTTGCAAAAACCTGTTTCGTTGCACTCTGACCACGCTCTGCATCGATATTATGGATGTTTTTAGATATTTTGGAGCTCTGCCGATAGTTTAGATGTTTTTGTGTACTGTTGGTTTTTTGTCGATATTTTTGACGTTTCTCGATACTTTTGGACTTTTACCAATATTTTTGATGTTTCTCAATACTTTGGGACTTATACCGGTAGTTCGGATGCTTTTCGATACTTTTGGACTTTTATCGATATTTTGAATGTTTTTCGATACTTTTGGACTTTTATCGATATTTTGGATGATTTTCGATACTTTTGGACTTTTATCGATATTTTGGATGATTTTCGATAATTTGGGACTTTTACCGATATTTTGGATGTTTTTCGATACTTTTGGACTTTTACCGATATTTTGGATGATTTTCGATACTTTGGGACTTTTACCGATATTTTGGATGTTTTTCAATACTTCTCGATATTTTGGATGTTTGTCGATGCTTTAGGACTTTTACCGATATTTTGGATGTTTCTCGATGCTTTTGGAATTTTACCGATATTTTGGATGTTTTTCGATACTTTTGGACTTTTACCGATATGTTGGATGTTTCTCGATACTTTTGGACTCATACCGATATTTTGGATGTTTCTCGATACTTTTGGACTTTTATCGATATTTTGGATGTTTCTCGATACTTTTGGACTTTAACCGATATTTTGGATGTTTCTCGATGCTTTTGGACTTTTACCGATATTTTGGATGTTTTTCGATACTTTTACCGATATTTTAGATGTTTCTCGATACTTTTGGATTTTTATCGATATTTTGGATGTTTTTCGATACTTTTGGACTTCTTTCGATATTTTGGATGCTTCTCGATATTTTGGATGTTTCTCGATGCTTTTGGACTTTTACCGATATTTTGGATGTTTCTCGATACTTTTGGACTTTTACCGATATACATACCGATGTTTATCGATACTTTTGAGATCTTTTTGATATTTTTCAATATTTTTTGGCACAAGCACTACACCAATTTTTATGTTATTTGGTTTTAAGATATACTGAGCCTGCTGCATATAAGAAATGTTGCTACGATTAATGAATACTCAATGATCTGGCTTTCTTTTTTACAAAACGGTACTCGGAAAAAGTGTATCTATCTCAAAGTAAAAGGCCAAATTTTGGCCACAGGCGATACTAGTAATAATAATTTCTCTTAGTAACTGGTTTTGGTTACAATCAGTGCCGTACCTTAGAAGGGGGCTGAGTGAGGCGGGTCGAACTCATTCGCTAAATTTTTGTAATTTTTGCTCATCATATTATTTACAATTTTTTACAGATAAAAATTTCTCAAAAATTCGTCGCAAGCTCCAAAGTGAACGGTTATAAAACTATTTTTAGGTCTTCCCGTCATGTGGTTGGTAATTCATTATCGCCAGTTCCTTTGTCTTTTAAACTTGTACTTTTTTTTAGAGTGTCTGCAGAATACAAAAACACAAGAGGTTCATAGCTAACTTACTTTAACGCATAATGCTTGTAACGAAATTCACTATTTTCAAAGCATTTTCTTAAACAGATTAGAATGAAGGGATCGCCGCTCCGGGTGACATGTTCAGCAGGGGGAAAAATGGGTTCTTATGCTTTATTTTATCATATTCCTCACTTCTTACTCATCAAATTCGAAAGTTTTTGAAAAATGTTATTTTTATAACGGCGACGAATAAGTTTCGCCTACGATACGCCGCCACTGAATGCCAATACATTTAAGTATCATTTCTTTTCTGTGTGAAATTTTTTCCAAGATAAATGCGCAATTTTTAATTTTTTTAAATTGCGTTAGAACTATGTGGTACGTCAATTCATCAAATATCGTTGGAATTAACGTTCTGTACTGACGTTGATACAAGACTTGAGTGACACCAAATATTCAGTTAAAGCTTTTGTAGTGAAATGAGAGGTATATTCTTGAAAATCTTTTCCGATTCAATACTTTTTTGTGAATTTTGGCTAGCCAGTGTTTAAAATTCGATTTACGAACATACAATCTACATATCCGTAGTAGAACGCAATAAAACTGAGCGTTTTTAATTAAGACTAAAGTTGATTTCGACATTGTTAGTAACTTTAAGTTTGTAAAGCATTTCGCTTCACTGAGTCATTTTAAATTTAAATTTTTTAAATGACTCAGTCTATTGTATTAAAATACCTTAGGTGTGACTATTCAATGAAACTACATGGTACTAAGTAAGAAGTGCACCAGAATTTCAAAGCTGAGTAATCCAGGTCAGTATTATAATGGAAAATATAATTAATGTATCTGGATATTTCTGCACTCTTGCATAAGAAGTCAACCTTATGTTGATTGTCGCGATCACTTGAATCGACAACTACTTTAGGTGACAAAAAGCTTTGGCACCGTTTTTATACCCTACACTCAGGGTTTGTAACGCTGAGAAGAAAGCGTAGCAGGCATGGAGAAGTATATATCGATACATTCAACGTATAAGTTGGTAACTCAAGTTACCAACTTTTTACGGCAGTGTTTTTCGAAATCTTCGCATTAAATTCCATCTTGTATCATATTTTGATACCTCTAGCTTAATGGCTGGGAGCTATTTTTGAAGTTACACCCTAAGTATAACTTATACTTTCTGCAATACAAAAATGATCATAGCTGAAAATTACGATTTTTGAGTTACCAACTTATACGTAAGACGCATCGATACATTCTTGATCAGCGCCACCTCCTGATTCAACATAGTCATGTCTGTCTAGTTGGCTGTCTGTTGAAATCATTTTTATATTTTTTGAGCGCAAGAAAATTTGATGAAATTTGGTACACTATCTTCGTTGTAAAAATTAACTGGTGGGATTGAAAATGAGCGAAATTGGTCGAGGCCACGCTTACCGCTCATGCAAAAAAAATATTTAAATATTAAAATCATTATTCGCAATAACGCAACGAAAATACACATATTTATATACTGAGGAAGGTAAGTAAAAGTTCTGAGCAAAAACTAAGCGAACTCGGATAAGAGGGCGTGGCACCTCCCATACAAGCAAAAGCTTTCAAATGCTAAACTGAAAGCGTTTTTTGAAATAATCCAATCAAATTTCACTCCAACACTACGAACAGTATATGCAAGCTCTGAGCAAAAACTAGATGAAAACAGCCAAGAGGGCGTGGCATCTCCTATACATGCAATATTTTCAAAATGCTGCAGCGTAGGGTAATTAATTTTTGGCCAGAAAAGTATATAAAAAGTATATATATTCTTGATCAGCGTCACCTCCTGAGTCGATATAGCCATGTCCGTCTGTCTGGCTGGCTGGCTGGCTGGGTGGCTGGGTGGCTGGCTGTGTGTTGAAATACACTTTTTGGGAAAACTGAGCAAGATAATTCAATGAATACACTGTCTCCAACGTCAAAGTTAGATCGTGGGATTGAAAATGAGCAAAATCGGTCAACGGACACCCCTACCGCCCATACAAAAAATATATTCAAAATGCAACTTTTGGAATACTTTTTACCGCAATGCAGTCAAAATACCCATAAATACTAGGAAAAGTTAGCGCAAGCTCTGAGAAATAACTAAGCGAATTTGGACAAGAAGGCGTGGCACCTCCCATATAAACCAAAGCTTCAAAACGCTATACTGAAAGCGTTTCTTAAGATATTTAAACCAAATTTGACTTAAACACTAAAAATTATAAATGAAAGCTCTGAACAAAAATTGGGTAAAATCGGACAAGTGGGTGTGGCACCTCCGATATAAGCAAAAGTTTCAAAATGCTATACTGAAAGAGTTTTTTGAGATAATCCAACCAAATTTCACTCAGACACTAAGAACTATAGATCAAAGTCTGAGCAAAAGTTGCGTGAACTCAAACAAGAGGGCGTGGCACCTACCAAATGAGCAAAATTTCAAAAATACTGCAGTATAGGGTGTTTAATGTTTGGCCAGGCCAAAGGTTACACCTTACTTTTCTTTTGACATAATCAGCTCAAATATTGAAATGCTTGGAATAGTCGAAATATAACCAATGAACATATGCATACATATCTATGGACTTTTGACTGAACAACCTTATTTGACAACGAACAATTTTCCACGAGCTTAGTCAAAAATAAAAAATTTGTCTCTGTGATTTTTATTTCCAGAGATATATTTAAGGATGTCCCATAATTCATGCAAGATCTAAATTTACCCTCATTTATGCGGTAAAGTGTTGCCAATCAAAACAGAAAACATTTTGACAGCTTAAAGTAAGTGCAAATCGCTGCATTAAGGAAACTCAGCCACATTATGTTCTTGAAAGCAGCTAAGCAGTTTCTGAACTCTCCTGAAAAGTTTGCCAATGTCTAGTTAAGTTCTTTTGTTAAAATACCACAGATATCGTCGGTTAAGAGGTAAAATTTATCAAGCACATATTTTTGGAAAATTGAGTTTAACATACCACACTTCATATCTTTTTATGCTCTATCTCAAAAATTGGCGTTTACCGTTTTTATACCGATGAAAAATTCATAAAATTTCCAATTTTTAACTTTATTTTCTAAATTGATGTTTGCTCAAATTAATTTACATATTTTGCTTTATATACAAAATAGATTTATTTTTGACAGTGAATGTCAGAAGTGGCAAAATTAAAATTCTTTTTCTTTTTCTTCTTAATATTTAACTTCCATTTCATTTCTTTTTAATCACATTTAAGTACAATTGTCAATGGTAAGGAATGTGACTTGGGCAAAAATAGCCCAAATCGGTAGCCCTGCTGAGGTTTATACGCAGCTTTAAAATAAATCTTGACAGAAATAGACTTCTTTTTGTATGGTAAATCACGTGAACTCTAAATCTCGACACATCCGTATATCACCTCCTAAGTAAATCTTCGGTGGAAATGTAGTATAACCCAACGATATATACTTTCAGAAAACTGAAATTCAATTAAAAATATGTTATTTACCCGAGAGATCCAGCTACGCAAGTGGAGATGGATAGTTTATATTCTCCGGAAACCACAAAGCGAAGTCTGCCACAAGGTTCTTAAGTGAAGTCCACATTTCAATAAAGGGCATTGTAGTTCATGAACCACCTGGAAATGGTCGTTGCTGAAGGCAATCCAAGAATCGTGAAAGTTTGTGGAAAGAGATATATAAAAGTCATCGAAAAAGTGCATGACGAATGGAGACGTTTTGTTTTGGCCCAATACTCCTACTAGGAGTTGCAGAATACATACATTTTACATCGTGTTCAACCCATATTATCTAAATCAGAAAATGAAAACATCTTCGATCGCATCTTTTAATCTAAAGAATTGCTCCGTAGCACTGTTTAGAATCACTAGTTCAAGGACCGTTTTCTCTATGTATGGTTAAGTACTAATCAGAATCTTAGCCGAAAGTTTTCAGTGATAAACTCAAAGTCTTTGCTTATATTCAGATGTATTTTTAAGTATAATTTAGACCATAATTGCATATGATAAAGCAATTTAATTGCGTCGCATCAATGGTTAGGTTGCTATCGACAGTACGAATTTCCTTTGGCAACTAAACTGCATGATAAGTTGCCATACGCAATTAAATCTACAATATTTCGACATCATTAAAATTGTAATTCTTCTTTAGCTTGTCTTCTTTGGGAAGCCTACTTAAAAACACTTAACGAATTGTTCACATAATATCTACAAATTATTTTAAAAAATGTTAAAATAAGTATTAGAGCCACTCGAGTATTTTTAGTTAGTAGTCGTTTCATATACGAAAACATCTTCTTTGATGCCTCTGATCACTACAACTAAACATTTTGAACTTTTCAAATGGCAGCTAAATACTACAAAAGTTCTTACTTTTACTATCAGAAAAATCTATAATACGGCGATAATTCAATTCGTCATAGATTTAAGTTTTCGTTTCGTTGATATTAGCAAAGGTAGCAAATGGATATTAGAGTCAGTATCGTGAATAACTGAACAGAGAACTTTCTCCTCAAATAAATTCGCAGTGAATTACATACATTGTTTGCTTGTGCTGCTGACATAACCACATGGGAAATTGCAGGAACAATCCGAATTGGAGCTACAATGGAGTACACAAATTTCATAGAAAAAGTGGATACAAACATCTGTACGTCAGTTAGTGAGGCTCAAAATTTTTTTAAAGTTCTATCATTCAACTGGCCATTTGCTTATGATTAGGTAGGAATAATGATTGAATATGAATAAATAGTGAAATAAGCTGACTTAATGTAAAGCAAAAGTAAAGGCCCAAAACTGTGAATCTTTTCAATGACATTAAGTGGATCATTAAAAGAACTATGCTTGGATATGAAAGGAGTGATTTAGATTGGACCACGTCAGGTGTTTGCAACACATTTAAACGCTGCATGACCAGCAAAGAAAAGTTAAAGGACTAAGAATGATATTACGTCAGAGTTGTAATCTAAGACTACGGCTGTGCTTTGGTTTCATACAAAATATGTTTGGTTCTGTGTTTGTGTAGATATCTGACCTACACTAAGTGTTCGTTAATTTTGGAAAGGTTAAGGCGTTCAAAAAGACCTTTCAACTTATATATGGGGCATTACATGTCGAACTAATCACCGTTTGACTTTCACTTCCGATTACTGTACTGTTTGATTCTTAAAATGCAAAAAATGAAAAAACATTGACCGACAAAAAGCCGAAAAAACCGAGCATTTTGGTTTTGACAACCATTTATTTTATAATCTTAAAAATATTCCGCTTATTGTTCTATGTAATGTCCTATGAACCTGACATCGTATTTATAAACATGCATATTGCATTTTTATGGTATGCCTAATACTTTTGGCCAAGGCTGTACATTAGACTGATTAAAAATTTCGTCTTTGCTCAAATAAATGTTTGGTAAGTCGGATTACAGTCGGCCCCAAAACTTCATATCTGCATATTGGGGGTTATAGTGAATAAATATTCCCGCGGAATTTTCTCAGACTGCCGTGCATTCGCTATTGTTGTTTAAGAAAATTCCCAGGGAATCTTGATTCCCGATAAGCCCCATTATCATATTTAGCTTTTAGAAAATATAGTAAAATGTACAGTACGACCGACAGAACATATCGGCGCACATAGGAGTATTTGTATCATAAAACCGCTCAAAAGTCAAATTGGCAAACAAATTTTTAAGTATTATTATTCTTCAAGCTTAAGAACTGGTCCGCCGATTTTTGATGTTTGAAGGCTCTTGACTTTTTCTTCAGTTTTTCGTAAAAAATTTTTTATGAATTCTGAAAATAAAACATAGAAAGGTCAATTTGAAGTTAAAATTTTTTAAAACTCTATTTTTTCTACAAATGGCGGCCTCTAGCGGACAAACTATTAGCTGTGAAAAGATGACCAGTAGGAAGAAAATATATTTTATACAGTTTTTGGAACATATCTAAGTACGCTTCTTCCTATTTTTGGGGAGTTTGGGTATAGGCTCTCGAACTCAAAAAAAGGCGTTTTAGGAAAGGATTGAAAAATATCCCAATATTCAGGCTGAAATTCGCATGGAAACCACTAACCGATTTTGACGTTAGGGGCTGTCCATAAGCTCCGTGACGCTCCTAGGGGGGGGGGGGGTTCGGGCAAGCGTCACGCTTGGTGTATTTTATTTATTTTTTATATGAAGCTACCGTCACATAGGGGGGGTTCAATATAGCGAATTTTAGCGTCACGGAGTTTATGGACAGCCCCTTATTAGCCTTGAAAGTTTTTGCTATTTATTACGCTTTCACATACAAAAATTTTAAGTTGTAGATATAAAATAGAGTGTGAAACAAAAATACCCAAAAACAAACCCAAACGAAAGAAATGATATCTTATTTTTGAAAATCGGATCAGTATTTCAGAGTTATTAATTTTGATCAGGTTTTAAGCACAAATATGTATAGTACAACTACGCTTTTTGGTTGTATCATACAGGGTTAGGCGCATGAACTGTTACCTAATCAAATCTGTGGCAGGAAGGAAAAACTGCTTAAGTCGATATTCGATAAAAAAGCAAAACAGCACACAGCTCTAAAGCAGCTTCCAACACATTTTCCCGATAATATGTCGCATTGACTTTGACACCAGACTCGATAAAAACGATTGGAGAGCGTCCATCGGCGATCACAGCTGCCCATACCATTACTTGAGATGGGAAATTACTTCGGGTGGCTGTTCGTAGGCTCAAATTCTCGTAGGAGCGTTCGGTAAAGTAAACACGATCATTTTGAGAGTGTATGAACTGCTCAATTGGGAAATTCGTTAACAAGCATAACTTTTAGATTTTTTTAAATTTCAACAAAACCCGTTTGAAGCATACTAGAGATTCTTTATATAGTACAGTTGTTTGGTAGTTTTGCCTGGAAAGTTTTGTGGGATTTTTGCAAATGAGTTATTTAATAGATATCGATGTGCTCTTTCAGAATTTCAACTTTGCAACCTCGAGTCGCGTTCGCTCGCGCCGCCATATTGGAAAAATGGCATCCAAAATCAGAATTTCACAAATATCTCTTTAACGGTTACATTTAGAGAAAAATATTGTGGCGCAATATTGTGGCTTATAAAATTTTCTATAAAATAACCTCTTTATTGTTTCCGTTCGACTCATAACTCAGGAGATATCCTAATTCAAAATTTGAAAAAAATTAGTAAACTGTGCATGCCGCTTAAGGGTAGGCACAGTAATGTGTTGAGCTTACAATTACAATAACTCATGAACGCTGAGTCACACGTTCAAAGCAAAAACACCTATTTATAGGGAATTACTTCCACTATAAGCTACATTCACATGACCTACAGTTAACGAGATATTTTTTCAACAAACCTAAAATTTAGGAAAAAATCGTTTTTTGAAAGTAGTTCCAAAACGGTTCGTCCTAGAAAAAAATTATGTATGCATTTTGCAGAACGTTCAATTTCCTATAAGGGTCTTCCGAACTGTTTTTTCGTCAGACTTACCCTTCATGAGATATCGCGACTTTAAAATCATTCAAAATTGAACATAGTATGGAGCATGATACAATGTTCAATTTTGAATAATTTTCATGCACACCGGAACTACCATATTGCCAGATTTGAACGAAATCGGAGACAAAAAAATTTTAAGCTGGTACACTTGGCGTGTTTTGCTCCATATATATAAAAAAAAAGTATTCCAGACAAGCGCCGAAGGTCCCTCAGTGCTTCAATTTTTCTTTTTTCTTTTATTTTTAGCACAGTAAAATTAAATATCTAAAAGGAAAAACGTGCGGACTTAAAACTTGTTACAGTTGTTTATCAGGGTATAATAACTTTATAAAAAGTCCACGGATTAACGGGGTATCAGGGTTCAAAGATAAAAAGGAAATCTTTTATTGGAGAACAACTTAAAAATTATGCGTCAAACAAAAAAGAGCTCTATGTAAAAACTGTAACTGATGTAATTCTGCACATTTTTGTTTTTTTAAATATCTTTCTAGCATAAAAATTCACTGAGCTAAGTAACTTCAAAGTAAGAGTCCTTTTTTTCGTTTCATAAATCCCGCGAGTACCAAAAATTTGAATGTTCCACATAACTTTAAATGAGGAGTGATTTTTCAAAAGGGCTTATAACCAAATCGGTTACTGGATAAATATGATTTTTTTTAACTAAATATTATGACATTACTTTTGCCTCGTTTTGGTTATAAGCCCTTTTGAGAAATCACTCCTCAAATTATAACTTTTTTGATTCTCTACCGATCGGAAAAAATTTAGAAGCATTATAAAGATAATGATTCAGCATTCTTAATTGCATAGATTTTAAAATTACCGCAACTTTAAAAAGGCATTTTTCGACATTTTACTATTTAACTATATTTTTTTTTTTTACATATATCTTTAATATTATTTGATCTTTAATTTTAAAACTAAGTCTTCTCTTCTTATACGAGCTAAAATTGTATGTTTCTTTGTACTTATTTCTGTGCCAATATTTTTTCTCGAAAACGGCTACAGCGATTTCAATGAAACTTGGAATAGTGTTAGATATTAGCAAACAATGAATAATGAGCTAGGTTTGATTTTTATAAATGCTCACAAGAGGGCGTGGCACTGCACTAAATTTTAAATTTGATTTAGTCATAACTCGGAAACTATACAAGGTATTTTGATGAAATTTGGTCAGCGGGTACGGCTTAATATTGCCTTGTTACAGACTAAAAGTGGGCAGGATCGAAGAAGTGCCACGCCCACTTTTTAACCCTTGAAAATTTTGATTCAATATTACTCGAAAACGACTCCAACAATTTTTATGAAAATTTAGGAGATATTACCTCTAAAAACAAGGATTCATACGTAATACGCCGTTATATTGGGAAAACTCGTTGAAGGGCGTGGCACCGCCCACAAAAATATAAAACGGTATAAAAAGAAAACTAATGAAGCAAACATTCTGAAATTAACTGTGAGGAGCCTAATTGCAATAGGGCATCTCTGATTTGAAAGTGGGCGAAATGTCGCCATTGCGCGTGGAACCTCCCATACAAGCAAAATACGTTAAATGCTATTTCTCGCAAATGTTACAAGATATTTTTATGAAATTTGGTATGTAGGTACTACATATCAATGCCTTGTAATAACCGAAAAGTGGGCGGGATCGAAGAAGTGCCACGCCCCTTTTTTAACCATTGAAAATTTTGATTCAATATTACTCGAAAACGACTTCAACAATTTTAATGAAAATTTCAAAGATTTTACCCCTGAAAACAAGTATCAATATGTGATGTGCTGTTATATTAGGAAAACTCGTTGGAGGGCGTGGCACCGCACACAAAAATATAATACGCTATAAAAAGAAAACTACTAAAGCAATCTTTCTGAATTTAACTATAGGGAATCTACTTTTTATTAGGCACCTACGACCTGAAAGTGGGCAAAATATCACCGGTGCGCGTGGAACCTCCCATACAAGTAAAACAAATTAAATGCTATTTCTCGCAAATGGTACAACATATTTTGATGAAATTTGGTATGCGGACCTGGATTACAAGTATCTAAAGCATAACGAAAAGTGGGCTTTGTTCAATAATGGTAAGGCCCACTTTTTACCAAAATAAAAATTTTAGTTAATAACTCATGCACAAAAAAAAATTTAATGAACTTTCCGAGGCATGATGGTAAGATATTTCAGCCCCCATACAAGAGGCGAAATATTTTGGGTGCGTGGCATATCCCATTTATTTATTTTAGGTCATTCTAATTCTCTTAAAAAATTTGGAGTTCTTGATATTTTTCTATACCATTCGATATTTTCCGAGTTTTTTCTTATTATTTTTCTCATCGGTTAATTTATCATTTTGAAAGCTTTGGAGGTGAAAAGGTACGAATTTCATTGAAAAAAATAGCTATGAATAAAAACATCGACTAAAATGATAAGATAAGATTGTTGACCGAGCAGGGATCGGTCTCCAGGTACTATATTATTAAAAAGCATAAATCTTTACCTTAAAATTACTTTTTGATTTTTTCCGATCGGTTAAGAAACAAAAGAGTTGTAACCATTTCCGATTTAAGGTGATTTGAAATATTTAAATTTTCGAGACACGTGCATTTTAGAAACTGAAAATAGGGATCTTACTTAAAAGTTTGTCGGTCAATTTTTGTGCTAGAAAGTTGTTTAAAAAATAAAAATGTGCAAAAGTAAGAGTAGTGCCATTTTAGCTTGGAAACTTTTTTCGTCCGAAGCATACTTCTTAAATTATTCGTCAAAAACTGACTATTTTGAACTTCGAACCCCAAAAAAAGAAAGTAAATAAACTTTCGCTAATTTGACATATTTTACTTAAAACTTAATCTTTAATAGAAATTTTATTTTTATTAAGGAGGCGGTCAAGTATTGCGTAATAATACTTGAGCGCCAATATAAGAAAATCTTGATGTATGGCGCATATCAAATTCTTTTGAAACCGATAAAACGTGGTATGACAATCGATTGATTATGGTTCCGTATTAAAAATACAAATTTGTATCAGCTCAACTATGACCGCATAAAAAGTTATTCAAGCTCAAAGTTCGGCAAAATCAAAATTTCGCAAATATATCGGTAATGATTATTTCTACAAAAAAAATTTCGTTCCACAATTTTATAGCTTAAAAGATATAGCCCAGTGAAGTTAGATTTTTTGAACCAAACAAATTGGAATGATTATTTTTTTTATCGATTTATTATATACTTAGTTTTGAAGTAGAAATTTAATTTCTAGAAAAAAAATGTTCGTCTACAACTAAATAGCTCAGAAAATTTGCTATTGAAAACTTTTCCGGGTTTTTTCGTACGACGCACAGTGCGTTGGTCAAAAATAGAAGGAGTGGTTAGATATCGATGAAATTTGGTATTATAAGTTATTTGGGGTCGCTGAGCTCAAAAATGATCTCAGATTTGTTGTGAACTTTATATTTTTGCTAAAAACCAGGTATTTAGGACGATTTTCTTAAGCTCCATATATAACGATGATGAAAAAGTAATGTTTAATGTTAACAACTGAAATATACGTAGTAGAAATAATGTTTTTTGTACTTTTGAGACCATTTGTGTTAATAAAAACCAAAACAAAAAATTTCAACATAAATTTTATATTTCATGCAAATTTTTCCTTTTAAGCATTTTTTAAAAAAAGAAAAAAAATATTTGTAGGACGAAGTAGGAAAAGTTATTTGCAGTTCTTGATTATATAGAATCCGTACTAGTAGATTAAAAAAAAACGGCACTTATTTTTATAAGATTGGTTTTTTTTTTGTCATTGAAATTTGTCAATTTGTGAAGTTTTTCATTTGATAATATCATGTATTAAAATCACTACAATATATATCAAATTATATATTTTCCAAAATTTTTTAGTTTTATTTATTTACTCAAATATTATTTATAATAAAAAACTTTACTTCGCTTGGTTTAATCAAAAGACAAATTTTTGATAATTATTTGTTTAAGAGAACCCAAAACGAAATGAATAAAACATGATTTTTTTTGAAAAATATCTCAACTTTGAAGTGTCACAGCGTAGCCAAAACTAGGTCTTTCTCCTAAATATTTTGTTTTTATTTTATTGATGCAATTACCTGTCGATTGATACCAATATTATTAGGTTTCGAGTCACAAAAAATTTTGATTTTTGTCCATTAGCCAACGCAGTGTGCGACGGGTTAGTACTAAATAATTTGTTTGAATTTTATTTTTTGCATGAAACTTTGAAGTTTTTTGATTTTTATCCTTTGTATGTATAAAATTGGATGGAGACTATATATTGCAAAAAACCGACTCAAAGCATTAAAAAAATTAAGATATCAAATTGTAGTACTTCGGTATAAGTGTAGTGTCGTTTAATTTAATAGTGGAGTAAGTCCATTTTGCGGCAAAAGTAATGTCTTACAAATTATGAACCATAATTATTGGTAACTTCACCAATATCATTGGCTCATATTAATGCCATTAATTCTACACCATTACCGAGAACGGACTGGCTGCTTATATTGGCCCTGGAGTTGCAAGCGGCCCTTTTTTAAAGCTTGAAAATTGGGAAAAATTTTAGGAACATATTTAAAAATTTGAATTTTTACTGTTTTGATTAACTTTTTAATGTCGAAGTTTAGTCCCATAAAAACTCAGAAGTTAGAAAGACTCTTAAAAACAATGTCTACTAGACCTATCATAAGTTGTATAGGAAAAATTGAAAATGAAAAAAACCTTGCTCCCAACGGTATTACTGTTCATGTATGTACTACATCTCATGGGATAGGATTGTTTCCTTATTTTCATACAAATAGGGTTTTTCCGACCTTTAACGGCCTGCGGGCACGGACCAAAATAAGAACAGAAAAAAAATGCTGCTTCCATATCAACTTAGTACCTTAAATTGGTTTAACATTTTTACAGTGCCATATCCTGTTCGCTTCACTTTACCTGAAATCAAATCTTATTCATATGAGTAAATAGCTTCAGAGACATAACAAATTTAATTTTTTTAGGAGGAGCCTGACCCCTCTAATTTTTTATAAAATTTTTTTTCCCAGTGCCAATTACAGTCGTACCGAGTCTCATTCCCCTGAGTTCAATATTTCCAGAGATACATGAATTTTGGGTCGAAGGGGCGTGGCATCGCCCATTTTTTTATTGGATGCAATTTCCTCAAGCATTGTTCATGTGCATACCAAATCTCATTTACTAATGGCAAATAGTTTCAGAGATAGGACTGATTCTTTCGATTAAAGCCCAATTTTTCCATATAAATAGCGTTTTTCCGACCTTCGACGTCCTTGCGGCACGGTCAAATATTTTTCGATCGGGACCAAAATTTTTATGCTTGATACTTACACCAATAGGAAGCTTTTAAGTATCTGAGAGCAAGGTTTTTTTATTTTTAACGATAGGTCTAATATCTACATAATTTTTTCTTCATTTTAATTCTTCTAAAAGCCCATTTTGGTAAAAAAAAAAACATGTTTTATGCTCATAACTTTTTTCTTCTCAGAATGGACACCAAAAATTGCTTAAAAAATAAAGACTATTCTCTTGAAAAAATTTCGGCGCTAAAAAATTGTAAATATTTTGTGTAGAATATGGGCAATTCTCAGGAACCTTTAACCTACATATGTCAAAACTGTAAGTTGTAATTACTCAAAACAGTAATGATTTTTTGTGAATATTGGCCCGCGCTCATATTGTTCCAACATTAACAAGTATGTGCATTAAATTTTTTTGTAGAAACATATGGAATTCGCGCCAATTTTGAGCTCGACGTGCTACCATGTACAGAGGTTACATTTGAATGTCAAATGTCCCTATAAACTCTGGAGACACATTTAATATGAAATTATATATTATATAATAATGTTATTTAGGATTTAGATTTTTAAACTTATTGTTAGTCTCCTAAGAAGAGCAGATTCAATAAATAAATGAAGTATTAAAAAAAAAAAAAAAAAATGCACATGGTAGCACGTCGAGCTCAAAATTGGCGCGAATTCCATATATTTCTACAAAAAAAATTAATACACATACTTGTTAATGTTTGAACAATATGTGCGCGGGCCAATATTCACAAAAAATCATTACTGTTTTGAGTAATTACAACTTACAGTTTTGACATATATAGATTAAAGGTTCCTGAGAATTGCCCATATATAATATTCGGTATCAAAAATCAATTGTTTTACGTAATTTAATTACGCGGCCGGAAAGGGAGGAATCTTATGAAAAAAGTGTGTAAGGCATGAAATGCCTAGCATCGTTCGAGGTCAGTTAAAATCGTCAAAGAAAAAGAACTTTAAAAAGCTTAAGAAATTCTGAAAAAATTCACACGTATACTTTGGAAAACTCTAATAGCCTTATCATGTATAACGAACGAATCGTTTTACTGATTTTCAACTGCTTATATCCTCCAAGTTAACAGATGATTTGAAGTTTATGCTTACAAACCTTATTCTTTGAACTAAAATGAACGCTTAGGTTATAGTAAGTTCTTAATAAAATGTTTTAATAAGTTGATATTAATGAGTGAAAATCAGTCCTTTATTCGTTCGTCATACATGATAAGGCTATAAGCATTTTATGTATTATACACTTTTTTTGCATCATACAAATCGAACCACTTTATTGTACCTGTCTAATTTTTTGATAAAATATCTAAATGGTATTGCGTTACTGAAATCATACTAACATTTTAAAATATGTACCGATTTTGGTAAACGTGGGCTTGATATGCTGCTTACAATTAAATACACTGATAAATAAAAATAAAAAAAGTGTATTAATACAAATTAATAGCCAAAAAACCGTGTTTTATTCGGCTCTATTATGGAAATTTGTAAAAGCTGCTATAAAAATGAACTTTCCGCTGCTATAATTTAGCCAAAATTACTCATATCTTAATTATTGGTGCAAGTTAAGATCACCAATTTATAAACCGTTGTTGCAATTAGGAAGACGTTCATTTTATTATAAAACTCCAGTTGGATAATTCAGTATCTGAAGTAGTCGTTGACTAAGCGAGATACTCCTACTATTAATTTAAAAGTGTTTAAGTGATGTGAATTAAAATTAAGTTTAAAAGTAAATGCGATTTTCGGATTCAGTGATCTCATATTAGTTTAAAAAATATGGTTTCCAAAATGTTATAAACACAACTTAATTATTTGTAATGTAATGTATTTAACACAGCGCAACATACACTTGTTATCTTGAACCTAGCAAAACAAGGAAGCATTTTTCTCAGTGTTTGCAGTTTGCTTTGATGTTTGAAATTTGTTTTTAGCAAAAATCAAATAATTTCATAAGGTGTAGTGATGAATGAAGCATTTTTCTCAGTGTTTGCAGTTTGCTTTGATGTTTGAAATTTGTTTTTAGCAAAAATCAAATAATTTCATAAGGTGTAGTGATATTTTTTTATATTAATTCAACTAAATTAAATTAGAAATATTTAAAATGTTCATCGGCCCATCGGGAATCTCCCGAACTCCCGTATGGCCAGTGCGGCCCTGACCATCACGTAAACTTTTTGTGTAAATAAAGCCCAATTTTATTTATTTGTAACAAAATGTAAGCCAACCATGTTATGACATTAGTTTTGCTACAAAATGGACTTGCACCGCTATTCAAATGAACGACACATAAGCCGCATACAAGTCAGTGTACAAAATAATATGAATATTGATTTTTTAACTACTATAACTCATGGACTGTAAGTCATAAAAAATAATGTTCTTTACTTTGGTATATGGGCATTTCTCAGGAACTTTTAACTTGAATGTCAAAAGTGTAAGCTGTAATTATTCAAAATAGTAATGATTTTTTGTGAACATTTGCCCGCGCACATATTGTTCAAACATTAACAAGTATATGGACGGGTCAATATTCACAAGAAATCATTACTATTTTGCGTAATTACAACATACACTTTTGACATATGTAGGTTAAAGGTTCCTGAGAATTGCCCATATAGATTTTTTCAACTACAGAATTGTGAACCAACACTTTTTTGTAAAAATAACCGTTAGCGTAATATGTTCAAAAAACTGATTTTTGTGACACTTAAGCCTGAATAACTTTTTATGCGGTCATAAGTATGCTTAACATGGAACCATAACACAGGCGCACAAAATAATGAACTTTTTACTAGACATACTTATCTATGCACGCTTGCATACTTTTTGACGCTGAATTCGAATCCAAGATCAGATTTGCTCCTATACCTGCAAGATTTTGAGATATTTTTGCTTAAAATTGCAGGAACGCTGGTTTCAAGCTCATGGCGCAGTTCCAGGAAAATGTGTTTTGTACTATAATGTTATCGGATAGTTATAATATTCCTTATGAAACTATGTCAATTTGAAAAATTGAAGTAAACGCATCTCGAACCCTATACAAAAGGCTACATTATATTTATAGCGGAAAATCGATGTATGTCAAAAACGACACTTGAAAATTTTATGGCTTTACTTCAGAGGTAGATAACTCTGAAAGTAAGAGTTTAAAGTTTAAAGATATAGTTTATTAAGGAAGATTATGGTTGTATGATGCTAATAAAAAAATTAAATTACAACTTCTTCTGGAACTTCAAGCATGAATATCTCAAAATCTTGCAGGCATAGAGCAATGCTGAATGCTCGGATTCGGGTTCTGCGTCAAAAAATAAGTAAGGAAACATACCTATATATATAGTCAAAAGTTTATTCTATTTTCTTATTTTGTCACCTAAGAATTTAAAAGTAAAAAAGACTTCCAACTAGCAATTGTAGGACTAGTATAGATTTTGAAAAAAATTTTCTAAAATATTTACCAGGGAATAAAATGGTATTTTTATACCCTACACCCAGGGTATATTCACTTTGTCCTTCCGTTTGTAACGCAGAGAAGGAGGCGTGGCAGATATAGAAAATAATATATATTCTTGATCAGCGTCATCACCTGAGTCGATGTAGCCATGTCCGTCTGTCTGGCTGGGTGGCTGGCTGGGTGGCTGGCTGGCTGGGTGGCTGGCTGGGTGGCTGGCTGTGTGTTGAAATACACTTTTTGGGAAAACTGAGCAAGATAATTCAATGAAATTTAGTACACTGCCTCTGTCGTCAAAGATAGCTCGGGGGATTGAAAATGAGTGAAATCGGTCAACGGACACGCCTATCGCCCATACAAAAAATATAATCAAAATGCAATTTTAGGAGTATTTTTCACGACAATGCAACCAAAATACGCATAAATACTAAGAATTGTAAGCGCAAGCTCTGAGAAAAAACTGAACGAATTCGGACAAGAGGGCGTGGCACCTCCCATATAAGCAAAAGCTTCAAAACGCTATTCTGAAAGCGTTTTTTGAGATATTTGAACCAAATTTGACTCAGACAATAAGAATCATAAATGAAAGCTCTCAACAAAAATTGGGTGAAATCGGACAAGGGGGCGTGGCACCTCCCATATAAGCAAAAGTTTCAAAATGCTACACTGAAAGTAGTGTAGGGTATTTAATGTTTGGCCTGGCCAAATTTTACACCCTTACTAGTTTTTAATTGGAACGGAAATTTTTCATTTTTATTAAAAATGCCTATTTCAAAAAACTAAATAGAGATCTAAGCAACTTCTACACCTCTGAAAAAATTATAAAAAATATGTGCCCTCTCTAGGGACTATACTTCAGTAAAAAAAAAATGGGGTAATCGATATTGGTTCAAAAGTTATTAACAATAAAGTGACACCGTACCGTGAAAGTCTTTTTTCAGTAGTAGAGAAAAGCAAGGTATTTTATGAAAGAAGTGCATTAAGCATAAAATGCTAACACAAAGAAAACAACATTGTCAAAAGTGGCAGAAACGTAGTTATTTTAACCACGTGGTGGCCCAAATTTTTAGCATGACTCGTTTGTGGCAGTTTTAGCTACGCGCGTTTCAACTACGTTTGTGAGTGATTTAACAATTCGCGTTGCTAAATAAAAAACAAAAGAAAAAAAAAATGTTTGAATTTTTGGTTTGTCAATGTAAACTGACATTATTTTCTTTTTTTATTTTCAATTTTATGCTTTAAATAATTTTTTTTTTTTTTTTGTTTTGATATTGGGGAGATTTGAATCTGGAACCTGTCGTGTGATAGATGCGGACGTTAGCAACTCAGCTGCTACGGGCACCATTATTGTGAAGTTGACTGAAAGTCTATTTGTTTTGAAATGAGCTGATTTGGATTTTACTACGTTTCGTGATGTTTTGACTTCGTTTCGTTGCTGATTTGGATTTAAAAACGCTTGGCAACCAGCACTGTTGAATAAGTTTCAACCACGTTTGTGAGGGATTTAGCAACGCACCATACAAATATGAGCTTGGAGCGTTGTTAAATCCAAATCAGCAACGAAACGTAGTTAAAACACTCACAAACGTGGTTTTTCTTCGCTCTGTGTAGAATCGTCCAAAGAACACGTGTATATTTTTTCAGAATTACCTGAGCCATTTTATAATTTTTAAAAAATTGGTCAAAAAAAAAATTAAAAAAGGTTTAAAAATTTTGGAAAAATTCGAGCCTTTAGACGATTCCAAGCAATTTATGCCTTACACAAGTTTTTCATAAGATGAATTCCTTTTCTCTACTATCGAAGAAAGACTTGCAAGTCTTTATTGTTAATAACTTTTGAACCATTATCGATTGTTCCAAATTTTTCCTATGGTGTAGTTTCTAGATATGTGGAGGGTGCGTTGCGCACATATTTTTTATAATTTTCTCAGAGGCGGTGAAGTTGCTTAAAATTATATTTATTTATTTGAAATAGGGCTAATAGGCAAACGAAATCGCTTCAGTTCCTGTTTCTATGTCTAAATCTCATTATATTCGCCTGATTTTTTTTTTTTTTTTTTTTTTTTGGAAAAGTTCTGAGAAGGAGCAGTGCATGTTTTTTTTTAAAGTGGACGGTGCCACGCCTCTAAATAGAAAAAACGCTTTCACGGCTAAACCGGTGCATCAATGTTTATGAAATTTGGTATGGAGATATGGTTAGCACTATGGAATGATAACATGACCATTATGATTTTAAGTGGGCGGTGCCACGCCCCTAAATGCAACAAAACGGTCTCAAGGCTAAACCATTGATTTTTATAAAATATGGTATGGAGACAGGGTTAACACCAGAAACGATAATAACATAATGATCAGTTTTTAAGTGGGCGGTGCTACGCCCCTAAATTGAAAGAATGCTCTCATGGCTAAGCCGTTGAATCGACTTTATGAAATTTTGTAGGGGCAGGCACTTAGGAAGGATAATATGACCTTTATATTTTTAAGTTGGCTTTGCCATGGATACTGACGAGCGTTTGTTTGCTTAAGTCAACAGTTGGGTAGTATGTTTAAAGCCAAATCGATAATTGAATTTGGGCCACAAGGCAAACTATAGTTTTCAATAGCAAATGAAAAATTTTGGTTCCAAAAAAATACTATTTATTTTATTCCCTTGTCCATTTTTAAATCATTACTTGTTGTTACATAAAATCCATTTTTTTTATTTAAAAAAAAAAACCTTTTTTACATCTAAACACATATTAATACGCAAGACAAAATTTTGTCCATCTTTTTTTACTATGTTAGAAATGGAGTACGACTTTAAACTATACACCATTAAAAAGTCATTTACGTGTAGATGTGCACAAAGTTAAAATTATTTTAATATTTTGACTCCAAGCCAGGTAAAATTAAGTATAAATTTTCAATACTAACAACAACAAAATAAACGACCACACAATGCTGAAAAGAGGATATGCAGCACAAAGAGAAAGACAAAAGTGTTTTTTTTTTTTTTCTTTTCGTTTCACATTTGTCATTAAACCACCAAAATTATTTAATTCATTTGTGGTCAAATTTTGACTATTGGGCGATTCTAGTTTAAATTATAAGGTGGCTCACTTAACAAATTTTTGGTCTATACGTTTCAATGGTTTCAAAATGAGAAGTCCCTATTAACTCTGGAGACACATTGAACACTAAATTATAAATAAGATTAATTATGTATAATAATGTTATTTAGGATTAAGATTTTTAAACTTATTGTTTGTCTCCTAAGATGAGAAGATTCAATAAATGAATTTAAGTATAAAAAAAAAAAAAAAAAAAATGAGAAGAGACTTAATATGCCAGATTTATTAGATCATTATTATTTGAGTAAAAATAAATGTATAAATATATGATATTTGGATCTGAAATCACACTTAGAATCCTGAATTTTTTTGTGCAGCAGTGTAACAGAAACATTTTGTATGCCTGACAATTAGCACGGTTACTTAAAGTTTAAAATCAATTCCAGTATAAACTTCACGTGGTTCTACACATATAATTAGTATGTTTCAGTATATTCGTACATATTTTCTACAACTTGAAAAAATCAAGCGGAGTTTTTGATATTTTTTAATATTAGAGTACAGAAAAGATTTTAAAATTTTAGCTGACTGCAGCAACGTCACAAATATCCTTTTTCTTTTTACTCAGTGTTTGTAAAATTTTATTATAATTCCTTTTATGTTATGATATTTTATTATTAACATTTTATTCAAAAAAAAAAAAAAAAATCAATAATCCAGTAACTGTGAGAAATTTTTATAAATTAATAATTTTTTTTATCTTAATTTGATAAAAGACATATTTTCGTCATTTATCACTGTTTTTTCGTTAAATCACTACATTTAAAAAAATAAAATCAAAGTTATACTTTTCGCTGAAAATTATTTATCGCTTTTGTCGTTTGATAAAATATAACACTATACAGCCTTTGCTAAACAGCAACTGTACAAAGCCAACACTTAGAACTAGTGCGTTCTAACTATACGAATTAGCCACGGAAATTTTATGCATTTTCCACATACCACAAAGTAGCGATGTCTAGCACGTGGTTTCTTTTCGCGCCAAGACATTTTTCTTAATTAAAATAAATTATATAATACGATATCTAAAATATCGTGCATTTGTGATCGTTACAAGTGCAACGCCGCTAAATTGCACTTCAAAAATCAAAATAAAGAAAATTATTTCTCATGGTTATTAATGGATGGATAATTGTGTTTCTCCGTTGGTGATGTTTTATTTGTTTACGAAGAAACGACCGTAAGTGCGCTTTAGTTCCTTTTTTTATTTTTTTAATTGACGGCAGAGTCATATTACAAAAAAACATTAAGAAAAAAATCATAACTCTAAAAATTATTTTTCACCCATGCAAATCAATTCGCTAGGGTGTTTTGTTATTGTGATAAATTTTATGTTTATTTTCATAAATGTGCCATGCGTATGTTATTGTTTACATATGTGTACGTACATATGTATACATATGTGTCGCATACATATGTACGTTGAAAAGTGTTTAGTCTGAAACTCCAACGTCGTTCACACTATGACCAATGACAAAGTGACCACTCACAATTAGTACAATTCTTTAAGTCTGTCAAGAGGCATCGCCTTTGTTTTGTGTTCCGTTTGAAGGGCACTTGAAATTTTGTTACATTTTTTGCTTTATTTCAGTACTTCAGTAGATACAGTTAAAAATAAATTTTCGAATAAAATTAAAAAATAATTTATTCGAATCTCAAACTTTCGATATCACGTAAGAAAAGGTAAGCCGAAAGGATGAGAGCCGAATCTTTGCGCTCAAAGGGATACCTTTTTGTAATACTTTAGGATTTTTATTTCAAAAAATGAATCCATATTTGTAAATCTTTTTCATCTTTTAATTTTATTTGTTTATTTTTAAGCATTCATACGATACGATACGTAAAATGTTAAATAAAAATTATTTTTATTTTTTAGTACTATGGTGGATACTGATATTTTGCTGAGCAACGAGCAACGAAGGTTCGGGGAACTTCCAATTGAAGCAAGACATTCAATTTGCTTGTAAGTTATTGTTTAAAATAAAAAATATTTTAAAGTTTAAGACAAAAATTGTAAAAAACTCTTCTCCGCAGGGAGATCGCAAAACGAAAACGGCAGAGTGTGGCGACCAGCATTTTTATTCCGGTAAGTTTATAATGAATTGAAATGAATGGATTTGAGCTGAACTGAATAGAATTGAATTGAATTGAATTGAATTGAATTGAATTGAATTGAATTGAATTGAATTGAATTGAATTGAATTGAATTGAATTGAATTGAATTGAATTGAATTGAATTGAATTGAATTGAATTGAATTGAATTGAATTGAATTGAATTGAATTGAATTGGATTGAATTGAATTGAATTGAATTGAATTGAATTGAATTGAATTAAATTGAATTGAATTGAATTGAATTGAATTGAATTGAATTGAATTGAAATTAAGATAAATTACATGGGTTCTAATGTAAGTTTTTCGATTACGTACAATTGTTGAGTATGGCATTTTTGTTAAATAGTTAAATGCTGTATATCCTAAAATCATTTTTAACTGCCTCTGTAGGATCGGTACTATCCAATACTAACTGTAGGACTCTAAAAAAAATGTATTTTGGCAACTGCTTTGCCTTTGCTACATGGTATTCTTTGCCACGCACTGTTGTGACTTCGTGTATTTAAGGTCGAGTCAGACAAAATTTTGAGAGTGGGGAAGTATGGTGGTGGGCGTTTACCGTTCAAGCTATCAGGTCAGAAAAAAATTTATTTCATTCGAATCAAAAGTTTTTAATCAGGCATTTTCTGAAATCCTATTTAATTCGGAATCGGAATGAAAGCAATCTTCAAGAGCTCTGCAATGCGACAAATAAGATGAAATCGGATTTGTTTTTCAACAAATAAAATTTGCAAATGGATCCTATTCTAAACTACCAATAGATCTTTTTGCCAAAAGTGTGGTGTATAGAAATGCTCTCAGACTGAAAGAAGCGAACCATTTCAAACACCAAATTTTTGTACATAGCAATGTAGCTGATATTAAAAATATCACAACAGACTATTTACCACCAACAACACGGTTCGACAGGAAGTTTTCAGTTAAATTTTCATCCAGGGACTACTGGACATCGCATCACCTCGACCAACCAAATGAAATAAATATAAACACAGATGGTAGGAAATATTTCTTATAAAAAAATAAACATTTATGTTGATAGTCAAGCAGCTCTTAAAGCACTTAAAAGCAACACTATTAATTCTAAAACGGTATCAAACTGTTACAAATCTTTGCAAAGCCTGAGCAATAATAACTCAGTACGATTACTGTGGGTTCCTGGACATTGCAACAATGTGGGAAATGAAAGGGCTGACGAGCTTGCTAAACAAGGTGTGCAGTTGCTCAATGCTCCCTTGATTGCAGAAGTACCACTCAAGTTTTACTATACGCAAAAGACTAAGCAACTAGAAATCTTAGCGGAAAATAGATGGCTAAACAATACAAAAAACAAAAGACCCAACAAATTCTGGCCCTCTTACAATAATAACAAAACTACATATGAATTCTCTCTTAGCAAAATTAATTGCAGACTGTTGATTGGTGTTACAACTGGACACTGCCTAATTGGACACCATGCATACAGGATGGGATTAATATCAAACAACTGGTACAGAAACTGTTCCGAACCCGATAAGGAAGAAACGTAAAGCACGTCTCGTGCTATTGCCCCGCGCTAACCAGGTGCAGAATGGCTACTCTTGGGCAGGCTATGCTCGGCTCCATAAATGAGATAGCTGGAACAGCATTATCGAAACTAATGAATTTCGCCTTAAAAACTGGAGCCTTTGATATAAATGAAAATCATGAAGCCAGAACACTGCTATTCTTCTAACAAAAGGTAGTTTGTGGTAACGCTATGGACCTAGTTGGTCTATGTGAGGATTTTGCTCATGCAATTACCGCCACCCTAACCTAACCTTCCTAATCGATTTACGAAAACATAAATCCGATTTGGAGTTAATTATGGAAATGCGGAGCTCTTGAAAATTTCTTTCATTCCGATTGCGAAGTGAATCGGATATCAGAACATAACCCAATATGGTAAAAGTATAAAAAATGCTGTCGAACAAAAATTTTGGGGCGTTTGACGAGTCGGACACGCCGAAGATACCTAGGTTACGAATTAAAAAAATTTATTACCACAGAGCCAATTTTTGCAGAATTGGTCAATAAAAATATTCAAAATCAAGTGGTAACATTGTCGGACAAAAATATTGGGACATAACAATAGCCGGACAAAAAATGTCACCTTAATTAACAAAAAAGTGAGTGAACGAGCACTAAAATATTCTTCGTTGCCGGCAGAGGAAAAAACTTTCACTGACCCTTACTAACTTCACCTCTCCAATATTTCTCTCAAACATACTACCCCCTTTTTTCCATCTCTTAAGGGGGCTCCCATACAAAATATTGACAAAAACATCATACAAAAAATTCCTCATTGCCGGGAGAGGAAAAAAATTTTCACAAACCCCCATTAAGTTTTCCTCCTCAACATTTTTCTCGAGCATACTATTCTTTTTTTTCCACTTCTTAAGGGAACTGCCATACAAAATTTAGATAGAAATATGGGAGGCTTCTTAAGGGGTGGATAAAAGGGGCAAGTATGTTTGAGAGAAATATTAAAGAGGAAATATTAGTGGGGGTCGGTGAAAATTTTTTTCCTCTCACGGCAATGAGGAATTTTTTTTTATGTTTTTATCAACATTTTGTAAGGGATTCCCCTTAAGTGGTGGAAAAAAGGGAGTAGTATGTTTGAGAGAAATATTGGAGAGGTAAACTTAGTGGGGGTCGGTAAACATTTTTTTCCTCTCCCGGCAACGAAGGATATTTTAGTGCTCGTTCACTCACTTTTTTGTTAATTAAAATGACATTTTTTGTCCGACAATGTTAATACTTGATTTTGAATATTTGTATTGACCAATTTGGCAAAAATTGGCTCTGTGGTAATACATTTTTTTTTTTTTTTTAACTTTGGCATATTCGGCGTGTCCGACTCGTCAAACACCCCAAAATTTTTGCCCGACAGCATTTTTACACTTTTAACATATTAAAAACTTTTGATTCGAATGAAAACCAAGGTTGTGTTCATACATTTTTTTCTGACCATACTTCCCCACTCTCAAAATTTTGTCCGACTCGACCTGAACATTAAATACACGAAGTCTTAGCAGTTTATGAATTTTTTTTTTTTTTTGTACGCGGTCCCACGGACTAGTAGTATTTGGTAAAAGGGCATTCGAATTGATTCTATTATTTTCTGGGCTCAATAGATAAGTGTGACTTGTGACCCTCAACTAGAATCAGTACTGGACGTTTGATAATCTTTTTACGGAGCCAGTCATCAAATCCAAATGTCACATACTCAAAAAATGTTTCTGATCGCATCCAGCATAACTTTTTCCAAAGCTAGAACTAGTGCTTATTCGATGTACTGATGAAAAACACTTTTTTTTCAGGATTATTCATCTCGATCCGATAATCCGGCACAAGTACCTAGATATATCAAGCATAAACACAAGCGGCCGAGATAATAAGACTGGTTGCTTTAAGTCGGCCTCTCATTTTTTGATTTTTTCGTAGAAATCAATGAAGCACGAAAATACCAGTAATAAATAAAAAAAAGCATAATTTAATGTAGTCGGCCAGGTACTGTTTCTTTTTCTAATATCATTCGGAATACCTTGTATGTTATTTATTAAATAAAAATTAGATTTATAGAATTCTTACGTAAGATTGTATAGGGAGAGATTAATGGCCGACCCCTCTAATAATGATCACAAAGTTTAGTTACCTTCAATATTTTGCACAACAATTTAATTTTTCGACAGCAGCACGCAATTTTTATTAAAATTCATGCGAGATCGTTACTTTCGAAAGATACTAGCAAACTAACAATTTTAAAGAAAAAATTAAAAGCTTGATCCTAGGAATTTTTTTGCACGCAAAGAAAAGAAACGTTATTTTTTTCAAAAACATTTTTTTGTCGATAAATAATAAAAACCATTTACTATTACGCCGCATTTTATGCCAAAGTGGCCGATTACTAGAGGTGGCCGACCTTAGGTGCCGTTACCCTACGCACACAAAATTTAGTGGCATCAAAATAAACAATCGCAAACTAACTGAACCCCTCATAAAGGGTTTTTCAATAAGAGCGCTACAAAAGTTTTTTTGAATAAAACAAAAACGTTTTGGATATCAATGAAATTCTTTATTCCTGTGAAAGTACATTCGATGCCATTATGTATGGAACTCGACTTCTTTTGCATGGTCACCACGGGCACGCTTGCAGAAGTCCTGATGCTGAACCCAATTTTCGACAGTTTTCAAGCATAAATCGGCCGATACTGCTGCAATTTCACGATCGATATTCGTACGAAGTTCATCAATCGTCGCTGGTTTGACGTAGCCCCACAGAAAATAGTCTAACGGAGTCAAATCGCACGACCTAGGCGGCCAATCTACTGGGCCATTTCGTGAGATAACACGTTCACCAAACTTGGTTTTCAATAAATTGATTGTGACATTCGCAGTGTGGCGCCGTCCTGTTGAAACCACATATTGTCCAAGTCCATATCATCCAATTCGGGCCAAAAATATTCGGTTATCATTGAACGAAAGCGATTCCCATTCACAGTAATGTGCCGGTCTTGATCATCACGGAAGAAGTACGGCCCAATGACGCCGCCGGCCCATAAACCCCGCCAAACTGTAATTTTTTCGGGATGCAATGGTGACTCATGGAGTACGTGTGGATTGCTGCCTGACCAATAACGCATATTTTGCTTATTGACGAAGCCATTCAGCCTGAAATGAACTCATCGCTGAAGATGACGTAGCTCTCTCAAAGTTGAGGCCACTGACTCCGAATTTCGGTAGTAAATTTTAATAATTTCTACTCGTTGTTGGCTCGTATATCTTTCCATGATGAAATGGCAAACCTTACTGAAGAGAAATGTCAAGAGAGCGGGAAAAAAGATGGCGTCGTTTGCTGTCCCTATCGGTGTACTTTTGTAGCGTCCCTATTAAAAAACCCTTTATGTTTAGAAAACAAAAACATCAGGGGTATGATAGGACAAATACTCATTTATTGATCAGCAAAAAAAAATGTTAGTGCACTCCATAAATGTTATGAATGTTTTATTACTGGCGCGCAGAAATTTTTTTGTGTAGAATATGACTTAATGTTGAATGAGATCTCCATGATTTTTTTTTTTTTTGTTTAAAGTATGGTCGCTGAATCCGAATTTGGCAACTGTTTTCTATAGCAAGTCTATGATTTGTGCTATCTTTGCTTTAAAGTCCAAAAGGCGCTATTTTCAAACTTATAGCGCATATCCAGGAAGTAGTGTAATTGTAATCCAAAGTACATTTTAAAATACTCATACAACCTGATCTTGATAAATTCTATCTACTAAAATTCTAAATTTTTCTTCCTAACTTTACAGAAAGAACTTTCCCGTAAGATACGTTTTGTAAAAAAGCATCAAAGGCGTGAGAAAAATGAAAGTGCCATCCTTAAACAAGCCAAATTGAAGAAACTGATAGCAGAGAAGAAAAACAGTCTGAATAAATCAAGCATCCTTAAAAAGAAAAGCCAAAAAATTAAACGCAAACAAATACAACAACAACAACAGCCAAAAGTATCCAGATTGCAAGCACTCAATCATCCTGAGAGCTATGCCATCATTAAACCAAAAATTACCACTCAAAAAATACGTTCTATACTTGAAAGCCTTCGCGAAAGTCAAGACGAGCATGAAGAGCCCGATGAGCCGAAAGTACAACAGAAACTACAAAAGGAAGGCAAACTGCAAGAACAGCATGAACCCCAGGGACAAGATGAAATGGTGCAACTGTATGCATTGAAAGAACAAGATGAACTGCAGGAACAGCATGGTCCCCAAGGGCAAAGCGAAATGGCAAAATTGCATGAATTGAAAGAAATGGATAACACAATTCAAGAAGAGCATATTAGTCCTGAACAAGACAAACTTCTCAAACTGTATGAATTTCAAGAGCAAGAAAAACTTCATAAACAGCATGGTTTCCAAGGACAAGACGAATTTCAAAAGCAGAATGAACTGCAGGTGCAAGATAAACTGCAAAAACAACATGGCCTCAAAGGACAAGGCGAACTGCTAAAAACGTACGAATTGCTAGAACAAGATAAACTGCCGGAACAACAGAAATTGCAAAAACAAGGCGAACCGCTAAAACCGTATGAATTGCAGGAAAATGAAAGAATTCAACAACATGGCCAAATGCTACAACAGAATGAGCAGGAAAAACAGTATGAACTAAAAGAACAACACGCTTTACAAGTGAATCTTCCCATGACCCAAAAAGAACAAACCTTTTTAATGCGCCATTTGACAAAGCACACGAAATTGGTGGAAGAACAAATTCAATTAGGAGCAGAACAGAAAATGACCATCAGTTACACAGTAGAATTGCCAGAGAATCTACTTGATATGGAGAATAACATATCTCAAAACTATATATCAAAGACTGAAATTTCCAAAAGTCTTAAGGCACCGAAGGACTATAACTATGCTGATATCGATAGTTATGGTACTTTGTATACCAAAGATGAATCAGCAGCAAAGACACAAAATGCTCAAAATATGGAAATCGCAGAAGAAAGACTTTTGAAGAAAGAAACATATTTGAGAGGTGGTGAATGTGATAATGCCGTCAATCATTACAATCAATCAGCACCGCTTGGATCTTGTCATGCTTTATTGGCAGGTAATAACAGAAACTGGAATCTGACGAGTGAGAATCAATTACAACAGAACCACCTACCAATTCACCACAAAACACATGTTGAACAATCAAATACCCAGAGCTGTCAAAGGTATATAGCTCAAAGATTTTGCGTAATTTTAATGCTTCCATTAAATATTTTTCATTTATTTAATTTCAGGTTAATGTCACAAGAAAACATAAGCCACCAGAAAACAAGAAATAAATGTTCTACAAATTTATATGCAACATTTGATACTTCGCACAACAACGATTCTAATGTGGGACAAAGTAATCGTGTTGTCCAACTTGATATGGATAACCACCACTACAAGCAATCACATTTAATGCCCCAAATGCCCCAAGAAACCAACTATATGGAGCATAATTTTACGCAAATACCCGATAATGCAAGAGGATTGCCATTTTTTGCACAACCTACATATCCTTATTTTTATCAACAACAACCGAAGCCACAACAGCATCCGCCACAACAACAGAGACTGGTTAATGATGCCAGACTGTTACCACCGCCGCCGCCTACAGCACCTACAAATTATCCACCACAACAACAAAGACTATTAACTGACAACAGATTAATACAACCGCCAAATCCACCACAACATCATTCAACGCAACAACAGAGACAATTAATTAACAACAACCGATTATTGCCAGCACCGCCACCAACAGCACCTATTAATTATTCACATTATTGTCAGGATCGATTACAAATTGATCCAATTTTACAAAATTTAAACAGCCAAGAGCGACACTTGACCAATGCATCCAACGCGTTCAACACTTTCAACACATGGCACCGACCTACAGATACACAAAGTCACCATCGCAGGCACTTAAAATCGCATAGCAGAAGAACAGCACATCAGAAACCAAAAGCTCAGCCTCAATCTCCTTCAATAAATATTCAGCAGCACCACCAACAAAACATACCAACCACAACGTACACCGATTATATACCCAGATTACCACCTCAAGAGTTCTTTCATGACAATAGCACAGCATATCAAGCTTGCAACTGGTTTAGCAATCTATCGCAAAATTATCCAATGGATTTGACGATACCATTGCCACCAATGCCACCTCCGCAATATCGACATCCTCAAATAGAATATCAAATTCAACCGCCACTACATCAGAAATATTATCACCCATCCCATAGCAATTGTAATAGCTGTGGCATTGCGGTTCCGCCCTACACAACAGCACCACTACAAAATTTGAACCACATGATGGCACAACTTCAACCAGCAGATTTGAGTTTAAGAGATCCTAACGCATGGCTCTGGAATAAGCATCGCGAATATTTTCATTTTTGTGGGATTGATCATTCTAGCAATAATAATTGTAGAAATATAAGAACTATGTAAATTAAGATATAAATTTTAAGTATAATTTATATGTAAGTATGTGTGAGATTTTTTCTTAAGGAAACGTTATATTTTTAATAAATTGTATTTTAGTAAAAAAACAGAACAACTATTTGTATATCGGCCATTCCACGGGATGGACGGGACATGTCGTAGAGGTATAACGATAAAAAGTCCTGATTTAGAGGTTTGAATTGCGATATTGCTTTTTTCTTTTAAAGGCGTATATTTTTAGAATAACAAACGATATAATATTCTACATACAATTCTATATTGAATCCTGTGTTCCGAAGAATCGGTTCAAAAAGTTTGGGATGGACCGGACACAAAAAATTTATTGCTTTTTGGACAAAATTTTGATGTAATATTTCTACGAAATGACTTAAATAGGGTTAACAAAATAAATGCATACTTATTATCGATGCTTCATATTTTCAAGAAATGAATGGGTTTGTTTGAAAGTGGAATAAGTCCACTTTTTCATAAACTGAGATATTAAAGGGTTTGCGTACGACTCAATTTCAAAATATTGGCAAGCGTTATTAAACCGCTGTTAAGTGTTTACCACTGTAAATTAATCAAATTTTGTTATGCTGTAAAAATTTTTACAAATGTAATAGAAAATAGTTGAGTTTTTTTGGTCTGAATGGACTTATTCCACTTTCATTTATAATAAATTTAAAAATTTGTTATACTTTTGTATGACTTATTCCATTTTTACTCACAAAATATTTTGTAAACTAAAACAAAGGAAAATTAAAACTTAGAAAAATTTTACTTTAAAAACGGTTGGTGTTTCTTTTCTTTTCTTTTTGCTCAAGTAGGGCTCTGAAAATTAGTTACAACAACAACAAAAACAAAAAGTTCTTGTCGGACCTACTTTCTGAGATATAGCCATCGGAAGATCGAGATATATTTTTTATAAAATTTATTATAAGTTGGGAACCCCTGAAAGGATTTTAATAATATTAGTGGCATACGAAAGATATGCTAATTTGCTACAAAATTGATTTCCAAAAATTTTAATGCGAGTCGTGGTTTTAGAGGTATTGCAAATTTTCAGAAATTTTGACCATTTTTTTTTTTTTAAAGCACTATGTTTTTAGATAGTTTTCGATCAATTCCGATTCCTGTAGACTCTTCCGATGCTTTCCAATAACTTACTTTTTTGTTTTCCTATAAAAAAATACGTAATGCAAGAAATCAAGTACAAATTACATGTCAAATGAAAGGTAATAAATTGAGCTTTTATAATATGTTACTAAAACTATGCATCAATGATACAGTTTTTGGAAAAATAGAGCTTTAACATATCTTTCGCATGCCACTAATATTATTAAAATCCTTTCAGAGGTTCCCAACTTATAATAATTTTTATAAAAAAATATATCTCGATCTTCCGATGGCTATATCTCCGAAAGTAGGTCCGACAAGAACTTTTTGTTTTTGTTGTTGTTGTAACTAATTTTCAGAGCCCTACTTGAGCAAAAAGAAAAGAAAAGAAACAACAACAGTTTTCAAAGTAAAATTTTTCTAAGTTTTAATTTTCCTTTGTTTTAGTTTACAAAATATTTTGTGAGTAAAAATTAAGTCATACAAAAGTATAACAAATTTTTAAATTTATTATAAATGAAAGTGGAATAAGTCCATTCAGACCAAAAAAAACTCAACTATTTTCTATTACACTTGTAAAAATTTTTACAGCATAACAAAATTTGATTAATTTACAGTGGTAAACACTTAACACCGGTTTAATAACGCTTGCCAATATTTTTAAATTGATTTAAAAGCAAAATCTTCTGCATAGCAGTAGATGAAAAAATGGACTTATTCCACTTTCAAAAAAATCATTTTTGTAAAAATGTTTTTCATGAAAAATTCTTTTGAGTAATTTTTGATGAAATCGTGGTCTAACGAGTCTGTAATTTTCAAAATATAAAGAGGACATATATAGCTAGCTATAACTACCATAAACTCAATTTTTGCGGAATTGGACTTATTCCACTTTCAAATAAACCCATTCAAATGTTTGAAAAGTTTTGGGATCGTTATTATCAAATTAATTATGCAATATAATTGTAGCTAAATTTATTTATAAATTCGTGACTTACAAAAATATAACATTTGGGTTGCTTGGACTCAATTTTGGGAAATGCATCAAAAAAAAATTATTTTTAAAAAAACCACGATTACCCCGAATAATCACCCATATTCCCAATTGTCGTTTCTATCTAAATTTGGAGTCTGGAAATATATTGAAACGACGAGGAGTGTTTATCAAGCAATTAGGAACACGAAGCATATGTTTGTTTGCTTCGTTTTCCTAACCCCTCGATAAAATTTCCTCGTCGTTCCTATATATTGAAAAATATTAAAATATATTGGAACAAAAATCCTATGACATCTACTAGAAAATAGTGTATAGAATAAAGCACAACCGGTTTCAAAGCAATCGGTTCATTGGTTTTGGAGTAATTTTGGGTATCGAATTGAAAAACGTAGTTTCGAAAAAAACGCGTTTGAAAATTTAAGAATGAATAAATGATAAAATTTGTCAACTTACATGGAATCGTCGATACCAGGCCCATAGTGAAGGTCGTCTACGGTCGACGGAATACTCATGGCTTCTAAATTTTGTTATCGGTGCCGTATTCGACTTTCTTTTGTCTGTTCCTGTGCTTGCAGCTCGGCTTTCGCTATGCGAGTTTCATCTTCTTGCGTAGCGAATAAGTGCGCTCCTGACCCAACCGATATTCCCGACATGTTCATAATTTTGAGAAGTGAGGTGACACCATTATTGAACGTGAATGCTGCCAGAAAAACAGCAAAAAAAAAAAAAAAAAACAGCGCCGACCCGTTTACGTTTTCGGCTGTAACTCGCTTATTTATCAAGATATTACCTTGCCTAGGTGTTCTTAAGACGTCAAACTTAAAGAAAATGCGAAAAAAATAAAATAGATTTTTTCAAACGTCTAGGTGTATATCTCCCCTTAACCCCTCTATAAACACTTCTCATCGATCCAATATATTTACAGGCTTCAAATTTAGAAACAGGGCGACGATAAGAACTAAAACGCCTCAGAAACGACAATTGGGAATAGGGCCGAATATGAAAGAGGGCGTCAAAAAAGTGGGCTAAGAATTTTTAAAATTTTTTTGAAGGTTATTTAGAGATCACGCAACGTTGACTTATACAAAATCTTGTCTTAATGCTGTTTTTATTTCATTGCGTTCTCATAAATGATCGGAATGAGCTGAGCGATATCTCTAATATGTTTGTTTGAATCAAAGTATGTAAAAAAGTAAAGTCTGGAACCTAAATTCAACCACAAATTATTTTTTTTTTTTTTTTTTTTTTTTTTCAAAAATACCTACAAAAAGCGAAATTTCGAAATTTTACCCTACTCTAAAACTTCACTTCGGATAAAACTTGTTATTCCAAGGACACCACGCAATCACGCAATAAACAATTCACTTAAGCTTCTCAACCCATTATATCCTGTTTTTTTGGTTCTTTTTGAGCCCTGTTTTTCTACCAAAAACTTGGTCATAATGGGTTAATGCGTTCTTCAAGAATATTCTGCGGAAAATTTTATTGGGGTTCTCCAAAGGCGGGCAATGTTTAAAACTTAAGAATAATGCGTAAAATCCGTAATAAGATGCAATAATTAAAAATTAATAAAATTATAAATTATTTTGGATGGACGGGACAGATTTCGTAGAATAACTAAATGTTGCAGTAACTACCTTTAATATCATGTCAAGACAAAAAAATGTTTGTACTGTATCTGTACTGCTACCAATTGAGATAATCACTTCATTTAAAAATTATTTTGCTTGTTTTTGCAAGCGCTACAAATAATGTTATCACAACTTTTTGAAAAATCTACACCCAGTGGGTACAAATGGAAAAAATTGATTTTTTGTAACTTTGGCGGCCTATACCGCTCAAAATATCAACTTATGGATATCGCGTTCGAGATCAAAAAAACGTAGAATTTTATTGCCCGTAATTTTTGTTCAAAATTTTTTCTGTTCGACCAACAGGAAACGAGATAAATTGAATCAAACATATTTCAAGATGGCGGCTAATGCGCAAGGGTGGGGAGGTCACCTTTTTGACGTTAAGCTTTTTTAGTGGTCCTAAAAACATTAAGCAAAAAAAATTGCAGTGCGCAATTATTTCTAGGTCTTCATACATTTTTTGACAACTTTACTGTACTATAAACTGTCCATGAAGTTAGAGTCTAATTAAAATGGTTTTATGTTGACTATATGAAAATTATACTAATTTTACGAACTTTAGTCATTATTTGCAAGAATCTAAAATTCTATGCATTTTTCAACTTAGGAAAGCATGACAATTAAGATTAGAGAAAAAAAAAAACTACTAAGCATGGCTATGGTGACATATGTTTCGGTTACCGCCACGTAACCATCATCAGACCAATTTATGTTTTTTATTTAATTAGTATAAGTTAGAGTCTAATTTTATTCATTTCAAATAAAATGTCTGCCCATTCCTTTCAGCGCCTCATATTAGAAAAAATAGAAAACCTATTTGCATCATATTGAAGTCCATTTTTTCGTACGATTTTGAAATCAGCTTAAGTAGTTATGTAAGTACATAGTATATGTATATTTATGCCACTCTGTCGATTACGTTTCTTCACGACCAGCTTTCTTTGTGTCAACTTAAAAATTTGTTCACCTCGCTGGCACGGTCCGTGAGTACCGCCTACACAGTGGGAAAAAGGGCAAATCTAGGGGCGTTTAATTTAATTTTTGTTATTAAGAATTGCAGAAATTTGTATATGCGTACCGTTTCCCAATACCCCAACTAGCTTATTAGTACTTTTTATTTTGGCTTACGAGATTTCCATGAAAAGCTGTGAGCTTTCAAACTTCACTTATATTTTCCTATATGATTCCTTTTGACTGTGAAATACCCAAAATGAACCGCCAGTTCCTACCATCTTTAATAGGGTTGCCAAACATAAAGCGTTTTTATTAATCTTAGTACTGAAAATGTAATATAAATAATACTTTCTGATTCACTACCTTTCTAAAGTAGATCCGAACATGAAAATCGGTTAAGAAATGTTTGAACTAAGGACATTATTGTGAAGCCGCATAGGTCGATTTAACGTTCTGTAATGCTGAAAAAATCATAATTCTTAAGATACCGTCTTGATTTTGGATTCGTATGAAAGTTAAATTGGTTTTTTTTTTTCAAAAAAATATAAAAGCGATATACTAAATTTTTAGCGGAATCCGAGTTGGTGAAGCCAAATCTTGTTGCAGTAGGAATGAAATATTTCATTGTGGAAGGTGCGGCAAAAGTAGTGTCATTATGCAAATCTGGCCTAACTTTTGGAAATAGTATCAAATGTCATTGTGCTTTAACATTTATATTGCAGACTGTTAAGGAATTAGTCGACGACAAGCCAATTACCCAAATATTTTCCGAGGAACAGTTCAAAATTCCATAAATCAAGCAGAAATGTGCATTAACTTAAGAGGTGCTCATTTGACCGACATCATTTTTTCAACTGCCTACATGCGTAAACTTTCTGTGGAAATAAATTACAAATGTTTCCATTTATAGCAACTTATTGGTTATATCCGTAAATATCACAAAAACATGTTTTTTGTTTTCGGTAACTAACGTTTTACTAAGCTAAGTCAAAATATTATTTTTTATATGAAAAAATCTCTTATGTTGCACAGTTGCCCATAAAAAAACAAAAGCCGCGAATGTCATTTTCATTATGTAGTGACATTAATGATTTTGTTATCTATGTTCTAGTCCAAAAGTTTTATTAAATTAATGCAATCTTTTCTTTACTTTCACATAATATTGGTAGGAACATAGTTTTTGTCCCGTCCATCCCAAAATAAGCATTTTTTTGTTTGTCATCATAACTGTAAAATAGGTTTCTTTAAAATAGGGTTCCGTTATATGTAAGTACAGATAGCACACAACATTTTTTTGTCTTGACATGATATTAAAGGTAGTTACTGCAACATTTAGTTATTCTACGAAATCTGTCCCAATTGTCTGTGCGCAATTTTTTCTAGGTCATCGTACAATTTGACTGTACTATTAGTAGATGATGTGAAATTGATAACATTAAGTTTGATAAAATGATATCAATCAAATAACCGATTATTATGGCACATCACATTATGACATTACTTTTGCCAACTTTATGGACCTACACCACTTTTCCCTTCAGCGCCTCAGCTTATTTATTCAGTCTAAAAATAAAAATGTTTGTATCGATTTCTTGTACTACGTATAAATGTTGTTAAAAATGGATTTACTTACAGCTTGATTTGGAAGTTCAAGTGACTTAGAGGTGTCCCTAATAGTCCGCCGCAATCTTTGAATTTTATTCCCAAAAACTTTGTAATCGTCTTCAAAGAATAAATCCACGTTGCTTATCATTTTAATATTAATTGTTGGAAACAAAAAATTAACTCCAATTGTTATTTTGATTTTCAACGCTGTGGTGCAACATTCTTCTGTCAAAGGAAAACAAAATTTACAAGATTTTTGTGTAAAATGAACTTATTCGTAAATGTCTTACTGCATCCTTTTTTATACAAGCTGTAATAGAAAAACTTGCTGCTATTAAGATTTTTCATGGAATTCCGATTTTTATTGCAGAAAATTCATATAATTTTCTCTTCTCTGCAACTTTTATTTGATGTTTGTTTCTTGAATTATTAATTATACAAATCCGAATGCATCAGTCATCGGAAACATTTTTCATTCGCCTAAATTTGGCAGTTGCGGCGACCAAAATTAAGGTGACTCAGCAGCCATCATATTCGTGTGGATTTGAAGTGAATGCTTCTGCGGTTGAGTAAGTCTCTTTTCATAAGCTAATTACGTGACTCGTCGAAATGGTGCGAAAGCCCTAAATAATAGAGCTAAATGACAAAAAGATATTCCTTAAAACGTATAAAAGCCACGAAAATCTCGTAAAACTGTCAAAATTTATATTGATTTTAACAACTAATTCATAATTGAAGTTTTAGTCATATATTTGCAAAGATCGATTTTCATATGAATCGATCAATGCGTTTTCTAACACAAAATTATAACAAATTAAGGAACGGATTGCTTCGTTTTTCGCCACAAAGACTCATCAGACTATTTTTGTTGTTGTAATTATAATTATTTATTTTTATTTAATAAATTATAATTAAAAAATTGCTAGTTGCTAATTTTCGTGTTGAGCCGGGATTTGAACTTGTACCAAGATAAATCCCTCAAACGCAGAGTCTAGTCGTTAAACCGATGTACCATCGTTGCCCTGCTACGAAGTCGACTTAATTCCAGTTTTGTTTGTGTTTTTTTTATACGTATCCTCTATGTCATAATTACTATATCGAGTTTACGAAGTTTTCGAGGCATTTACACGTTTTAAGGAATACCCTTAATATTATTTTTCTTTTTTTAATTTTCATTGGAATATTTATTTGTAATTTTGTTTCCGTAGAAATAATTGTATTTCTTTTTCTGTTATTACAACTTTTGCATGTACATAAATATGTAGTTATGACATAATTTTCAAATTTAATATAAACATACGTTACTATGTGGATATAAGATCATTTTCGATACATATTGTATAAATAAAATTAGGCTGCCTAAAGTACACAAACTAAAGTAAGAAAAATAAACTTCTTAGGTGAAACTTTTTTGTAATTTTATTTATAAATATGGTAAATGTATGAGTTGTATTAACGCCTTGTTAGGGGTTATTTTGTTTTTTTTATAATTTAATTATACATTATATAAATATTTGTAGTACAAGATTTTCTGCCTTAATTTTTTAATATTTCAAATTTTAATATTCATATGCGCTTACAAATGCAAAACCTCATTTTTGGGTTTTAACAAACATCAATTCAATTTGCTTGTTTAAAATTAAAACTATAAAAAAAATGGTTAACAGAATATAAAATTGTAAACTATAACAAGAAATAATTAATTAAGGTGTTAGTGGGTTGGAAAAAAAAATTATATTGTAATTAAATTTATGTATCTTCCTTACAATGACTTCAAATCGCAATTTCATACACTATCTTATCAACGCTTAAATGAAAAAGAAACAATAAATGTGTATGTATAACCCTTAAGAACATTGTTGATATTTGCCTGCAATAGCCAAAAAAATTATGCATATAAGCACCCAAATATAAAACTAATGGTTAATTTATGTTTTTTTTTTTTTTTTTTTTTTTTGAACACACTGCAATAATTTTCAAAACTGATTTTATGTAATTATTGCTGGGAAAATATATTATGTAGGGGAAGAGTACCGGGTGTGGGCACCGTTTTGTTTTCGACTCATAACTTTTGACCAAATGTATAATATGCAGACATATAAGTGTCAATGAAAAGCTAAAGACCTTAGCTAACTATTGGTGAAGAAAGTAAGTTGATTTCGTCAGTTGGAAAAATTATATCACAAAAATAGTGAAGTGATCACTTTTGACAAAAAAAAAAATTTGGTCTGGTTGCGGATACCCTTAGAAAAGCGGCTAAAAATGGGAAAATATGAAATTAAACGCAATCAAATGGAGAAGAAAGCAAAATTAACTTATTTCGGAAACATTGACTCACAAAAAATTTAACAAGTTCTGCTCAACGGCTTTAACAAAATCAGCGTCACTGAAAACGTCTGGATCGAATGTCATCATGCCTGTTGCCCCGAAACCAGACTTGATTATCTGATAGCTGATGACAGATCAATTGTTTTGCAGATTAAGCTAGCTAGGTGACGTAATTTCTAGCCGTTTTTGACATTGCTCTTTTGCCAAGCATGCATTTTTTGTACCAATCCATGCCCGCCATCTGCTTCTTGGTCTAATTGTCTGGAAACTCAATACCGAAATTTTTTGCAAAGTGTAATGCCACTTTAACACCCACACTTCTACGATATCTTCAAAGAGCCTATTGCTTCTTTCCTTTCCACTAAAAAAGCGTAAAATGGCACAAGAATACCATTCAGATTAGTAACGTTGGCATCCACGACGATATTTCAGTAAAACACACGCTCTAGATAAAAAAAAGAGGGGTGCCCACACCCGAACCAATTCGGGGCCCATATTCGACTTTGATAGCCACTTTGAAAAGCAATGAGCAAATTGTGTTGTGTGAACATTTTGATTGCATTCAGTTTTGGATCACAAAATCTAATAAATTTACTGCATAAATATAGATTGCATTCAGCTTTTCGATTGATTCACTTCGATTTATCGCACTTGGAAAATGATTGAAAAAAACTTTTGTGTTGACTTTCACTTATTCAAAAATTATTTTCCTCTCAGCATCAAGCAAATGCGTCTGTTTGCTCCGGTATATGCACAAAAACTTCGTGCTGTCATAACATGCGCTAAACATTTGTCAGAACAGCCGCATTTGTTTTCTGTCAAAAGTTACGGGGGGGTGCCCACACCCGAACCCTGCCCGCTGGTGGTACTCTTACCCTACATATTAGTGCGAATATACGACAGTTTTACGTTAGGGGAAAAGCTTTCCGAAAACAAGTTTGAATCGATCAATTTTATCAATTGCTATGATTACTTTTTACGAAAAGCAAAACGTTTTTTCATTGTCATACACGTATGGTGAATGGGAACTTTAAAGATCAAAATATATAGAAAAAAACTTAATATAAAACGCATTAAAGAAATACAAAGACAAAATATGTTAAGCAATGTAATAAGCACGCATACTTACAATAATTTTAAGGCGTTCTAGAAAAGGTGCCAACCGCATCAAATAATTGTGAAAAAAAATTTGAATATATTCTTATTTCTTTTATCTATGTATGAAATAAATACAAGATAAATTTAATAATTCCAAAAATTTTTCATACACATCTAAAGCCCAACATACATTTTGCAAACATGTATATCAATAACCGTATTCACGATCTAGTTGCATCGTAGCAAATGCAAAATTATTTCAAATTAGAAAAACAAATTCTATAGAATTTTCAAAAGCAAGAGTCTTGTAAGCAAGACCAAATTTGCAACACAAAAACCTATTGCACGATTGATTTCCAATAGTCTATTGTGACTGATTTTATTTTTTTCATTTGTGACTGGCACAATTGCTTAATGACTTTTATGTTTTTGACAACCGTATTTGTCACAAATTGAAATTAAAATGTAAACAAATACAATTAAATTTCAATTATTTCGTTTTGGTTTAATTAACAAAGATTTCTACGTAATGTTTGCATTAAGCACATTGTATGTAATTAATAAAATTGTGATTTTTTTTCTAAATAACGCACAATTATTCAGTAAAGTTTCTTTTAAATCCAAATAAGATATCAAATAAATTTTAAATTCAAAAAATATTTGACAGCAAAACAAAAAACAGCTGTTCTGAAACGTTTGCAATACCAATTTACAACAGTGTGTGCTCACAATTATTTACTCTTGCAAATTTGCATTTGCTACGATGCAACAAGACCGTGAATACGGCTAATATTCATTTCACTAGCATATTTACAAAATTTGATTGTTTTCTTCTTTTTTTAGCTTTTTTTTTTTTTGTTTTTCTTCACACACTTGCAAAATATGAAAAGTTAATACATAGGAAGCCTACTAAATTAATATTAAAAATGTTTTTCTTTTTTTTCTTCTTTTTTTTTTTTAATATAATCAGTTACATTGTGAATTGTTCTGGTTTAACTTTAGCATTATTTGTATTATTCCAACATCTATCTCTTCCAACAATATTGCATATATTGTATTTTCTTTTTAATATAAATTTTAACATTAAAAATAAAAGTTAATTAGCTTGCAATACGTTTTTTGTCGTTGGCAAAGCTTATAATTAAGAGTAAAATTAATATATAATCACATATCCTTAGCGTTTAATTTACATATAACTAAATATTTTTATTTTATTTGTTGAATTTTCATCTGCTTAGGTTGCAAATTAGGTTTTTCCTTTAAGCATTTTCATCTGTGACATAAATGTAACCCTGCTGCTGTAGTATATTAAGTCTTTTTTCAACTGCATCGCGATCTAAAAGAAAAAAAAATAATATATATTGTATAAATAATAAATATTTAAAATTCCTAACGTAATAATGCTCGCCCATTTGTACCGGAACGTGAATACGTAATTGAAATTAAGAGGATTAAGATCAACATAAATGTATGGTGATGACATATCGCCACAAGTTCGCATATTCATTCGATATGCATTCGATATTTGAGCATTGTACATTAATGATAATTTATAAGACAAAATATTCCAACCGAACCATCCAATAAAAGACAAGAATTTGAAACTTTTAACGTCATTCTATGATAAGCTATAGCAATGGGAGGAGAATTTTAGCGAATGCTTGAATCCTAGCTCTACCACATCCACTCAACTAAAATCAGCAATTACTTCTGCTGCAGAGACTCGCAAGTAGTCGAATTCAGTAACAGTGTCTCCCAAGAAAGAACAATCAACTTTTTGAATGCTGTACCTGAAAGTATTTGGGTTTTTCTATTTTGGCTCCAAGTCAGATTTAAGAGGACTTTATATGTTCATCAAAGTTGTAGCTGTAGAATAGACAAAAGAAAAGAAAGTATTCAACCAACTTACCCGAAAAAATGGGTTTTTAGCCTCACAAAAAGGCCGAAAAATTATACCATTTTTGGTCATAGGTATGTACCAAAAGGTTCCGAATTTTAAAAGATTGTAGCCAAGATTAAACTGAACAACTCCTTAGAGCATACCAATAGAGTACTCCTTGATTCTGTTTAGTGCATACCCACAAAAAACGTATTTTCGAAACTTCACTCTACTGTAGAGCTCTAAAACTACATTTTTGATAAAACTTGTTGTCCCAAGGTTATCATGAAATCACACAAGGAAAAATTTTCTTGAACATATCTTCTCTTCTTATACGAGATAAAATTGTATGTACTTATGAATGTTTGTTTGGAATGGGCAAAACTTTTTCTCGAAAACTTCTACAACGATTTTAATGAAACTTCGGATAATGTTAGACATTAGCATACAATGAAGAATGAGCTAGGTTTGAACTTTGTAAATGCTCACCAAGGGGCGTGGCATCGCATTAAATTTTAAATTTAATATGGCCATAATTCGCAAACCATACAAGGTATTTGAATGAATTTTGGTGAGCGGGTATGGCTTAACAATACCTTGTAACAAACAAAAAGTGGGCGGGATCGAAAAAGTGCCACGCCCACTTTTCAGCCCTTGTAAATTTTGATTCAATATTACTCGAAAACGACTCCAACAATTTTAATGAAAATTTAGGGGATGGTACTTATGCAAACAAGTATTAATATGTGATATGCCGTTATATTGGGAAAACTCGTTGAAGGGCGTGGCACCGCCCACAAAAATATAATACGGTATAAAATGAAAGCTAATAAAGTAATCATTCTAAACTTAGCTGTGGGGAGCCTACTTGCTATAAGGCATCTCTGATCTGAAAGTGGGCAAAATATCGCCGTTGCGCGTGGAACCTCCCATACAAGCGAAATACGTAAAATCCTATTTCTCGCAAATGTTACAAGATATTTTAATGAAATTTGGTATGTAGGTACTGCTTAATAATACCTTATAACAAACGAAAAGTGGACGGGATCGAATAAGTGCCACGTCCACTTTTTAATCCTTGAAAATTTTGATTCAATATTACTCGAAAACTACTCCGAAAATTTTGATGAAAATTTAGGAGCTGTTACCTCTGCAAACAAGTATTAATATGTGATATGCTGTTATATTGGGAAAACTTGTTAAAGGGCGTGGCACCGCCCACAAAAATATAATGCGCTATAAAAAGAAAACTACTAAAGCAATCTTTCTGAACTTAACTGTAGGGAGTCTACTTGCTATTGACACTGACCTGAAATAAGGCAATGTATCGAAAGTGCGCGTAGAACCTCCCCTACAAGTAAAACACATTAAATGCTATTTCTTGCAAATGATACAACATATTTTGATGAAATTTTGTATGCGGATCTGGATCAGGAGTATCTAAAGCATAAGAAAAAGAAAGCTTGTTTAATAATTGCCACGCCTACTTTTTTTATCAAAATAAAAATTTTGGTTGATAACTCAGGCACAAAAACAAATGGAATGAATTGTTTAATTCTTATATGCAGTCTTATGTACTTTTTGACACTGAATCCGTCTTCATCAACAGAACTGTCATTATACCTGCAGGATTTTGAAATATCTTTGCTTAAAGTTGAAGAAAACGCTGTGTTCAGTCTTACAGCGTAACTACAAGAAAGGGTGAAATTTTTTTTCGAACAGTTACACTCTTCCTTATCCAAATATCCTTTCGGATTTTTCCAATAGGATTCTTATATTCCGAGTTATGATCCTTTGAAGATAAGATATTTCAGCTGCCATACAAAAGACGAAATATTTTGGGTGCGTGGCATATCCCATTTATTTATTTTATGGCATTTTATTTCACCAAAAAAAAAATTTGAGTTTTTGATATTTTTCTATACCATTCAAAGCTTTCCGAGTTTTTTCTTATTAATATTCTCATCGGTTTATTTATCATTTTGAAAGCATGACCGTTAGAAGTGAAAAAATACAAGTTTCATAATAAAAAATAGCTATGAATAAAAACATCGACTAAAATAATAAGATTGACCGAGCAGGGATCGGTCTCCAGGTACTTAACCCATTATATCCGGTTTTTTCTGGGTATTTTTGTTCCATTTTTCCAAACAGCACTAAAACAGCTCTTTGGATTTTTCAAGTTGCACAGTATTATCTGAAAAACAACATTTTCATGGTGAAGAGAGTATACTACATTAACTGGAAGAATTTAAAAACTGAAATGAGCTTTTGTTGTATATATACGAGACGTCTGTCTAGAAAACGTCAGCATATTCAAGAAACAAGATATTTTTGAGAAGAATCAAACTCACTGAAAAGGATCGCATTCGATCTTCTTGTGTTTTAACCTCCTCTCAGAGCATAGGGCTTGCACAAATCTTATCGGCATACATGATGGATGCCTAAGCATGTTATTTCTGATGTGCTAAAAGCAGGATAAGTTCAACAACAATTTTAATTTTGATTTGGTTCAATACTTTACAGGATACTTCACAGGATAAGTTTTTTTTATTGAAAGTGAAGAATATAAAATGTTATTTTAAATAGCTACTCAACTTCCTTCCTTAATATTTCGTCACCTAATTCATCTTGAAATAATTCAAGGGCAATTTCATATTTTTTTACTGACTTGATTTTGGACAGCATTTCTGGCTTATATTTTATCCAATAATAAAATCGATGGATGACATTTTCAAGTAGAATTTAGTGTTCAGTATGGCCTTCAATGTGTTAAATTTCAACTACGAGTTATCGTTTCTCCACATGCTATTTAATTGGAAATCAATTATTAATTTTAAATAAATATTGGAGAAATTACTAAAAAATTTAAGCCTGTTGCTTTTGCGGAGATTAAATAGGATCCATGCCCTTCTAGAAAATCAGGAGCAATTTTATATTGACGTTTCTTAAAAGAACTTCCCAGTGTGCCAGACGGTTCATATCTCCGCTTTTTAATCCGTTACGGATCAGTAACGGATCCGTAACGAATAAAAAAGCGGACGGTTCATATCTTCGCTTTTTTATCCATTACAGATCAGAAACGGATCCGTAACGAATAATAAAGCGGAGATAAGATCAGTAACGGATCCGTAACGAATAAAAAAGCGGAGATATGAACCGTCTGGCACACTGGGTTGTACGAAAAATCTAGAAGATTTCATCAGGAAAAAGGAAAAATTAAGAATATATTAAACTACTTTGCTGTGCAGATTAAGTGTATTAAAGTAAATGTTAACAATTTTCTGTCATAAAATTGTAAGTTTGTTGCGTAAAGGGGGTGGCATTACAAATGGAATTACACTTTGAAATGAAAAATAAGAGTAAAACAAGTAATTAAACGTACTACTGTATTTTTTATACAAAAAAAGAATCACTTGTATAACAGTACTTTGTCTAACATGTCGCATAAGTACCAAATAAGAGAGATCGCTAGAGAGCCTTCATACGAATATATTTGTTTATAAGATTGGATTTAAAATTTTTGTTTATTACTTACATTTATTTAAAAGCATTTTATCCTGTGGATGTGTGCACTTTTGCACCAATGAGTGCAATAGTATATGTGCGGTATTATAGCGTTCAAAACAATTTTTGGTATTACTCAACAATTCGTCAAGAGCTGCTGCTTGGCACTATAATAATAAAGAAGAAAATATTATTTTCTATAAACATGAAATAAACAACAATGAAAAAGGGAAATCGTCAAAAGCATATATTGAAGTATGTAGTTAGCAAATTAAATTAAAAATATACCCAACAAATTATACCCTTTACACTTTAACGCTTGGAAAAAGTTAATTTCCAAATGTTTTCATAACCAATTTTCAAACGTTTGGAAAATTTTTTAGAATTTTTACAATTGATTTGTAAGGTTAAAATAAACAATTAGAAAGTGTTTGTTCCCAAATGTTTTCGTAATCGTTTTCCAAACTTTTGAAAATTTTTTATTTATTTTTCAAACAAAATACGAGGCATTTAATTCCTAACTGGCACAATAGGTTATTTTGCATCGTAAGGTTGTTTTTGTCGACTCATAACTCCGAAGTCAACGGTCCGATCCTCAGTAAATAAAAGATTTTTTTTTTTTATTTTTAATTAAATATAAAATGTTTGGAAAACATACAGGCATGTTCTTAATTCCGACTTCGATTGGAATCGGAATGGAATCAATCTTAAAATGTGCTCTGCGTTTCGAAAAACAAAATGTAATCGGAATTTTATTGCAATAAATAAAATTGGCTTTTGGTTTCAATCCAATTTACTGAAACGCAATTCCGATGTGGTGTTCAATATCGAAACGCAGAGCACCTTTAAAGTGATTCCATTCTGATTCCGATCGAAATCGGAATTGAGAACATGCCTGTTAATTTAATAAACATACAAAACACTTACAAAAAGTTTATTAAAAAATTTAAAAACATTGTATGAAAACATTTATAATCAGCTTTTTTCAAATGTTTTTGACAAGCTTGCCGATTTCGATTATTAAACAATTTAAATTGAAGAATTTCCAAACATTTTGCAAGTTAATTTCCAAACGAAATGTTTGCTACAATAAGCGTTTAATAACTTATTTTCCAAACGTTGTTGTTTGTTGGGTAATTATTTCAAAAAAACACGAACATTCTAATAAACAGATTTCCAAGTAGTCTTGGGAAATTTAAATTGATAAATTCAACCCCCCTAGCATCAGTTGCACATTACCCCTCTGAACTTTATTTCACAGGTATAGTCAATATTCAGGCTGTTCGCTTGCTCCAAGTTTTTACCAGAAAAGCTCTCATTTATGTACGTTTTATGCGTAAACAAGAGCTTTTCGGGTAAAAAATTGCAACATCTTGGAGTAAACGAACAGACTGATTTTTTTGACACATGTATGAAATACGTCAAAATTAAAATAAAACTGAACAAACAAATGCCTTGTTCTCACTATCTTAGTTAACTAAACCGAAATCGGAAAAACCTAAAACGCCAATATCAGAGTTCACATTATGAAGGTTAGTTTCTTTCTCTGAAAGTTACTTCGCAGTTACATTTTTAATTTTACCTTAACATGTTTGTTTTCTTTGATTTTTATTTTGACCTACATCAACATCTGTTCCAAAAAATCAGGGTTGCGAATCGTAAAGAAAAGCATTGCCATACTGACAATTTTTTGGTTTATTTGGTTTTGTAACAATCTCTTTATAAGAAAAATTAGCCTGGTTTGTGCATAACTATGCATAAAATAACTTTTACAAGTGGCAATGGGCCATACAATTTTGGAGTTTCATTGACTTAAAAAAATTAAAATAACAAATTATTCAAAAGTATAAGTGAAAAAACTGCGTGGTGGTTTTGATTTGGTTAACAATATATCAACTGTCAGAAAAGAAACCAAGCTACCTTGTGGAAACGCTGATATTTGGATTTTGGTATTTTTTATTGCGTTTTGGTTAACCAAGGTAATGGGAATAAGTAAGGCATTCATGATTTTTAGCTGTAACCTTGAAAAAATCATTTACTTGACACAGCGAAACGCTTTAGTGGTATTATTAAGTGTAAGTAGCACTACTTAATACAGTGAAGAGATTTGGATTTACTAAAAACCTGTGACAATTCACATTTGTGACTTAGTAAAGGCATTCAAAATTTTTAAAAATGTCATTTAAACTTACCATATCCAATGCATAATCATAAAGTATCTTGTCAGCTGTTATGTTAAATGCATTGGCTTTTTGCAACAAGCCAGAGCCGTTAAGTTTTTTGGATTCAAATAAAATACTGCGGTATTTGGAGTTCATAGTTAGGAGCGCTTTAAAGAAAACGATAACAAAAATAATCAGTGTGTTACTTATTTCATCCAAGTGCAAATGCTGCTACTCACCACTCTTTACATTCGATGATGGCTTCAAATTTCCACTTCTTAGCTGTTGTGATGCCAAATTCAAACCTGATGATAGCAATTGCAGTGCGCGTACCAGCAGTACTAAACGCTCTGCACGTTTGCAGTGCTCTGGCGCATGTGGTGGTATCTGCTGCTGATCAGTGGCGGACATCAGTGCAGAAAGTGGTGCGCAACGTGAATCGGCTACCTCTTGTATGCAGTCAGTGAGCGCCAAAACGAAATTCAATTTCGAGAGTGTTTCATTATGTTCACGATCCATAAGAGTCTCCTCTGACAATTCAGGCGCATGGAATGCATGCAAGTGATGCCCATCCCCGCTACTTACAATACCACCACCACCACCGCTAACTGCAGTATCTAGTAGACTATGCAATCCACCGGTAGCGCCTAACTCAGGCAGTGTAAATGCACGCGGCCCAAGTACATGATGATGATGTTGATTGTTGTTCTCAGAACCGGAACCACTGCCACCACCACTACCACCCAAAGAACCTACAGAACCTGGGCCAACTATAAGCGTTGGGCTACCCAACGTGGGCAATTTAGTTAATGCGGACGGAAGTACAGGGGAACTATGTCCGGAGCGTCGTAATGGTGATTGAGTTTGAGCACCAGGGCTAACTTGCCAAGTGCAAGGTGCGGTGGGTGGTGGTGTCTCCGAAAGTGAGCCACCCGAAGCGGAACGATGACGACCCGGTGGAGTACCAATAGCAAATTGCACAGCTGGCGGTGATATTGAATTAATATCACTACTGATAGAGCCTTTACGATGATCGGCACGTTGTTTAACGCTAATAGGCTGTGAACGTGGTGGTATTTGCTGCGGTGCAGTTGCAGTGTGCTGCAGTTGCTGTGTAACGACGGCACGTGGAGATCCTAATTCCGGAGCGCTTTGTTTACCTCTCATTTGCGGCTGATTTTGTCTATCAGCAACATTTTGAGTACCAATACCAGTAGCGGCTGCTGCTACAATTCGACGCACTGGTGTGGGAACTGGTTTTGGTTCCGAAATTGGTAGACTGCTTGGGCGTGGAGGACTTGATTGTGGATTTTGAGCTTGCTGACGATTAATTGAATGTCTGAAAATTGTAAAAACTTAAAAAGTGCTTCGAAAATATACAATTTTTAATACTTTTTCTCATAGTCGACAACATTTTGATCTTCTGGAAGATTTTTCGGCACTAAGACAAAATCATCAGAGTCTTCTGGTGAACTAGATGAGATGCTATTATTTTCGCTATCGCACAGTATGCCAACATTGGTAATTGTTGCGCATATAGCCGGATTTTCAACAACGGAAGCTAAATTTAAATAGAAAAGAAAACATTTGTTGAATTTTTTGCATTGCAGTGAATAATCATGAATGAAATGATAAAAAAAATGCGCCGCAAATACTAGTTTTTAAAAATAACTTGGAAAAATAACACGTAAAATTACAAATAATAAATTTGTTCAAATATATACCAGAATTTTCTTGTTCTTGCAGCTGCTGTTGCTGCTGCTGCAATTCTTGTTGTTGCTGCTGCTGCTGTTGTTGTTGGTTTAATTGTTGCTGTTGCAATGGACTTGTAGCTTTTGTTGGTGGTGTCAAATTTTCTCCCATAGCTAAGTCAACTACGGAAACGGAAAAATTTTAAAATTGAGGGGGTTAGAAGCAAAGGGGTACAAGTGACAAATTACGAAAAATTGAGTTAAGTATGAGGATAGGTAGTGGGAGCTTAGCTTTATTTATGAAACAAACATTACCTAAGCTTTTGAGTTCCTACACCTCTATAGAGCCCCATTTAGGTAAGCCAGTTCACAAAATTATAATTTTGCTTTAAAACAAAATTCAAAAAAATTTTTTTCTCGTAAATAAGAAGCAAAGTTAGCGCAGCGTAACATCTAACATAAGTTAAGAAAAAATTTAATACCTCAATTTTAAAAATCCTTGAAAAATTCCCTTTTTTAGGTATTTTTTAAAAATTTTCTAGAGGTCTGTTTTTAAAAGTTATTAGTACTTTAGTGAAAGTCTACCGCACTTGTACCCCTTTGCTTCTAAACGAGTGTAAAATATTGAATAAAATATTTTCGTTTTGAAATGAAAAGTAACGAGTGCGGTAGGCTTTCAGTAAAATACTAATAACTTTTAAAAGCGGACCTCTATAAAAATTTTAAAAAATACCTTTTACAGAGAACGTTTCAAGGATCCTTAGAGTTATGGTACTTAGTTTTTTCTTCTGCTATGTTAGTTGCTACACGGTGCTAACTTTGCTCCATTTTTACTACAAAAAAAAAATCTGAGTAAAATGGTGTAGACTTTCACTGAAATACTAATAACTTTTAAAGGGGGACTCATAGAAAAAATTTGAAAACAACATTAGATGGAGCATACTTTAAATGTTATTTGACGCGCAATATTTTATTTTTTAACTCACTCTGAAATTTATGAAGCAACGTTAACTTTAACTATATTTTACTCAAAATTTACTTTTTGTTACTTGTACCCCTTTGCTTCTAACCCCCTCAATTGAAAATTTCAATTATATAAAATTATAAAAAAAATACTCTCTATAAATTAGAAAGACTGCTTTCTTCAACTAACCTGGCGTTGTTTGTGATTTTTTACCCTGCAAGAATCTGTGAACGAAAAAGTTTTCAAATGAAATTCTGTCCTTGGCATTGCGCCGCAGCAAGTTCAAGAGTAAATCTCTTAAGTCAGGTGAGACACCAACTGGTATTCTGTAAAATTAACATTAAAAGAGAAAAATTATAAAATTGTTTTGTAAATTGCACATTACAACGCATCAATTAAAAGCATCACAGTGGGAAAATTTTATTTATTTGCAGATATAAAAAAAACAGGGACACATAAAGAAAAAATTCTAAAGTGAGAGGAACTAAACCTGTGGATTGAAGTATTTTTGAGGTTGCTTACTTTTAATATATAAAATGTCTTAAAACTTAACCGTAAAGTGTTAAAAGTAGAAACGTCTGATCTCGTGAATGGAACCGATTTAAATTGAACGGGATATAACCCGCGCGTTTTCTTCTGAATTGGTATCTGAGGACTTTCATGTACAATACCCCATTTTCCATAAAATCGTGCGTGTGGCCGCTTTTGAGAAATCCCAATTTAAATGAAATTTTACATATTAAATGAAAAAACCAAAAAAACTAAAATCAAAAAACAAAAATAGTAAGTTTAACTGAATTTTTCAATGAATGAATTCGAATCCGGCACCAGAATTGCGCTAGCTTATCTGGATTTTGAGATATCCTAATCTAAAATAGTGAAAAATACGTAATTTTTTCCACTTTCATACATTTTCGCTAGGGAGAGAGAGCGCAATAAAAAAAGAAGCCAAAAGAAGAGAGCGAAAAACTATTTTTGGCACTAAAGTCGTATTTTGTAGTGTTTACTAAACCTACAGTATATGCACTGAAGTAAAGCAAATCAAACAAGACAGGTTAATGCAGTATTTGTATTTCTTTTTTACGTACTGTCAAGATTTTTGCACGCGACACTGAATTGAAGTAGTATTTAATAAATAAAAAGCGGGTACAAAGCATAACGTATCTTGAAATTAAATGTCTTGAAACAACTCATTAATAAATAAAAAAATAAAACTGCTCAAAAAGAATGGAGTAATTTAACCCAGGACTGGATAATATATGTATGAGAATGAAACAATAAAACAACAATTTTTACTTACTTTGGTGCCAAATTGGCATTTTGTTCATAATAGAACTTCAATTCATTTGGTGTTTGTGCATAGAATGGTGCCTTTCCAGTAAGACATTGATAAACAATTGTGCCCAAAGACCAGAGATCAGCTTTAGCATCATATTGTAGCGACATAATGACTTCAGGAGCCTACAAAATACAAAAAGAGAAATACATACAGTATAAAATAAACAAAAAATAAACAAATATTAAATTTGAAAAATTTACACAAAACTCACCATATACATGGGGGAACCACAAAGTGTAGCAGCCATGACGCCTTCATTTAAAAATCGTGCAAAACCAAAATCAGCTAAGGAAATTAAAGAAACAATAATAATTAAAAATAAATATTTGCAAATGTATATAAAATTTGCCAATAGAACTTACCAATTTTTAAAGTAATTTTCGATGGTGATGGCAAAGTTTTGCCATAATTGTGCGATAGTAAAATATTTTGTGGTTTGAGATCACGATGTACAATACCTTTAGTATAGAGCGCTCTCATGGCACCAGCTAAAATTTAAATTTACAAAAAAGAGAAAGAAAAGGAAAGTGTGAGAGTGTTTACTCGCAATAGAAAATTAATAGCAAATTGCTTAAAACAAACTTACCAAGCTGTATAAGAAATAGACGCACAGTATCCTCACTTAATGTACCCTGTACGCTTAAGTAATCAGCTAAATCTCCGCCATTGCAATACTAAAACGAAAGAAAAAAAAGTAAAGAGTTCAGTTTAAAGAGCTTGCTGTTAATGGCCTAATTTTAAATTATTTTTAATAAAAATTTAAATACATAAATCTAGATATGTATAATCTTGACCTAGTACACGCTTAGGATGAGGCCAATGATATATTAATCATGCAAAAAAAAAAAAACAATTTAAGATTTTATTTATGTTCTATTTCCTTTTATGAAGAACGTCAATTTGCAGTGTTTTACACTGAAACAAAAAGATTTCTTTTAATTCCAATATTTTTGCGTTTCTGGCAACTTAAAAAATTAAAACAATACCACACCGAAATTTTTTTTTTTTTAGTCTATATGCGGACGCAGAACTGCTCCATCACTTCACGATTTTGAGATATTATAGCCAAAAAGTGCAAAAAACACAGTTTTTATTTATTTTTCAAGACAAATTTCAACATAAAACTTGATACGGAATTCAAGTGTGCCAGTCTTTTCCTTCAAATCAATATCTTTTTTCTTCTCCTCAATATTGTAAACAGAAATAACGAATACGTGTTGCACTTTTTTAACTTTATAGGTTAGGTTATTTTGGAGAAGAAAAAGGATATCGATATAATTTAAATTTGATTTTGAAGGAAAAGACAACTACTTTTAACAGCCGTACCATGTTTCCTTGAAAAAAAAGTGTTTTTGCACTTTCATGTTAGATTCTCAAATTTTTAACGGAATTTCGTTGCGAATTCGTTCAGAAAATTCGTTACGAATTCGTGTCAACCCTCTCATACAAAATTCGTAACGATTTCGGTACCAAAACCGGAAAGATTTGCCGAATTTTCGTATCGAATTCGTAACGAATTCCGAACCTTTGGTTTGTTGGAAAAATTCGATTTTTAAAGGTTTTTTACCATTTTTTCACGATTTTTTTTTTTCAATGGGCCTTAAACTCTTCAGAAAATGATAGTTTCATAATTTTAAAAAATTTCGGACGGGTGTTGTTTTTGTTTTTGAAGTTGTATGACAAAACGGATAAATAACTAAGCCGCCTCAATACAAACAGATTTAAAGCCAGTTTCCTGCTACTTGTAGGCAATATCATGATCTAAACAAACTATAAAACGGCATCAAGACAACAAGGTACTCGTAAACTTCACCCCAAACTAATCAAATATTGGATTAAACCACAATTGGCCGAAAAAAACTTTTTCGCTGAAGAAGAATGGTCGTCAATTATTTGTGAGCATGAGCATCATTGCTATAGTAAAAGGATTATTAGGATTTGAAATGCATTCTTTAAAAATTTTTTGATGAAAATGTGCCTACTATATTTTCAAAAACTAGACTGGTAATTTTTGAAAAGTTTCATCATGCGTAATTCAGAGATGTGCATATATGTATATTTAGAAGTATGAAGTTTGGATTTTAGCTCTTTTTTTTTACAATGTAACATGTGTAAAATATATTGTTTAATAAAATGTTTACGCTACAGCACTTTCATAGCAAAACATTTTTAAAGAAATTTTGCTTGAACGACATGAAGAATAGTAAGTGTAAATGATGAATGAATAAAATATGTAGTTGAAAGGAAAAGATTCGCGATATCATGTGAGAATGATGACAGTAATAATGCAAACATATCCGTTGACCTTCGCCTATGAGATTGAGCATGAAGGATGCAAAAAAAGCAAACATTGTATGAAGATTGTTCCATACATGCATTTGCCTATTAAAGAAATGCTTACGTCTGATGAAAACAATTTTAAATCTGTCTGGTTTGTATTTTGAGTCATTCTATTTAAATAAAAAGCATGTGGTAACTCACAAAAAAAAAAAATATGTAACAGTCCATTCAATAAGTCCGTAGGATGACACATAGATGGCGATACTAGTTAAAGCATTTTGTGTGAAGCAACTTTTGTTAGTGAAAAAAAAAATGGAAAAAAGTGAATTTCGAGTTTTGATAAAGCAGTGCTTTTTGATGAAAAAACATTATCCGAACTCTGCTCCATCGAGACAAATGGTAGAGAAGTGGATTGCTGAATTTAAACGTGGTCGTACCAGCACAAATGATGCAGAGCGCAGTGGACGCCCAAATGAGACTGTTATTCCAGAGACCAAAAAAATCCACAAATTTGCTATGAACGTTCGCAAATTGAAGGTGCACGAGCTAGTTGACATGGTAAAGATATCAGATGGTAGTGTTTTTACCATTTTACACGAACATTTGGGTATGCGAAAGCTCTGTGAAAAGTGGGTGCAGCGTGAGCTCACAGTCAGAGGAGTGTTTGGCGCTTTTAAACCGCAATAAAATCGAATTCTATCGCCGATATGTGACAATGGATGAAACATGACTTCACTATTACTATTATTAAAAGTGGTATCGAAAAGTAAGAAAATCTCTATACTCGCTGTTTCGCCCTCGAAGGCAGCTATGTTGAATAATAAAATCGAGTTTTGTCAAAATTTTTTTATTTTTTTTTTTTCTTACTTATCCTACGGACTTGATTTATTGAAAGACCTGTTATGTATGTACATTTCTTGGTCTTATAGCTCATTCTTACTTTTTTGGTAAAGGCGATTTAGCTAATTCATGTCAAAATGGGTAAGTTTGACATATAAAGAACTTTTCGATTTGTATGAGAAATTAGATACTTAGTTAACCAAATAAATTGTCAGTGACTTAAATTTTTTGAAACGGACACACTAAAAACTAACTTGCTAAACTGAAACTTTTTTTGGTGGGTTTTTGATCAAAATTATTGCCTTATACTTTTTTTAAAAAAATTTTAATTTTTTAAAAAGTTATAAGCATGTGAATTTTTATGAACGTCTTTTTTCAAATTGCAATGTCTCAGAAAACATTGAGAGAAAATTAATGAAACTTTTGTAGTAGGACTAGAAATAATTCAAAATTTAAATGAAATAAACTTTTCATAAAAATTTTTAAAATTTCTTATAAATAATGCACTTTTTAATAAACAAATAGATATTTAAGCTATAGGGTAAGGGAGGGAAATATGGACCACCCATCTTTCTTATTTAAATAAAAGCCAAAATAAATAAAACAAAACAATTAATTTTATGTCATTCAGTAAAGGAAACAATTTACCTTTATTCTGCTTCACTTTTAGATAAATATCTCATCAGGATAAAGAAAAAAAATCAAAAAACTGAAAATACTCAAAATGAAGATAAAAAAAAAGTGTAGTGTTATATGGACTATATAGTCCATATTGCCCCACATGTTTATTTGGTACAGAAGTTGCATATAAAAATGTTACTTCCACATTCTGCACATTTTTCATGACTCCAAGAACGTCAGATTACACATTCAACCCAAAAATCACCACGTCGATCTTCTGAGTAAAGGGTATTACATTATATGCATTTTTTATCATTTTTTTCCTTTGTAGTTAACGAATTACATATAATGACCATCAGACTCGTCATGAAAACTGCAACTAGATTCCCCATCTGAAAAAGATGATAAATACATTTGTTTTTGAGGCTTTTTTCTTTGGTGGTCCATATTACCCACAGCACGTGTTGGTGAAATAAAGGGTATTTTTATCAAAAACTCTTTTGGTTAATGAACTTATTTGTGATAATAAATTATAATTGGTATTTACTGACTTAATATAATTAACCATTTATTTAAAAACGCGATATCTTCAAAGTGAAATAATGAAATTCACTCACTAGAAAAAAATGATCACTGATCTTCTTTTTAGAAAAATCTACTTTACAGAAATATGCGACTTCACCGAACGATAAAATCGCCCTATTATAAGCTTTAGGTATTAGCGCTAAGTTTGAACATGAATAACGGTAAATCCTATGTATGCAGTGGGAAATAACAGTGTGGTCCATATTACCCGCGTAGTCCATATTTCCCTCCCTTACCCTACCTATAGCAAAATAAAAACAAAATTTTTATACAGAAATGTGCTCTGAAATCTGCACAATATTTCTGTGAAAAAAAATTGGAGGTACACATCATTAACAAAAAAGTTACGCGTACTTAAATGACTCTACATAGGTGCTATAGGTATAGCTTAAATATCTATTTGTTTATTAAAAAGTGCATTATTTATAAGAAATTTTAAATATTTTTATGAAAAGTTTATTTCATATAAATTTTGAATTATTTTTAGTCCCACCACAAAAGTTTCATAAATTTTCGCTCAATATTTACGGAGAAATCGCAATTTGAAAAAAGACATACATATAAATTCACATGCTTATAACTTTTAAAAAAATTAAAATTTTTTTAAAAAAAAGTAGGGGAGACTGGGGCACATTTGACACTAAATTTTCAAAGCCCTGTATCTTTCAAAATTATTGCACGATCTTAATACTGTTTACAGTTTCTGAAACATTGATTATTTAAGATTAAAACCAAGACAAAAAAAATGTTCAAAACATTGCATTAAGAGTCCTTTTTTAAATTTATTCAAAAAAAGTCATTTTGTCAAATGTGCCCCTGGTACGGGGCACATTTGACTTTGCAAGGGGCACATTTGACACTCACAAAAATAACACAAAAACATTAAACAAAACATTAATACATATATTTTATTCATATAAATGCAAATAATAAGTATGTATGTATGTATTAACGAAGACTTATTTTATATATAAGTCGATGTCAAACACGTATTTAGTGCATGAACGTGAAGTTGAGGCTGGATTTGTTCGAGTTGGTAGCTTAAATCTATTGCACTCCTCAAAGTCAGGCAAACATCAAACATTAAACAAGTTTTCAATATAAAGTACAATTTCCAACAATACCCTTAATGAAAACATCAACATAAAATGTTAAATTAGATAAGACCCAGTTTGGTGGAAATTTCTTTGGTCTGGATTTTGGGTAACACTATTGTCAAGATATCTGCAGCGCTTTCACATGATGGGACGTATTTCAAATCGATTTGATTATTAGTAAAAACTTCGCATACATGATGAACTTTGATGTCAATATGTTTACATCGGCAATTCACCCATCCAGATTTTCAAATTAAAATAAGTGGTAAAGATTCTGTCAGGCATCTATTCAAAAATCTTGTATTGTAGACAAAACAAAAGTAACACATTATATCAAATCAAATGAAATGGATTCTGTGGCGGAAGTCGGAGTTTCTCGTTGGTTTCCGATATTTGAAACAGCGTACTTAACTTTTTTTCATCACCTTTGCGTCTGTTCGTCTTCATTTTGTAGTGGCATACCATATCTTTAAAAAGATAAAACTAGAAAATCTTATCAAATACACAAGCACATATGTCTGCAGAACGTCAAATGTGCCCCTTCGGCAAAAGTCAAATGTGCCCCAAAATCTCTTGAAGAATTAAAAATATTTTAAAATTCAAACTATTTGACCTTGATATAAAACACTTTTATTCTATTAATTGCAAAAGTTAGTGCTACCAAATTTGCGTACTTACTTTTAAAAAGCAATACAACTTTATTTGCAAAACCCTTACGAACAAGATGCCGAAAATTACAAAAAAAAACACAAAATGTTAAAAAAACATATAAGCGCGGGAGGAGTTGAAAGAGAACTGCCAAAGTTCATTGCGTTGCTTCCACTCTAATTATTTATGTTTCTGCATTTCAGGTTTTTGGTTCGAACGGCTTGTTCACACCGAAAAGTCAAATGTGCCCCAGTGTCAAATGTACCCCAGCTTACCCTATAAGGCAAAACTCTTCAAAAATCCACCCATCCAAAAAAAGTTTCAGTTTAACAAGTTAGTTTTTAGTGTGGCCGTTTCAAAAAATTTAAGTCCAGTATAATAATGCTTTCTTAACCATTTATAGCCCTGAATTTAAAAAGCTTTGAAAAAACGTTTCTTTGGCACATCAATAAAAATAACACAAAACAAAACAGACAAAGCTAAAATAAATCTACAGCCTTGGCCAAAAGTATAAGGCACTCCATAAAAATGCATAATGTCTATTTTTCTAATTGAACAACGAAAAAATGTTTATCATAAATACGTTGCCAGGTTCATTAAGCGGTCATAAAACAAGTGGTGACCAAAAACAAAAGGAACGGTTTCTTCGGCTCTTTATCGGTCAATAATTTTTAATTTTTTTTCGGTACTCTAAAGAGTAAAAAACTTTAATTTCTGGTTTAGTGAAAAATTTTACAGCTAATTAATTTTACCATGCCAAAAATAAGTGCCAAAAATTAGGTAAATTGTGGATCGTCTTATATTTTCGGCCAAGGCTGTATATATAAATAGACTAACAAAATCGGTTCAGTCCCTGTTTCTATGCCTAAATCTCGTATTTGTTTGATTTTTTTTTTTTTTGGAAAGGTTGTGGATGGGAGCAGTTGATAGTATTTTCTTTTTTTAAGTGGGCGGTGCCACGCCACTAAATAAAAAAACGCTCTCACGGCATCGATTTTTATGAAATTTGATATGGGTATGGGGTTAGCAGTAAGAAATGATAATGTGACCATTTTATTTCTTAAGTGGGCGGTACCACGCCCCTAAATAAAAAAAAATTTAAATGATCGAATTTTGGACACAGGGCAAACTATGTATGTATGTATGTATTCTCCTTTAACTCCTAGGAGGAGTATAGGGCCAACTATAGTTTGTAGTAATTTCAAAAAATTTTAAAAATTATTGCAACAAGTTATTTAAAAATGTATGTGAAAAAAGAGTGAATTGTGCTGTGATTTGATTAACAAAGTAACCATCAGAAAAAAAAAAAACCAATCTACTAACATATTTTGAAAAGAACGCGACAACTAACTAGACATGTGAGTATTTTTCGCGGTCTTAGTCGCAGGGCAAAAACTACTAGTAAATAATAAAAAATTAAACAAAGGGCGATCCTTTCCAATGAGCAGCTGCCTGCCAAAAAATTTACACATTATAAATTACAAAATAATCAAGCGCAATAACAAAGGACATACACACGTTAAAAAAATAAGTTGAACAATAGAAAGGAAATCACGTCAGTAGATATATGTACAAAATAGCTACGCAAACACGTGACATCTGCGTCATTGACCTTGAAATTTTTGCCAAATTTCAAGGACGCTCAGCCAAAAGTGTTTATCCTTCTTACACAATCCAATTTACATAAAGAAAAAATAAAAACAAAGTTTAAAAGATTTTTTAGGCATAGAGTGCTCTTGACTTTATTTTAAAAGCAGGTCGTGGCAAATTTTGAATTCTTTCAAAATTATCTTGCAAAACTTTGTTAAAATTTATCGTACGATTGATTTTCTGGCATTTAATTGAACTATTTTATCTCCTCTAAAGCTAAGGTCCAAATTATTTTTTTTTTTTTAACCGTGTACTACATAAGGGTAAGTAAAAGCCGTTTCAGACTATCTGAGAAGTCATACAGAAACTCTTTTAAGTTGTTAAATATGGCAACTCTGATAATGTGAATATAAATTTACTACACAAATGATTTATCTTATCGTCGCACAATGTGAGATTTTGCCAATCTAGGACGTCAAAATTCAATTTTAGCCGTAGTTTCAAAGATATCGAGTTAAAATTTTGTATATGAACTTTAATTCATTATGCGGAGATTTGGTTCAGAGATAAAAAAAATCGGACAAAATCTACATGCACCTCCCATACAAATGTGCCTTTTTTTTGTAAAAAAAAAATTGGTTGTAATGAAGATATCAACTTTAAAATTTTTATTTACCATTTCTGTGGTAACTGAATACTACTGTCAAAAAATGGGAGTGATTAAAATAGATAACATAAATTTTTTTTTTTTTCATGATTTCAGTGCAGTTGTTCATTATAACACTGCAGTCATTGTAAAAAAAGTAGCCTTTGGGCAACAAATGGGCAAGATATTATTTTTTAAGTCTATTTTATGAGTATGTATGCTCATCCTGTATGCTTTGTCATAGCCTAACTAAGCCCAACTTGTAAGCTATAGTCTATGAAAGATCCAAGATTTTTGAAATTTGTCTTACCTTTTAGCTGATTATAAAATAATTTGATTGAAATATTTAAGTGCAAATGAAAGGGTTGTGTATAGCAAAAAATTTTAGTGAAAGTATTGACCTTTCATGTAAAAAACTTTTTGCCAAAAAACAAACGCGCACAACTTCAATTTGATTGCTCAAAGTTTTATTACCGATGCAAAGCTTGAAAATTTGTTTTTGCATGCTGTTCAATAGTACGTGTTTGATAGCTGATATCATGCCCATAACATTTCTTTTATTCTCTTTTATGCTTATTTTCGTAACAATTGGGGTCTTTTCTAACAAATTACTAAATATGATCGATTTTCAAGCACATTTCTTTTTTCATTTTACGTCCTAGATTGGCAAAATCTCACACTGTGCGTCGGGTTGAAACTATAATTTTGATAACTATGATGAAAAAACAGCTCTAAACCCTGTCTATTTGGGATTTTGAAAAATAGAATTTTAAAAAACTTAAAAAGCGTTTTTCTCAAAACATAAAAAATGTAGATGTCTATTTGTAGTTTTAACCCGACGACATGAAAACTCTTATGAGTTGTTTTGGTATTAGATTTGAATCTATTTAAAAAGAGAAGTCATATGAGTAAGTTAATTTATGCCTAGCTATGCACAAACCGGGTTAGTTTGGCATATAAAGAGCTTTTCGATTTGTATGACAAATAAGATAGTTAATCTAAAAAGTTGACCGTATAGCGATACGCGAGATTTGGCTAAATTTTGTCCAAAACAGGGTTTCTTAACCTGTGGGTCACAAGACAAAAATAATGGGACTTTAGTGTTTTCGAGCATAAAAAAAAGACAAGTTCAGAAAGGTATACATAACTTCGGTTCTTGTGGCCCAATTATAACAATTTTTTTTTACAATAGAATACTCAGGTTTAAAGCGCTTTAAGGTCTATTTCATTATCTTATATAGCAAGGTTAAAAATTTTATATATTCTGAAAAAATTTTAATAAAAATTTAAACGAAATATCTCGAAAAACACATAGTACGAGATCCGGCAGCACAATTACTACGATCATCTGTTTTTAATCGAAATCTAATTTTTACGCATATTTACGAATGGGGGAATATATTTATGCCAAAGTGCCAATCAAAATGTGGCCGCTAGTATTTTCAAATTGCGATAACTTACAAACCATGAGTTATACGATTAAAAAGTGCCGGGATCTATTTTATGAAGAGTTATATGATCATCAAATAATTTTCATCATATATATCGTTTCGGATTTATTCAAAAAAAAAACAACTTAAGTGACGATAATAATAAAAGATCTTGGCATTTTTATCGTGCGACTCACGCTTCGTGAGTTATCACAATTTGAAAATACTAGCGGCCACATTTTGATTGGCACCCCAGCATAAATATATTCCCCCACTCATAAATATGCGTAAAAATTAGATTTCGATTAAAAAACAGATGAGCGTAATAATTGTGCTACCGGATCTTAGACTAGTCTTTTCCCATCCAAAATTTTTTGTCATACTGCCTAGATCAAAAAGTTCCCGGAATCATCACCGTGTGGCGCCCCCTGCTGTCCGCTTCAAATTTTTTTCTGTTGGTTGTCACACCTTTTAACAATATTCCCTGCGAATTTCAGCTTCCTAGCTTGACATTTGTAAATGTAACGCAATTTTGAGTGCATTTGTTTTTTTGCGAGTTTCGATTTTTGCAATGGATTTAATTTTGCAACAACGTGTGTGTATTAAATTTTGTGTTAAAAATGGATTCAATGGCAAAATTATTACTGGTGACGAGACGTGGGTTTATGAGTACGACACTCAATACAAACATCAGGCGAGTGAATGGCGACTCCCCGATGAGCCAAGGCAAAAAAAAAAAAACACGTCGTTTTCAGTCGAAAAAGAAGGTAATGCTCACGGTTTTCATGGATTACAACGGTATTGTACACCACGAATTTTTGCCAGAAAAGCAGACCGTCAACAAAGCGTATTATTATAATGAGGCGTCTGCGTGAAGCAATTCGATCTAAAAGAAAGGATCTCTGGAAAAACAACTCTTGGATTTTACACCATGACAATGCACCGTCGCACAATGCCATCATTATCCGTGAGTTTCTCACCAAAACTCAACTAATACAATTCCGCAGCCATCAAATTCGCCAGATTTAGCTCCCTGTGACTTTTTTTTTGTTCGATCGACTGAAAAAACCACTACGCGGAACGCGTTTTAGCAGCCGATCGGAGATAATACAAAAATCGAAAACGGCACTGATGGGCATACCGAAAATTGAGTATCAAAAATGTTTTGAGAGCTGGATCAAGCGCTGGTATAAGTGCGTGGCAGTCGATGGGAATTACTTTGAAGGGGACCACATCAATATTTAAGAACAAACTTATATTTTTAATTTTAAAAAAAAATTCTGGGAACTTTTTGATCAAGGTAATATGGCCCACAAGTCAAGAAAACCAGTTTTGGACATAATAAAAAATTTGTGTCTAGTCAAATTGAGTAAAGTAACATAACAAAAAGTTTCAGCGCGATCGGTCATAGTCGACCTAAATGTTTGTTCGTTCTCTTGCATAATCTGCCATAAATGACTCTGCGTTTTCCTGAAACTTATTTGGAGTATCTACTTTACTCGAAATGTTTATTGAAAAAATTTTAAATTAAAATGTAATTCATCACCAAACATCACCCCCCGCAACAATTACATTTGTCCTATATGATTCCAAACCGTAACTTATCAAACAATCAGAATGAGTAATTCTTGCTAACATACAGACATATTGTTTAATTTCTGTGCACTTTCAACAAAAATGAACAAACAAACAATGAATGAAAACAATTAAAATTACAATATTTGTATGACAAAAGATTCCACTTCACTTGTAACAACCAAACAAGAATTTTAAAATGCAAATAACGAAGGGGTGGTAAAAAATATTCGTAGCATATGGTATATTGTAAAGAACGATACAACAATTAATGCAAAAATACAATAAACACAAATAAAACAGAGAGAGAAGAGATTACAAAAAGTGGTCAATGACACAACAAAACACAACGTGTGGTCAATCAGCCGTTCAGCCGGTCGAAGAGTAAACCAATCAGTCAGTCAGTCCATCATTTTTCAAGTACTAAGTGTTTCGAGTATCACAAGAGAATTAAAAGAAAATTTTTAGAAAAACAATAGTGTTTTGGTTTATCAAGTGAGGAAATGTCTGAAAAAGTGAGATAGAGAAAGCAAGAAAAAACAAACAAAAAAAGAGAATAGAAAAGGTCATTTGAGATCAATCTGATGACAATGTATAATAAGCATCTAAATTGAATATAAATAATACATTAAAGATAAAGTTTTCCAAGAAAAGCAAAATATTAATAAAAACAACACTATAAAGAAAATGTAAGATACAGCACAATGTATACTCTTGGGAAATACTCGCAATACTATAGACAAAGAGATATAAACGGACAAATAATGAGCATGAGTGAAAATTTGCTTATGAAATACAATAAGCTTTTTCATGCTCATTTGAGTAATAGCTCTATTAGTATCACTGATACAGTCAACTCAGTGCATGACACATATACAGTACATGCAACAAACAAATGGTGACAACAACTCATATGAAAATATATTTTTGGAATATGAAAATCAGTTTTTATTTTACGCTCAATTGTGACGGTTCGCAGAAGTCGGAATGCTTCTGTGATAAATACGAAACAAAATTTTTACGAAATCGCATTATATATTAAATATAAAAAATATATATGTAATAAAGTTATTAAAGTATTTAATAACAGCCAAACAATATGCTAAATATTTATTACAAAAATAAAAACAAAGTTAATACATAATAAATTGTTGTAAAATAAGCGAAATCTTACGTCAAAAAAAAAAACCTTTAAAACCGCAACAACGCCGTCTAAAGGTCAACGCTGTAAAGCGCGAAACGCGATTAACGTAATCAAATAAACAACGGAATTAATAAAACAAAAAAGTTTAGCAAAGTTTTGCGTATATTACATATTCGAATTTATTATTTTACGCTTCGTAGAAATACATAAAAAAAATTTGAGTGATTTTACGATTTGCAAAAGAAAAATTTCTCGAAAAAAAAATTAGATAATAATAGAAAAATTAAATAAAGAATTTATAAACAAAGAAAATATTTTAATCATATTTTTTTTTAAGACAAAATAATAATAATCGCTACACTGCGAAAATAACAGATATCTTCATTAAAGAGATGTATTCAAAGAAAATTAAGACAGTTCGAAGCGTTTGCTTTATTGGCTTGTTAACCTTAACTTAACAAACATGTCGTATGAGTAACATTTTATACACATGAAACGTTTTAAATTGCAAAAATACGGGAAAAATTGCCTTTTTCAAGAGTATAGCCAGCAAAACGGTTAATACTACTTTGTTTTTCATCAATAAAAATATACCCAATGGATTTGTTTTTTTATGAATGCAGAATACAAATAACCCTAAAACTGTTAACAAGTACAAAAATATTTTACTTTCTTCTTAATACATTCAGTGTAAAGCAGCGGATTTGATGAAAATCATCCCCGGAGACCAAGCATTTTTTTTTTTTTATAATGGGGTGTACAAGCGGTATATAATGATTTCTAAGGCATCCACGATCAATTCTGTTGCTTATTTCTGATTTTTTAACTTGTTTTATGTGTCGTAAATTTTTGAACGACATGGTCCTACATTACGAGAATGGTTGGTATCGTGCTCCCTTAGGGGCTATCCATATATTACGTCACATGAATTTCACGATTTTTGGACCCCCCTCTCCCATGTCACACTCTATTACATTTTCATAGACCGCCCCCTTATTTGTGACATCACACCCCGACCTTTTATAGAGTAATTTAGGGTAATGTGGACTATGAGGGTAATGTGGTGCACCCTTTTATTTCTCATATTAAAGAATGTACAACAATTCTGGTTATTTGTGCACATTAAAACGCAAAAAACATATTCTTTACGCTCTTCGGCTTTTCTATTATGCTTATTATTCGTGTGCAATTTCTTAGCATGTGCTGTAAGGTCAAGTTGACTTATTTGTAGTACTGAGTGAATAACTAAATAACATCCTTGGAACTCTGTTTTCCAAAATTCAAATAACTCTAATGCAATTATGGAACTACTACTCAACGAAGAAATGCATTAGCAAGTCTGATTTACATTTCTTTTATATAATTAATGATTATTTCAAAAAAGTGATGTATTCGGGTAATGTGGACTACCCCATAATATATACCGTATATCAACTTTGATTACTATTACACGTTAAAAAGCTCATTGCATGTGTGGGACACCCGAGTTTGAGTAATGTGGAGTACTAACCCTCATTACTTATTAACTTGTTAGTATGAATTTGGTTTATTTTACTAAAAAATATTCTTTAATAAGCCTATACAGCTATTTTATAGCAAATATAATCTTAAATAATACTACTAGACTTTTAGTCAACAAAAATTGTGAATAACGGTACTACTTTAGGAAATGGACAGGTTGATCCACATTACCCGACTCTTTTCTTTTTCAGCTATTTTTAGATTCTTTCAATTTAACTGGCCTCACGCTTGAAAATGTTAGTTTTAGTATATACATTATCAAATAGTAAAAACAATAGAATAACTGATACAAATAAATTGACCAAGCTAACTTCTACTATTACTTTGGTAGAAATTGACAAAAAAATAAAAAGGTCACCACATTACCCTAAGTTACTCTACTTTAAAATTAATTTAATTTTTTTTTTTTTTTTTTTTTTAATTTAAAATAAAGTGATTTAATATGCTTAAAGCTTAACAATCGTTAAGATTTTTGTGAACAAAATATGCTTGAAAATTTCGGAATTTTTTCGATTTTAATTTTACACTTTCTAAGACCCCCTCTGTCACACTTTATCACAAATTTGTGAACCTCCTCCCCTCCCCTCCCCTAAAAGTGTGACATATTTTTGGACAGCCGCTTTTCTGTCAACTATCAGTTTTATTTGTTGGTTGTCAACACTTTACCGCACAAATGGCGGCAAATTCAAATCTTGAGTAAATTACAGGGCAACCTTTTGTGTCGTAAGTTTTCGTACGACATGGCACCCCAGGAAGTACAAGTTGTCGTGCCCAAATGTACGACATAGCACTCTATGTGTTAAAGCTTTTTATTAAGTTTTGTACAGTTGTTTCGTCGATACCGATCTTATCCGCATATTTCTGAGGTCTTGTAAATTTTTTTGCAGTATTTTTTTTCTTTCGAAGATCCAATTTCAGTAGAGGCTAATATCTCTCAATTAGTCGAAACTTTGGGCAGTGAAGTGAATTCGCACTTTTGGGAACAAAATGTACATTTTTGCTATTGTACCACTCTATGGTGGTTTTAGAATAGTGAGAGGTTGCTTAATCAGGTCAAAACATTACAGTACGTTTGTGCCCACGAATAAATGCCTTACTTTTATCCTTTGTTCTTTGTATAGAAGATTTCGAAGTACCGGCCCTAACAGAAATATGTCGTACTGAAGAGTCGGGATTTTGCTTAAAGAGTTACTTCACCATTTTCACCAACTTGCAACGTCTACTTGAGATATTTTTTCGTACGATAAGTAGACTCTTTCTGTTATTCAAAATAACCCTTTTGTGCTTTTTGATGCACTTGCTTTTAAGTTATAGCTAAATATTTTAGTTCTGTTATTTTTAGGTAAGTTTTTTCAGGCAGATTGGTCAAAAAGACATTCAATGATGTATTTTTCGAAACTGAGTTTGATGTTTAGGTTTTTGCGGTAAAGAAACGCTTTATTACTTTTTCAAAAATAAGAAGGGGATTCCTTTAAACATGTGAAAGTCACGAAAAGCACGTAAACCTAGAAAACTTTCGAGTCTCGTTAACAAAAAAGTTTACCAGGCCTCGAAAATTTTCGAAGGGCAAATTCGATGCGTAAATAGCCTCAAAAAAGTACGAGAGCGATAGTTAAATAAACGTATTGAAAAAATATTTTTTGTTTTGAAAATTGAATTTGAATTGAATATTTTTCAAATTTTATGACAGCTGATACGTTGCTTACACGTTTTTAGAAATGTGTGTTCCTGAAAACAAGCTCGTAAATCGAGTTTTTCATGGCTTACGAGTTTACGAGATTAACGGAATTCCCCTTAAGGTTTTTTTTTTTTCATAAAATAAACAGTGCCTAAGCTATTATTAGACAAAAAACCGCCACGTTGATGAAAACCTTAATATTATAAATTTTAAAAGAATTGTTTTTAATAACATCAAAAGAATCGAAAAAGAAACAATTTCTAGGTAGATTTAAAAGATTCACATCGAATATCGAAAAGGAGAAGGGTCGTAATTCCTTTATTTTAGCTAATGAAGTAAACCAAACATAATCAAAATGCATAATCCCCATCTCAACAAAAATACATGAACCTCCAACAATAATGCATGAAATCAAACTATGATTACGCTGTCGATAATTGTGATCGATTGTAACAATTTGACAGAAAAAAAACATCTGATTGTCAATTTTGAAGTCAATTTACTTAATTTATAAATGTCACTTCATTGAAAAAATATAAATCAATTGAAACAACAGCTAAAGTAAGTCTTATACCCTATTCTCAGTTGCCTGGTTAACTAGCCTAAAATCAGAAAATCTTGATAATCACAGAACCACGTTCACACCTGGATATATCATCTATCATTTCGATGACACTTTTTTGGCGTTTACCAAATCACGACACTATTTTCACTTTCTTCAAATATATTTTTACATATTTCCTTATTTTTATTTTTTTTTTTTCAAAACAATTGAGACGAACACATTTTTGATTTAAGCTTTAATTTGCTTTTTATTAAATATGTTTATTTGTTTACAATTTGCATTTGCCAAAAGAAAAGGAAATTGTCTAATTTCCCTGAGATTTTTCAATTTGGAGATGCCACCTGCCGATTTTTTGGGTTAATTGATCTAATTATTTAAAAACTAGCTAATCTTTTCCATACAAATCTAAAAGCTTTTTATATGGAAAACTATCCTGGTTAGTGCTTAATCAGCATTCAGCTGGTTAACCAGGCAAGTGAGAATAGGGTATTAAGATAAAAAATTTAGGTAAAAACCAAATGAAATTTTTTCATTTTGCGATAGGAACATAAAGAAAGCGCACAAACATAGCAGCTGTTTACTTAATGCAGAAACTGTCGTCTGTCAGAGTAAAATTTTCAATTGTATTAGTACGTTTATAATCCAGATTAACATTGCCGTCTGTCTATGCCCTAAGGCAGTTAGAAATTTCCTAGTGAATTCTTTTTAATGTTTTAAATTTAATTTATCTGCTTTGAAACACTCTATGGATATTATATTTATTGGTTCCATGCACTTTCATTGGTTTTAATAGAAGAAGCTTTCGCCGGTTATCAGTTGAACATGTTTAACAAAATACAAAAAGTGTTAATCTCTTATCGCATTAATAATTTTGCAATAAATTTTTAAAAAAAGCTACAAAAAAAACTACAGTAAACAAAAAAAAAAAGAAACATGCGAAAATGATCAAGCAAAAATAATAATAAAAACTATGAACGAACGATAAGATAAGATGAATGTTAAGAGAGAGAATAAACACAAGTAAAATGTATTTTTAGAGAGTAATATATAGTTAAAAGGAGAAACTCGCAACTTAAACTCATGACTTATTGACTGATATTCGTTGTCGTCACAATCGCATATTAACTAAAACACCCAGTATGTTTAGTTGATAGTACAGGGTACTTAACACAAAACTTGTTTGTTATACTTAATACAGCGCTCAGATTAGTGTCATTAGTATATGGTATGAAATTTACAAAACACACTCTCTTCATTTTATGCGCGTAGTCGTGTGTATGATGATGAGCCAGAGTGTAAGAAAGTGAAAAAAGAGCCGCAGCAGACAGAAAACATGTATTGTAGAACTCGTCAAATCAACCATTAGGTAGTCTATGGTCAACGTTGTTACCGACAAGTGTGCGAAAATCGTGGAAAAAAACTTGAAAATATTTATGCTGAAAAAAAATACATACCTACTTGTTTATGTAAATTTGTATAAAATAAAAGTGAATTAAAGTTTTTTTTTCGTTTTTATATGAAAAGAAGAAAGAAAAATATGACACTTTTGATTTTGGTGTCAAGTTTATAAAAAATGTAAATAAAAGTGCAAATCAAAGAAAAAAGAAACAACAACTTGCAGCAAAAAGTTTATAATAAAATGCTGATTTACATATAAAGAGCAAAAAAATAATCAACATTTTATTTATTTTCAGTACAAAAGCAATAAAAAGAAAATATGAGTACAAAATAAAACTTATAGCAAAACTACATGAAACATGACTTAACAAAACAAAAAAAAAAAAAGAGTATTCCAAGTTATTAAAATAAATAGTTTTTCATTTATAAATTAACAATAACAAAAATATTGTATTATATTAAATAAGTAAATAAATTTTAATTTTAATCATAAATAATTTGATACTCAATAAAGCAGACAAAAACAAAAACACAAACAAATATGCACGTGTACTACAAATTTGGATTATTAGTCATATTTATGTTAAGCATCAGGTAATAAAATTAACGAGAAATCATTACATTTATTTATGCAAAGTAGAGTATATATGGTTAATACACCACCAAAGATAGTTTTGCAATTATTAAAAATAATAAATTAAATAAATGATTGGGTTTTTTGAAAGTGAAATAAGCCCATAAAGTAATGCCATGATATGCATTGGCTAGAAATTAATAAAATTGTGCTGTTTTCACGGAAAGTTTACTTGATTGCATTAAGTTGAAAAAATTATATCGTTCAAAAAACCGATTCTTATGGCACATAATGAGTATGACATTAGTAGTACTTTTGCTACCTTTAAGGGATAATACCACTTTCAAAAAACGATTCATTTGATTAATTTTTTCATAATATAGAAAAAACGCAATAAGAACGCAATTAATAACAACAAAGTAATGTGTTTTGTATTAGCAGAAGTAATACTACGTTTACACCGGAGCTTTAGCGGTGATGAGATTTATAAATCTAGTTGTAAAATACTACCCGTTTCTACTGGCCGAAAGATATTTATTTTTGACAGTAAATGTCATAAGCGGGAAAATGGTAGTTGTTTTTTTCCCTTTTTGTCAAATTTTTTCTTCCATTTGCTTTTTTTTTTTTAAATACATTTAATACCAATGTCCACGTTAAGTGGTGACACTTGGTCGAAAATAGCCAAAATCGGTAGCCCTGTTGAGATTTATTTGAAGGTTTAAATTTATATATTTTTGTATGATAAATCGAGTGGTTTACAACAAGATTAGGGTGGAAACGGCTTATAAGCTATGTAGGCAAGAAATCAGAATACGACTAATCCTTTCCGATCTCATCAAAGCTTATTGGCAAATTTTGGTAGGAAAAAAATAGAGATGAGTCTATCAAATGATTCTACTTAATATTAATCGAAATGTAGTAATTTATGAACTTGGTAAGAAATAATAAATATTAGCGACACCTAATATCGAGAAACCGTCATATCTCGAAAATTATGCCTTCCCTCTAGGCAAACGAAATGGGTTCAGTCACTGTTTCTACACCTAAATCTTATAACATTCGCTTGAATTTTTTTTTTTTTTTTTTTTTGTTGAAAAGGTTGTGAAGAGGCATAGGATTTTCTTTTTTTTAAGTGGGCGGTGCCACGCTCCTAAATGGAAAAAAACGCTCTCACGGCTAAGCCGCTGCATCGATTTTTATGAAATTTGGTTTGGAGATAGGGTTAGCACTAAGGAACGATAACACGACCATTATGTTTTTAAGTGGGGGGTTCCACGCCCCTAAATGATAAGTACGCTATCATGGCTAAACTGTTATATTGATTTTTATTAATTGGAATAGACCCAAGGGAAGGCAATTAAATACGTTTGTTTTATTGCGTTTTATTGATTTATAATAAGTATGTAGTGCTTAGCCCCTCAATAGAAAATATGCAGACATGTTTACTAACGAGAGTTTGTTTGTCAAACAGAAGTGGTTGAATTTGGGACAAAAGGCGAACTCTAGCGGATAGTAAATACATATTTTCATCGAAAAGATGGCAAGATAGCGTGTTTCCATAATATTTCAGGAGAGCAAATTTAAATTTTTAGTTGATATGAAAATATCAAATTATCCGAGTTTTCAAATGGTTTTTTCTAAGAAACTACAAGTCCTACAGCAAATCTGGTTTTGACAGCTTGTAGATCGCACCGAGCACAGAACCACTCTGGTCTATTTATACCAATATTAATAATGCTATTATATAAAGATTTTGGAAACGAACTTGAGTTCAGAGCATGCCTACAAATTTATTTGTAAATCAATAACAGTTTAAATGGTTTATTAAAAACAAAAGGTAATAGTTTTAAAATTCTAAATCCAGCCACTTACAGATACCTAATGCTTTAAATCTAACACGTTCATACAAGCAGTGACAATGAAATTTCTAAAGAAAATATTAACAATTCATTCAACACTTTAGAGTATTTTACATATTGGTATGATAATTTCAGATTTTGTGAGTCATTCGTATACTTAATTTTACAAGTAGAAGGCCTATTACTATTTCCTTATCAATGCTACTAGCGCACAGAGTTACCACCACTAATCAATACGGGCGCTCATAAATTGTGTAAAATTTGCGCAATTTAATGTTTTTGAACTTTTATGTCACCGCCTGACTGTTGTGTGTAGTATGTGCTAATTTTTAATCGAAGCTTATTTTGATAAATATATAAAAACCCCTTGCAAAGTTAGTGTATAAGAAATAACAGTGTCTTATCAATAAAAACATTATGATATGATTAAACAATTTTTTTTTTTTCGATTGACAGCAATAATCACATTAATGAGCATTTTATTAGAATTCGTACAAAGTTCAAATTAGCCGTGGCGAGAGTATTTTTATTTTTATTATTATTTGCTTTTGGATATGCGAGCATACTTAAAACAGAAATATATATAAAAATGCTGTAAAAGTCGATTTTTTTTTCTTTGTTTTACGCAAACGCAAACTTGAAACTTTGTACTTTAGCATTTCAATGAATTGTATTCGTAACTACCAGATTGTATTGTATTTATTCAGTACTGTTACGTTTACATATTTAATGGGTTTTTTGTTTTTAATTTTATTGCACTAAATAGTTACCGTACAAAAATTATATGTAATGAATGCATTGAAGTAATTTTGTGAAATGTTTTATTTATTTAATTTTTAATTGCTATTTTTAATCATTTGGCTATATAAGGTAGAAAATGTAACGCAAAGTAATTTCGGAAATACGTACGTATAAAAGTAAAACCATTTATTTACATACCCACATACGTTTGTACTTAAATAGTTCATTTTGGAATATGAAAAGTTCATAACTGTTTTTATTCGTAAATTGTGACAAAAACTTATGCTGGAATTAGCCAAGAAGTGGCGTTTCGTAACGTAACGTCACGGTTGCTTGTCAACGTAGAATCGATTAGTGAAAACGATAGGCAACGTTCGAAACGTCACTTTACAACTTAAAAATTACTTGAAAAATTCCAGTTTTTGTAAACAAGCATCCATTGTCATACTTATTTTAATTAATTTGTTCAAAAAATTCCATTTATAACATCCAAATTTAATTTATTTTATCTAACAACGTACCGCCACGTTTGAAAATCTAATTTCAATAGGTCTCAACGTTGCGTACCGCTACTTTACGATTTCACTACTCACTTACACGCTTTGGCCATTTGATAGATTTTGACAGACGTCACGTTACGAAACGCTACTTCTTGGCTAATTCCACCATTATATGTGGCATGTGGACAAAATAACCTAACTCGAAATTGACAGCTTAAAAACTGCTAATCTGCTGTCAGCTATCAAACTGTTTTCTTTTTTCGGTTGGCAACACTTTACCGCACAAATGGCGGGTGATTCAAATCTTGCATGAACTATGCGACACCTTCATATCTTTGAATTACACATAAAGAAGAGTATTTTAATTTTATAATTATGACTAGAATTGTCAAAAGTTATGGATGCTGTAGTCAAAGTTGTATCATGTAAAGAAAATTTCCTTCACGGCTGGTATAAATCGGTATTACCAACATCAGTTTTTTTTTTCTATACAAGTATATTTTACGCTACATTGCGCTTGTGTTGCCAGACAAGCCCTTTTTTTGTGTAAACAGGTTTTGTAGGTGACGGTGAATTTACAATCTTATTTAGAATAATGATAGTACATATACATACATAGACCACTCGCAGTTTCTATATACATTAAATACACAGTGCTACAGTGATTATACACTTTGCATGAGACTTAACAGATATTGTAGGTCGAGTACTTAACATGCCTAAACTTAAAAATTGTATTGCAATACACCCTCAAAATCTTAAGTTACCCTTAAAAAACTGTTTTTGGGTGACTAAGTGCGCTTAAAAATCTGTGTGTTTGTTATTTCTTAACCGATTTTGAAAGTTTGTGAAGAAAATTCATAAAAATGGCACGTTAATTGACAACACAATTCCTCTTTATTTAAGTTTCGGTCATTCCTGATATCATCAACTCAGTAACTAAGCATTAGCTGCATTAGAATAAGAGAATTCCACATAGAGGCCTCCAAAGTACATATTCGCTTACAAGTTTCAATCAACTCAGAAATTAAAGCAAAATTACCATACAAGTACTTTGTTATCATCTTTTTGTAACACGCCACAAATGGAAAACTCGGTATCATGGCTAAGCTACTGCACCGACTTTTATGAAATTCAGAATGGAGTTAAACTGAACCCTAAGGACGAATATTAAAAATTGTTTGTATTTTATTAAACACACTTGGTTTGTTTGAAGTACAATTTATAACTTTATGAAAGCTGTACAAAATTTAAATTTGCTTTATCTAAATTAATAACAAGCCAACGATAGCCATCGATAATGCAAATATTCTTAGCTTATAAAATATATACCTATTTGCGTTAAACCAATACACAATAATTAATTAATTAATTTACAACAAAGAATTCAGGGCTCATAAAAATAAAATTCTGAAGAAAATAAAACGTATCCCAGTAAGATACGCTGAAAACACGCAAACAAATATGACGTCAACTAACAGGTTTCTTAAGAATACTGACTGGCACCTTCCTATTTAGTGTTGTTATTTTGCAAACATATGATATCAGTCATGATATATGAGATATAGAATGTATGAAAATGACCGAATATCAAATGAAAAGCAAACAAGCAAATAATAATTAAAATAAAAAATGGGAAATTTTTTATGTGGGTCAAGAGCATAAGGATGGACATATAAACTGCATACGGGTGCAGAATGCTTTATGAATGAAAGTAAATTTCAAGTGTTGATGTAGCGGTGCTAAGGCACGCACAGCTTAAGCCTTACAACAAGCACGAAACAAACAAGTTATTTAACATAAAGTGAGAAAATAATACGTATGTAGGTATATACGAATGTTAAAATAAAATATAGGATAGTTTTGACATATATAAATATATCTATTAGATAAACTTAAATTACAAAGCTTAAAAAACATACATACTTTAATCAGAATTATATGGTAAAACGAGTTATAATCTTAAATCAATTAAATTTAAAAAATAAAAAAATACGTTCAAAAGTAGAACAAGTTCATTTAAAATAACCTTTTTTGATTATTGAGTTAAACATGTAACTACAAAAGGCACACGCTCTAAGACAACTTGAAAAAGGTGTTAATAAATATACTAATAAAAAATAAATAAACAAGTGTCAGTGAAGAGTAAAACAAACGAAAAGTAGCATTACTTTTTTTCAAGGAAAATAAGCGAAAATTGATTGACATAAATATCTAGATATCTTAAACTCTACCAAGTTTCTTATCAAAGAAAAGTTGCTACGAGTGAAAATGTTAAAATGTGCATTAAACCTTAAAATATAACGTGCAAAGTGTCAACAAATTTTATCTTATCTTCTTTAAAGTAAAAGTTCCCAAACAATTAATATTAATTGCTTAACTTTTTATCAAAATTAGTTCACACTTTAATCACATACCGACATTAATTAGTGGGAGCAACAAGTTGTTGAAACTGTTTATTGATAATTTTTATTCGAAATTACTATGAAAGCCCTTAGCAATGTTTATATTCGAAATTTAGTCCAGTGGAATTTAATTTATTTTCAATATTTCATATTCAGAAGAAATATTCAAGTTTACAATATTTTTAAAAATTTTCTCAATCAAGTTTTTAAAAGCGCTTTTCACATTTTTTGAAACTATTAAATTAACCACTTTGGAAGATACAAGAGGAAAATATTACTCCGTTTTTCTGATTTCTGGCAACCCTGTGCTTATTGCTTAGGGGGATACATGGTTTTCACGAAAATTTAAACCTTTTTCAGATCATATTGATCTTTTTTCCAAATAAAATTAAACTTCTTTCAAACCAAATTCAACTTTTTCCAACAAATAACCTTCTTTCAAATCCAATTAAACTCTCTGTATTTGCAGCAGTTATCGTTATGAAACTTGGTATATGGATGAATATTGTGTCTGCCAAACACCCTTTTAAAATGTGGAGGGGGTCGGTCAAGCGATTTGGAAAAAAAATTAATTTGATTAGAAAAAAAGTTAATTTGATTTGAAAAATGTTTAATTTAGTTTAAAAAATGTTTTATTTAATTTGTAAAAAGATCAATATGGTGTGGAAAAGGTTTAACTTGGAGTGGAAAACCTGTACTATAAAAAAAAACAAATTTATTTTTTAACACAAAGATATGGTACCCTTTCCTATGGAAGGTCACAACTTGAAATTTTTTGAATTGTTTGATCTATTATTACAAAAACTGCCTATGAATATGGGAGCCTAACATGTTTAGATTTCAAGATATCCAAACCTAAATTATATCGATATCTTTTGATAAATTAAAAACTTTTGTTGGACAATTTGATAGCTTAATTAAATACCAATCATAATATGACACAAATATTTTTGAAATTCATCATAAGGTTTCCAACTTGTACCGGTTTTCCTAAAAGCTATATCCGCATTTGATGAAGGCTATATCCTAGAAACCTTCTTTGAGCGACACTCTTTCATTACATATTCTTTCTTAGAATTAAAAGCTTTTTAAAATAAACTAGGCTTAAAAAGTAATTTAAGGTGTTGTTTAAATAAACTTCACTCAAATATATCACTAAGAATACCATTGTTACGGGTGATCAAACCTTAGGTGGAAATGCGATACCAACTTCAACCTGGAAATGTTTATATCGATACCTTAGAGCGCTATAGTCCTATCTCCACTTTTTACGATTTTGAGATTTTTGCAGTTATGGTATCCTTGTGGACTTCTTTACCGAGTGAAAAACTGTGTGATGTCAAAATACCAATAAAATACCAAAATATTCGATAATTAAAAAAAATCCTATCTCCAAACTGCAATTTTTTGAAGAGCGCTACTGTCTTATCTCCACTGAATACTCAAATAAGTCACATATTTAAAAATTTTTTTTGTTTTTTCCTGTTTTCTTTGCGGTTCATGACTTTTTGCGGCGTTTTAGTGAACAAATTTTGTAACACTCCAGGGTCCCCTCTTGTATGTCGGAACCAAAAATTAAAAATTAAAAAAAAAAAAAAAATTAATTTTTTTCGTGTTTTCTACGCGTTTCATGACCTTTCTACGACATTTTAGGGGAAAAAATCCACAAAATTTACTAAATGTGTCATTTATTTTAAGAGTAGTGCAATTCTTTATAAGGGCAAAAGTAATGGCATACTTAAAATTGGCTGGGATTTCGTTAGAAATTAATAAAATTGGTTAAAAACATTAAATTATGTTAAAATATACCATGGTTACAATTATTGCATTTATTGTTATATCAAAATAGCAGCCAATTCTAAATAACCACTGTTTGAAATCTTCTTTTTGCATTTCCCAACAATTGAAAAAATGGAGATAGGACTATAGAGCACTCTAAGGTATCGATATATTTGATTGATTTTAATGAAACTAAGGTGTTCGTATGTTGTTATCTTTTTTTAACCTTAGCTCCATGGAAAATACCACAGTGGATTTTTTGGCGAAAACTGCTTAAAAATTAGGAAAAAATTAGAAGAAAAGATTGTAAATTCTCCCTGTTAAGAAAGGAGAAAATTTCGAGAGGGAATTTCCAGATAAATTCATGATAACCCCTTCAAATCTAACAACTTTTTTAAAATTCGGATTTCATAGAAATATGTCTAGAGTAAAATAACTTTAGCATTTGGAAAAGCCAAACAAAAATACCTTGGTAAATCTTTAAACCAATTTAATTGTCAGCTTCTAGTTAAAACAGATATTAATTACCTACTTCCAAACCATTATTAAGTATTGACATTAAAATACATGGTTAGTTAAAAAGCGATTCCAATAAAACGCAATGAAATCGCAAACAATTAATTTTTTCATTCAACTTGCAGTACATGTTATACACGTGCAGCACCAGCGACAAACCAAAGTACATCATATGATGATTACCCAGGCGATTATGATGATTATTACGATGAAAATGAAGGCGACTCAGCAGTTGATAAAGCCGCAGCAGATAATAGACTGACGACAACTACAACCACATCAAAGCCATTTTTTCCATTATTTACATTTTTAGGTGAGTGTGTTTCGATTGAAAATTCATTGCATTTTTTATAATTGATCGTTTAAAAAAAAAAATAAAAAATTTTAGATACACCAAAACGTAGCAATCATGTTTTAGAACCGCGTTGTCCTAAAGCATGCCTTTGCTTAGAAGATTTCAAGTATATACAATGTTCAAATAGCCGTCTTACACATGTGCCCCAAGATCTACCGAGCACAGCGTTAATCATAGATCTAAGTCAAAATCAAATACGAGAATTGCATGCAAATGACTTTGTGAATTGCAGTAAAGTGCGCGAGATTAACTTGGGTCACAATGAAATTGCGACAATTGAAAAGGAGGTGAGTTGTTGCGGGGGTAAAAAAATATTATAAATACAATGGAACGAACAACTTTGCAATGGGTTGTTGCGTGTGTCCACATATTTTTTTTTTTTTTTAATTATATTTTAAACCTATTTACTTCTCTTGCAGACATTTGTGGGACTGAAACGTTTACAACGTTTACGTTTAGCCAATAATAGACTAAAGCGTCTACATCCGGATGTTTTTGCGGATGCTAGCGATTTAAGCTCACTCGATTTGAGTAACAATACGATTGAGTTAAATGCAGAAGGTTCTTTTTTAAACCAACCGGAGCTGTCTGAGCTCTTGTGTAGGAATTGTACGTGGACCGAATTGTATGATGACACATTTTCCAATTTGAGTTCACTGACGAGTTTGAAGTTGGATCAAAATAACTTTAGTAAGGTAAGAAAATTAATTGGAAAATTTCGAAGTTTTTAAATATTTTGATTTTTCTGCTGCCATAACAAAAATTATTTCCCAAAGCTTTTTTTTTTAAATGACTAATATATCATCTGTAAACTTTTGACAAAACAACCTAAATTCAGATAAGAAAATTTTCCAGGATTTTAGTGATAAATATGTAATTTAAATACGCTTCTTTTGGTGTTATTAAGATTCTATGATTTTTAGTTCCAGAGATTTAAGGGTGTCCCATAATTCACGCAAGATTTGAATTTACCGCCATTTGTGCGGAAAAAGTTTGACAGGTTTAAAGTTTGTTAAGCATTGAAGAAGAAGATTCAACCCTGCATCGACGAAATTCAGGTTGTTTTGCCAAAATCCAGATCCATATGAACATATACAAATTGAGGTCAATACTTTTTTTTTCAATTTTGATTTAAAAATAATTTTTTTTTTTTTTTTTTTTTTTAATTGAAATATTTTAATTATTTTCTTTTTTTTAATATTAAAAACTTTTTTATTTGTTTTAACATTTTCTTTCTATTAAAAAATTTTCCAACATTTTAAAAGCGACTGATACATTTAAATTTGCAGCTGGCAATGCTTTTTGAACTTTGCTCACTCTCAATTAATGCTGTCAAGTCGAAAGCTTTTCTTTTCATTTTGCGCGTGCTCTCAGATAAACAATGAAACTTTGACGTTTCGTTTTTGTTGTTATTTTTATTTGTTGCTAAACTCCATTTTTGCGTTTTTACTTTTCTTTATGACAGAAAATCAATACGCAAGCTTTTAAGCCACTAAAAAACCTCATTAAGCTGAAACTGCCCGAGTTGGATCAACCAAATGTGCAGGAACTCTGCAATTTACTTAAATCTATAGACAACATTAGTTTTAAACATTTCGACATAAGTTGCTACGAATTGGTGCTTGGAACATCATTTAATGAAAGTTTGATTTTAGCAACAGATCCACCATATCAAACACCACAAGAGAAGGCAGGAGGAAACCGCAAAGGTATGTGATATGTGAACGCAATAAATTCAATTGAATAGAAGTTACAATTAAAATTAATTAACCTTTTTTTATTATAGACATGTCAACAGCCAACGCCTTATCGAATATAACGACGCTGTCAGAGCAGCAGCTAAACAATAGCGACTCAACTATTTTAACAGCCGGTATACTGAATGCCAGCGGCAGCTCTACGCCAGTGCCCGAAACGAAAGAGGAAAAATCTTACCAAGTGCCCATATCACAGGAAGCTATCAATTATATGCTTTTTAGTAAGTTAATAACATTTTTTAATGATTTTATTATTAAATTGTGTACCTTTGGTAAACAAGTGCATGATATGAAAAAGTAGGCGCAACTTGTTTGGGAATGTATCAGTAGTTCAGTCTCATCTATATAAAAACGAAATTTTGTTTATTTGTGCCATATAGACTCGGGAACTAAACGACAAAATTCAATGAAATTTTCACACTGTAATAGCATCGCACAATGCTAGGTCATAGGCTTTTAAAATAAGCGGTGCTACGTTCTTCAAAAACTTTATTCATTATACATATCTCTGGAACATATGTAAAAGACCGTGCCAAATAATGTTCAATGAAAAATTAGACTTAAACAACATAAACTCAAGCGTTTAAAAAATTAAATCGATTTTAATTAAGTACCCGTGGCTGATTTTTAAAAATACAAATAGTGTGAATGTGGCATGTGAATTATTTTATCGCCTGCAGAGTAGAAAATACCCTGTAGGACAGGCGGAGACAATTGTCTCAATAGTCCCATCTTTGGTCTTGTTATTATGTTAGTAGACCAAAACGGACTACACCATAAACTATAATTAAATTACTTCAATTATCATTTGTAACAAAAATGGTCCTAATCTAAAGCAAAGTCGGTCGTTTGTATCAAAAATGGTCCAAATGTAATGCATAATCCGTCATTAGTACCAAAATTGGACTTATTGTGTATCTTTTGTGTCAGTGAAATTATAACGTTACTGTTTGACAGTTCGTCGATTGTGAAGAAGAGAAAACGATAGTGTAACGATCTAATGACTTGCGCTGCGTGGAGAGACTCGGGTTCACAGCCTTCACTGGGTGATTTTCAACACATTCGTCTATGAAACCTTTTAACGTTGTCGTGTAAAATTTGTATATTAAAATAAATTCTTTAAAATCTTTAAATAAAATAAAAACAAAATTTGGCCTTTTTCTGGTCCGAATGTAATGCATAATTAGAGTATTGACCTTTTTCTGGTGTCAATGTAAAGCGTAAGGAGACAATTGTTTTTATGTGATGGGACTAGTCGGTCGTCTCCCAGGTGTAGTTTACAAACTAGTTTTGGAATAGTCCGTGGTCCTGCAGGGGATTTTTTAAAAGAATTTAAAAAAAGGGGGTAAGAGTCAATAGAGTTTTATGACTCAGATTGTTAGCCGAATTCAAGGAAATTAAATTCTGTAGGCAACTACAATGTTAATAATAGATATTATTATTGTGCACTATAATTCTATTATCATATTGATCCAATCATTTTTTCCCAATTCCCTATACAAAAGTCTAGCCAAGATGATTCTGCTCGCTTTGAAATTGTTAATATATAGCGTTTCAAATTTTTGTAAATTATGGGAAAAGAACCATAATAAAGGTTGAATTCATAATTTCGGGTAGTGTTACGATTAGAAAAAACAAAAAGCGGTTATTTTGGATAACGGTTGCGGTTGCGACTAAAACCTTTTTTTTTAATATTAATTTCAATTCTAAAGCAAAGACGAAACAAGCATAAAAAATCTAGAAGTTAATTAAGAGCTCCAAAAACGTTCATAACGCTTCACTAACTAATTATGTACACTACAAATTTCAATTCGACTCGGGCTGAAATATTATTTTTTTTTTTTTTAAATTAATAATGGTATATATTATTTTTTTTTTTTGTATTGTTGCAGGTATTATGATTATTGCTGTCATTGGACTGATAATTGGCATCATTTGCCGCAAGGATATTGGTGGCATTAAAACAAAATGTTGTCGCACACGTAAACCAGAGCCAAAGGATCAAGTGCATCCCGCCGAGGAGATACCACTTAATAAGTTAGCATAAGCCATAGTATGACAAAACAACAAAAACAAAAAAAAAGCATTTTTGTATACTACTAGTAAATCAGTAATAAGATAGATATTTAATTAAATGTAGAGTAACGAAAAGAATTAAACAACTCATTTCTTTAAAGACTCAAACTACATATTGTAAAATGTAAACTTTGTGTGAATCACATATCAAAATTAATGCACAGTGGATATTGTATTTTCGTAATTTATGTAGTAAGTAGTTTTTGAGTTTTTCTCGTATTGAAGTCGATTTCAGTTTGTAAAAGCATTATTTTTTTTAAGTAAATTATTTTGAAAAGTAATTGTTGCCAACACAAATGCCACATAAATTTCCACAAACTAAGTATGTAAATGGTTAACATACATTTATTTAATAATTTTTAGTTATAAAACATTGCAGCATATAAGATATTTTAGTTTTGAATAAATAAATGTGGATTTCAAATTAAAAAGTGCTTTCAATTGTTAATTTAGCTAGAAATTTACTTTAACTAGTTTATAAAGTGAAGAAGTTTCTATTTTTTGCTCTTTTCAAAAACATTTATTTGTTTTTTTTTTTTTTTTTCATTTTTGGATTTGTTTAAAAATTTAAAGTTGTAAGGTTGTAAACGTAAAAATAACGTAAGCTTACATCACATAGTACATAAAAATAACATTTTATGCAGTAGTCATAGTAAAATTTAGCTGTTGCAACTATTACCATCTTCATTTATCAATCAAGTTAGAAACCTTTGCATTTAGTTGAAGTAGAGATTTTGTATTTGAATTATTTTTTTTTTTATAAAGTTATGATGGAAATTTGCATAAAAAGCTCAAAATTTAACTAAAAGCGCTTTGTTCTTATATGGTTAATTTACAGATGAACTCGAACATAAATACTAAAATTGGTGGAAGCGTCACGTTAAATTTCATCAATCAAGCTTCCCATTGAAGAGAGCCCTAACTCATTATTGTAATCAACAATGAACATGTACTCGTATATCTAGGGTAGATCTATTATTAAAAAGCAGAATGATCCGATTCGGATTATTTTCAAATCAATACCCATACATGTTTTACTTCAAAGTTTATAAAAAAAAAAATGTATATATAAAATTGCATATCGTTGTCGTTGGCCTTTTAATGAATAAATATCGAGAATGGAGAAAAAATTATCTAGAATGTTTAGTTATGATAAGGCCCAATGTTTGGAATGCGCTTTCGTTTGTTTTTGTTTCAATCGATTCAAAATAAAATACATTTATTTTTCTTAATTTAAGTAAAATGCACATTTTCCGACTGATAACTCAACTTATTACTTTTGCAGTAAAACTAATTTGAAATTTCGTTACACAGCAACTAAAAGAAAATGTTTGTTAATTTAAAGCTTGTCAACTAGGTACTATTTTCTAAACTCAGCCAAGCCTGACGGTGTTTGCTTTTAATTTTTTTTACTAAAAATATAGCATTTGCACGTATAAATTGCACAGAATACAGAAATAGCTCTTGCCAATATTACAAATCTTTAAGTTAACTAAATGTCAATTTGAAATGTAAAGCAAATATATTAAATTTAAATACGTATTGTTAAAAAATAATAAGTACATGAGTAAACTTTCTCTACCTAGTCCTAAATTCTATTACTATTGTAGATTAAAATAAGTCATTAAAATTAGATTGTAGAACTCTATTCCAATTCAATCTTTGTTAAGATAATGTTGACGTTCCAATGACGTTAATAGTTTTCTATTGTAGTATTTATTAGACAGATTTTTTTTTATGTAGTTCGGTAGGTGATAAGACGGATATTTTAAATAAACAAATCTATTTTAGTTTTTGTGAATGTTTTTAAATTAATAAGCTATGAGAAAAGTATGTTGAATATTTTTAACTGAATCACTAACTTACAAGTGCTCGAATTCTTGAAGTGATGACAGAAATATAACCCTGATAAAGGCTAAAGTTGGAAAAGATCCAAGATTGGCTCAAATAATATCAAAGTTAATGCCGCTGCACTATGGGAAATTCTACCTGTCTTGTGGCATAAATTAATAACAGCCAAACTGTTTGAGGCGCAGTAATAAAATTTGATATCTGAGATGTAATTGGTAGCATTTATCGATTTGTGAAAATTGGCCGTGACCGGATCAAGGACCCGCCCACCTCCCATACATACTAATATTTGAGATCACCATAATTTCGTGAATAATTGAATTACCCAATAATATTTGAGATGTTCACCGAGAGATCTTTGAGCTGAAAACAATCCCAAACCAAATAATTTTGGGCGCGATTCTCAGTTTAGCAATTATTTGCTTGATATCAAGTCCAAATGTGATTGTTTATCAAAAAAGTAAGTATGCCCGCTTGTGCTGAAAACTCACTTTTGCTCTCGTTTATTAAAAAAAAAAAATTAAAAGGACTTTTTTATGAATATGCCAATTTTTCCCATGTGCAAGAAATATCATATCATTTTCAAAACTCAATGACCAAAAGTCCATAACGACATCTCAGTACATCGCAACATCACATTATGGGATGTCAGTCAGAAGTAGTTACTCTACCGCAAGTACCCGACTCTTCTGTCAAGATAGATGAAATTATTTATTTTTTGATAAACAAGTACAAAAGACCTTAATATCAAGCAAAAACGGGAATATTTATTTTGTTGATAAACAAGTACAAAATAGCATGTATCGAGCACAATTGACCTTAATTGTCAAAATTTAATTTATGCAAAAATTTGAGCTCGAACCGCGAAAAAGTTTAGCATATTTTCGGATGAATTTGTACTGTATTGAGCTCAATTATGAATATTTAATTTAAGAACGAATTAAGTTTGATTTTAGAACATTTATTTTCTCTCCGTGTTGTTGGTGACATCACTCATTTTTCAAAAATAGGTGTGATCGAATCAAAAAGTCCTACCATCAAATATAGCACATGTGACAATAAAATTAAAAAAACAAAAAAAAAAAAAGAGTCGGGAAAGTTGAAATTTAATTCTTGTCTACCACGACCACTGAAGAGAAATTTTTATTCAAAAAAATATTTATTTTTCAAATTGTTTATCAAAATTGTACTTTCGCAAGATTGCAAGCGGATGCTGTCAACAAATAAAGTATACATATTAGCTGAAAAAGCTCACAATACCATATAATGCAGACGGGTGATTCTACTCAAAAAGAAAGGAAAATACATTATTTTCGGCTAAAATTATTTTTTTATTTTCATCTGAGTTCAGACAAGAAGTTTTAGATCAGCTTAGGTCTTTTTTGTACTTTTCTAAAACGAGTCGGTCAAAAAAATAAGATAATAGAATTTTATGGCTGATTAGAGGCTGAGTATCTAAGGAAATAATCATATTAGCGCTGTTTGTTAAAACCTTATTATTTTTACTATTAAAAAACAAAGATTGGATCTATAAGTTCCCAGGAGACTGAGGCCAGCATGCTGAGTTCAATAAATCGCCGATAAAATGCTCAACGACGCAACTACTGGATTCTACATTAAAATACTATGGATTTAAAGCCTATAAAAGCAATAAAATTTTCCTACAAAATATATTTTTAACGAAAAAACTTGCCAGGGACATGAGTTTCACTAGCCGCACCACAATTTCGCGCACAAAACTTGGCGTATCGACAAAAATATTCACGATCCAAGACAAATGAAAGATTTTTAGATAACTTTTCTATGGTGGAAAAAATTGTCACGTTCACATTGTCACGCATCGATTTAGTTTATGATCAAAACAAAAAAAAAGTACGGAAGATATATAAATCAAACAAACTACATTATAAAGTAACATTATTGTATAAGATTCTTAAATTAGTCGCACTAAAAATAATGACTTGTTTCGCTGTGTTCTGACTTTCTTTGAATAGGTACGGAAACTACTTCTATTTTTGTCACGTTCGTTTTGGTCTTTTTTTTTTTGCGTGTATTTTAGAACCAGGACTTCGCCTGCTATTAACGTTGGCACTAATTATAGTGCTACCTATGAGTTATAATGTAAAGGAAAAACTGAAATAAAAATATGTTTTACTCCACTTTTTTTGCACTTTAAATGCGTAAGACGGTCACGTTCCTCAGCTGGGAAATGTCCATATGAAAATTTTGAATTGTTTTCAAAAATTAGGTAAAATTTCTTTTAGTGCGCTGGTTTTAATCTAATTAGGTCTGGATTTGCATTTCAACGAAAATGACAATGTCAAATGTGCCCCGGTGTCAAAGGTACCTCACTTTACCCATACAGCATCCTTAGGCACGGACTTAATTACAATCGAGTATCTGTGGAATGACATGAAGAATGCACTCAATATGCAAAATATTACGAATTTTGACAAGGTATTCGAAAAAGGAAAAGAAGCCAGGTAGACCATTCCTTTGGAACGGTGCAGTGCCTTAATTGAATCGATACAACGGCGTGGTGCAGCTGTAATAAAACAGCGAGGTATTAATAATTTTTTCGATATTTTTCTACTGATTTCTAATATATTCCAATCAGTTTTTGAATCGTTCTTAAGTATTTTTCTTCTGAAAATTTGACTTTCTTAGATTTATTGCAAAATTTCAATGGAAAAATTAAAATGCCGAAGCCATATTGCATTGTATATGCGCAAGTGATGTGAGTATACATTGACGAAGATATCGTTCTTAAGTATTTTTCAACGCCTGTATATATATTTGAAAAATGCTATGGAATGACTTAGTCACTTTATCACAAATGGTAAAATAATTTCGCAACAATGATATTATTTACTTACTATAACGAATCAATAAAAATTAGTCAACCTTTAAAAACATTATTGATATTAAAGAGAAAATATTAGATATTTGAAAAACATGAGGAAAATGTTAATAACATCCTAAATAGTACAGTCATTTGGTAGTTTTACCTGGAAAGTTTTGCGGGATTTCTGCAAATGAGTTATTTTATAGACTTCGATGTGCTCTTTCAGAATTTCAACTTTGCTACCTCGTATCGTGTTCGCTCGAGCCACCATATTGGAAAAATGGCGTCCAAAATCAGTTTTTTACAAATATCTCTTTAACGGTTATATTTAGAGAAAAACTTTTTAGAACAATGTTGTAGCTTATAAAATTTTCTATAAAAATGACGTTTAAATTGTTTTCGTACGACTTATAACTCAGGAGATATCTTTATTCAAAATTTTAGAAAAATTAGTAAATTGTGAATGCCACTTATGAGTAGGCACAGTGATGTGTCAAGCTTATAATTACGATAACTTATGAATGGTGAGTTGCACGTTTAAAATAAAAACACCTATTTATAGGGAATAACTTGCGCTACAAGTTACATATTATTTTTTTTTCATATCACCTATAGTTAAGGAGATATTTTTCCAACAAACTTAAAATTTAAAAAAAAAAAGTTTTTTCAAAATGGCTCTTAAACGGTTCGTCCTAGAAAAAAAATTGTCCATGCATTTTGTAGAACGTTCAATTCCCTATAAGAGTCTCTTCGAGCTGTTTTTTCGTCAGACTTACCCTTCATGAGATATAGCGTCTTGAAAATCATTCAAAATTGAATATTGTTCTATGCGCCCTACTATGTTCAATTTTGAATGATTTTCAAGTCGCGATATCTCATGAAGGGTAAGTCTGACGAAAAAACAGCTCGAAGAGACTCTTATAGGGAATTAAACGTTCTACAAAATGCATTGACAATCTTTTTTCTAAGACGAACCGTTTAGGAGCCATTTTGAAAAAACGTTTTTTTTCAAAATCTTAGGTTTGTGGGAAAAATATCTCCTTAACTGTAGGTGATATGAAAAAAAAAAAATATGTAGCTTGTAGCGCATGTTATTCCCTATAAACAGTTGTTTTTATTTTAAACGTGCGACTCACCGTTCATAAGTTATCGTAATTATAAGCTTGACACATCACTGTGCCTACTCATAAGTGGCATTCACAATTTACTAATTTTTCTAAAATTTTGAATAAAGATATCTCCTGAGTTATAAGTCGTACGAAAACAATTTAAACGTCATTTTTATAGAAAATTTTATAAGCTACAACATTATCCTACAAAATTTTTCTCTAAACATAACCGTTAAAGAGATATTTGTAAAAAACTGATTTTGGACGCCATTTTTCCAATATGGCGGCTCGAGCGAACACGATACGAGGTAGCAAAGTTGAAATTCTGAAAGAGCACATCGAAATCTATAAAATAACTTATTTGCAGAAATCCCGCAAAACTTTTCAGGTAACATCATTTTTTTCTCCCAAATGATTGTACTAAAAGATAAGAAAAATTTATAGCGTCCTAATATAAAATTTCGCAACAAGACGATCAATGACGTGCCCATAACAAATTTCATCCGTTTAGCAACATTGAATCAGTCACTGACTGCACGTCGTCATTTTATAAAATGGAGTAGGCGGTGAAAATCAAACAAAGTTCATTCGCATTGGTGTGAATTCATTGAAGGAAAAATATTTAAAAACTCAATTGTTGGATGATTAAAATTTTTATTCAGGCCAATTTGAAGCAAAAGCAAAAGAAGGAAGTGAAAAGAAAAGTGTAAATTTATTTACAAAACGTGGACAGTTATGCGGGTATTTGCTCAAAGCAAAACACAATAAATATACCCAAAAGATTATTTGCAGGCAAATAAATATGTATGTATGTAACTGATAAAAGCCGTCAATATTAATTAACGAGGCTGGCTGGCTGGGTGAGGGGCTAAAGTTTTTCCTAATACGTTAAATAGTTATTTATTATTCTAACATTAACATAAAATGTAGCCTATTTTTAGGCATTTCAATTTAATGCTTAACTACATTAGTTTTCATAATTTAGTCTTTTTTAAGAAATAAAAATAACTGTCTTATAAATATGTTTTCAATTTGACTCACCTCCATAACCAAATTTACGCAATCTTGCGATTCCTTACAGTCCAAGAGTGCAACTACATTTTCATGGTGTAGCTCTGTGAGTTCTTTTAAAATTTTGATTTCCTTTCCAAGTAGATTTTGTGTCTTTATTAAACCTTTTTTGGTAATGCATTTGATAGCAACTGGGAAATGTTTCTGAAAATAAAAATTTTTTGTAGAAAATTTAATAAAACGATAATGAAAAATATTCTAAGTAAATAGTGTTCCCCTTTAAGAAAGATTCTGAATAAAAATTTAATTTGAAAAATCTGTACAATAGCCGTGTTTCTTTTGATACGTAAGGAATGTGTTATTAGAAATTAGTACACACGTTTATGCTTAAAACTTTTTCCATAAGAAAACAATTTAAATTTTTTTGATCAGGATGGGTAGCTTCGAAAAACATGTTACTATTTTGCATCACTTTGAAAGGAAGTTCACGAATAAATTATAACATTCTTTTTAAATAACCAGCAATATACTTTTAAAAGAATTGCAAAAGATGTTAAAGTTAGCCGACATACGGTATACCGGTTAGTATAAAATTTTCAAGCAAATCTTAACACCGATCACAAGCAAGGAACGGGCAGAAAAAAAGGTTGTGGCGATCGTATTAATGCAAAAAAATTGGTTGCCATTCTGGAGAAAAATCCAAACCATTCCGTAAGAAAAACCGCTCAGCTAGCGGATTGCTCCGAGTCATTTGTGCAAACAGCAAAAGGAGAGGTTGGTCTAAAAACCTGCAAAGTCCAAAAAGTGCCGGATCGAAATGCTCAAAAGAATTGTGAAGCAGAAACACCCGCTAAAGAAATTAATTAAGATTTCGTGAGCAAATTTTAACGTTGCGTTATGGATGACGAAACTTACGTTCTTTCCAATTTTTCAAAACTTCCTGGTCAGGAATTTTATATTGCCAATGCTTTGGGGAGTGTCCCGAAAAAATTAAGGAAAATAAATTTCGTATGGTAAATCATGGAAACGTAGTATAAGGCTAAAGAAAAAATAAAAACATCCTAATGTCAACATCCCAATTTCATTAAAAGCAATCAAATAAAGTAAAATTACAAAACTGTTGGTGGTCTGCAAGTTCGGCCAAATAAATTTACACTTCACACTTTGTGAAAAGCTCACGGAGTAACGTAAATTGGAAGTTTGTTATAAATTGTGCTAACCATTTTAACTGAGATTGCGTAGCATTTTGTTCAAAACATATCTGAACGCCTAGGATTTCAGCACCCGTAACAATGCTATTCTCATTGATAAATTTGAGTCAAGTTTACTTAAGTTACACCTCATATTTAAGCTTTTAAGTAATTTCAAGAAAGAATATGTGATTAAAAAGTGTCGCTCGAATAGAGTCGTTTAGCAAAATCGGTATAAGTTAAAAACCTTTGGATGGATTTGAAAAATATTTGTATCATATAAAAGGTATTCTAATAAACTTTTAAACTGTCGTTCAGAGTTTTTAATTAATTTAATTATTTATGAACGCTTCAAATTGCCTGTTCAAGAATTGGAGAATACATTTTTACAAAAAATGTCAAAACAAATTATTGCCCATGAATAGCCTTGCTTTCCAGTGAATTTTGCACCTCTAGAAATTTGTTTTATTGCGATTGCATGCAGGGGAGTCTGAGGGAAAATTCTCGAGAATGTTTATTCATGATTAGGCCCAATAAAGTTTTAGTTTATTAAAAAAAAAAAACGTCAAAACAAAGGCGTGCGGATTAATTCAAATTGGGCTTTGGACATATAAATATTTTGTCTTGTTTTCAAAAATATAAAAATAAATTTTATTTAAAGCATAAGTGATTGTATAAGCACAATAAGAAACAATATTTTAAATTTCCATTATCAAACACAAATTTTAAGCAAATAAATTTTAATACGAAGGTGTATTTATAAGCCCCCATTTAATTATTGCAATTGGTTAACTTCTATCATGACCTAATTATCAAATGGAATAACAATACACATTTAATCAAAAATATATTTATTAAACCTTAGTATTCTTGAATGATATACATACAGACATATCTGCTATATACTTTTTCTATTTGTTTTTATTAAGATTATTTTTAAGAACTCTATCACGTAGTCAAATGTGAGTTAATTGGGAAAAACAATTGACTTTGCGAGCAAACGAACTGAACTGATATCAGTCAGAGACACTAGAGTGTACTCACTTATGAAAACAAATTAAATTTATAAAAATATGTATGCATTCTTTATAATATTATACATATGTACTTGTGTATATACAATGTATGTTCTTATAAAATAAATATGTAAAAGTATAGATACAGCAAAGATTAAAAGAATATCGGGTTATTTAAAACAAAACAAAAAATATGAATGCAACAAAAACATTATACATACATATGTACGTAATGCGTTTTCATTTTAATATCGATAAGATAGGAGAATACTACGTACTTATATAGATATGTTTGTTTACCCGCTTGTGAACACTTTAACAAGTTCAGGTCTATTTGAACCATTGAATCACGTTGTGAAAATATATAAAATGCATGTCATTTTCATACGTTTGAGTTGAATGAAATCGTATTGAAATTATTTAAGACGTATTTCGCTAATACGTAAGTATATTAACCATCCCCTTAATATTAAGATTGCAAAGAATATTTTCTTTTTTTGTTTAAAAATTGTTGAACCCTGGATAAAAAATATTGATAAAGTTAAGAAAAAAAATATATTGAAACTTTTGCACCATTTTTACAGTACATTTTCAAAGCACGAATGTTGTTGATCGCTATACATAGCAATAATCGTTAACGGTGACCCAAAGAAAAAGATGTCAATTTTAAAATAACATTTCACTTGGATGGCAGTCTTTATGGATAATTAAGGGTGTCCCATAATTTACGCAAGATTTGAATCCAATAGAATTTTTATTTTTTTTTCAATTGTACTTTTTTTATTGAAACATTAAGTACATAGAATATGGTTATTAACGGGCAAATGCGGCATCTAAGTATAAGAAGGCTTTAAAAAAAATTATGTTAAGTAGCAACAATCGACTAAGGAAGGAAGGCACCACCTCTCACGGCTTAACTGAAACAATAGTTAGTACCCACTATTGGAAGAACACCCACTAAAAAATTCAACTGTGATACTATGACTATAGTTATTTGAAAATCAAAGTTCATATTACTATGAACACTTGCATGCGGAAACAACTTTAAAATATGATATCTCCTAAACTGTGTTTCGTACAAAAACAATTTTCACCACCTTTCGGTATAAAATTTTCTGAGGTAAAAAATTGTGGAGCACCATTTTTTTGTAGAACTGACCGTTAGCGGGATACTAATTTTCTCGACCCTTGAGCCTGAATAACTTTATGTTCTACAGTAAAATCGGTCTCAAACTTTAGTGCATACCTTAAAACTATAAAGTAAACCGACTAAAAGAAAAAAAAATTATGGATTTTATATATTGGATCGGAAAGTCCAATTTCACTGGACCATATCTCCTAAACTATAAGTTGTACGAAAACAATTTCCACCATTTTCTTTAGGAAATATTTTGAGCTACAAAATTGTGGCAAAAAATTTTTTTTGTCGATATAGCCGTTAGCGAGATATTTGCAAAAAAAAACCATTTTCTTGACCTTTTGCAACCGATATCTCATGAAGGCACCACCTCTCAAGATTTTACTAGACCAAAAGTTCATACCTACTATTGGAAGAACACCCACAAAAAAATTCAGCTTTGATGCTATGAGGAGTGTCAGCCAGCGCTGGCTCTGTCTACAAGTAAAGATTTTATAGAAAAAAATGTTTTCTAAGATATTTAGCATACACAGAGCCAAATCGACCACATAAAATAGAACAAAACTAAGAAGATATCTCTATGGTTTTCATCCAAAAAGAAAGTCACATCAAAATCATAGAGAAAATCATCTTAAAATTTATGTTGCCATATATATGCAAACCTTGTAATATTAAGAAAAAATCTCATCGTTTTCAATACGATGTCTTCTTAATTTTATGAGAAATCTTCTGGAAAAACAATAAGATTTCTTCTTAATACTATAAGATTTTCATATAAATTTATACATATTCGATTTTCTCTATGGTTTTGATGTGACTTTCTTCTTGGATGAAAACCATAGAGATATCTTCTTACTTTTGTTCCATTTTATGTTGTCATAATTCGGCTTGCAGGTTTACCATACGCGTCTATTTAATGAACAATTGGAGCTTTTTCGATGACGACCCATCATGTTTCATTCTGTAAGAATAAATTGATGGTAAAGATGATTTATATAACAAAACAAAATTACTTACATTGTATTTTCTTAAATGCCTCAGTCCTGAAGTCATTCCCCAAGCAAAATAAATAAATACATAAGGTTCTGTCAAATCAAACAAAAAAAAAAAAACACTTTTTATACGATTTTCTCCTTAAAACTAGAAAATAATAAGTTTCTCACGTTACTTACATATTTCTATGTTATATTCCATATAGAAATGATGCGAAAATCTTTTTAAAATTTTTAGGAGATTTTCTTAGTAAATTCATAGAGATTTTCCTATGGAAAATTCATATTGATTTCTATTTTTAATAGGAATTCATAGTAAAATGGTTTAATACGACAATCTTTTTGTTTTTAGGGGTCATTTTTTGCTCTGTGTAGACCGGGATTTAAAAGGTTTTTTTTTTACCAAAATTTATCATTTATTATTGAAAATCCCTATTTCAAATAGGTACTAAAAAATGAAGCAATTTCTCCGCCTCTGAGAAAATTATACAAAATGTGTGGGCACTCTCCACATGTGTAGGATCTATACACCAGAAATTGGGTTTATCGATATTAGTTCAAAACTTAATAACAATAGAGGGATAGTCTTTTTTTCAGTTGTAGAAAAAACAAGGCATCTTACGAAAAAAGTGCATATGGCATAAAATGCTTAGAATCATCTAAGGAATGCGTGTGAGTTTTTTTTATGGATTTTTTGAAACAAAATAAATTTTTTTTTTTTTAAATTATAAAATGTCTCAAAAAATTCACACGTATTTTTTGGACAATTCTAAGCATTTTTTACACTTTATTCGTAAGATGCCTTGTTTTCCTATACTACTGAAAAAAGACTTGCACGGCATTACTATATTGTTAATAACTTTTGAACCAATATCAATTACCCCAAATTTTTTTCTGGGATATATGTAGCTCCTACACATGTGCAGAGTGCCTACACATTTTTATACCCTACACCCAGGGTATATTCACTTTGTCCTTCCATTTGTAACGCAGAGAAGGAGGCGTGGCAGATATAGAAAAGTATATATATTCTTGATCAGCGTCACCTCCTGAGTCGATATAGCCATGTCCGTCTGTCTGGCTGGGTGACTGGCTGGCTGGCTGGGTGGCTGGCTGGCTGTGTGTTGAAATACACTTTTTGGGAAAACTGAGTAAAATAATTCAATGAAATTTGGTACACAGCCTCCGTCGTCAAAGATAGCTCGGGGGATTGAAAATGAGCGAAATCGGTCAACGGACACGCCTACCGCCCATACAAAAAATATATTCAAAATGCAATTTAAGAAGTATTTTTCACGACAATGCAACCAAAATACGCATAAATACTAAGAATTGTAAGCGCAAGCTCTGAAAAAAAATTTAACGAATTCGGACAAAAGGGCGTGGCACCTCCCATATAAGCAAAGCTTCAAAACGCTATACTGAGATATTCGAACCAAATTCGACTCAGACACTAAATATTATAAAGCTCTCGACAAAAATTGGGTGCAATAGGACAAGGGGGCTTGGCACCTCCCATATAAGCAGAAGTTTCAAAATGCTATACTGAAAGAGTTTTTTGAGATAATCCAACCAAACTTAACTCAAATGCTAAAGACTATAAATGCACGCTCTAAGCTAAAACTAGACGAACTCGGACAAGAGGGCGTGGCACCTCCTATATAAGCAAAAGCTTCAAAACACTGTACTGAAAACTTTTTTCACTCAGACACTAAAAACTATAAATCCAAGCTCTGGACAAAAACTGGGTGAACTCGGACAAGAGAGCGTAGCACCTCCCATATGAGCAAAATTTTAAAAATACTGCAGTGTAGGGTATTTAATGTTTGGCCAGGCCAAATTTTACACCCTTACTAGTTTTATAATTTTTTCAGAGGCGGAGAGGTTCCTTAATTTTTATGTACCTATTTGAAATAGGAATTGTCAATAATAAATGAAAAATTTTTTAACAAATCATCAACCTATTGTTATTAGAGCTTCCACACGATGTGTTTTAACCTGCTTGTGTTTGCATGTTTACAAAAAATTTTCTATCCTTGTCTTCATGATTCAGTAATAAAATAATGATCTTTTAAAGTAAAATAAAATTATTGCTGTCACTATCTTGGTTAACCAAACCAAACAGAAAAAACCGAAACGCAAAAATCCGCGTTCAAACTCGCACTTTTTATATTTTTAAATTATTTGATTTATTTTAATTTATTAAGTAATTAATATAGGTACATTTTTATTTTATCATTCATTTGTATTATTTTTATTTTGATGTCATCATACCTACATGTATCAAAAAAAAGCTTTTCCATTAAGCATTGCTATACTGACAATTGTTTTCATAAGCTAATTGCTCATAGAACCCGAAAAGCTCTTAATATCGCAAACAAAGCCGGTTTGTGCATAAACTATCTAAATCGCCTTAACCAGACAAGTAAAAATAGGCCATTACTTTTAAGTTTGTATTAAAATGGGGAAAGAAAGTCACGCTTTGAAGTTGACTCCTTTGCAAAACAGCGGTATCTTTTAGTTATAAGTGCTATAATGATGCCGACATTAAAAGTCGGCAACATTGTTAAAATAAAAGCGGCTAACTGACCAGACAGACACAGTTAGTCAGACACTTAAGTCAAACATTGACAATTTGTTTACCCACTGGCAAGAAAATTGTTTATTTTAAAATTACACGGGCACTGATAAAATTGCGAAAGAAAAACTTTCCCGCAGTGCACACATTGTATGAGTGCAATTAAGTGCGATATTTCATTTAATTACAATATGTGTGTACTCAGACAGATTGTTGGTAAACAAAGGATTTTGTAAAAATTATTTATAGTCTGTGAAAAAACTAAAAGTCAATGAGGAAGGAAATGTTAATATTGCGTTGCAATATTTTTACTTCAAATACTTCACATATTATGTATTATATTTTGTTTTGACAGTGTATTTAATTAAGAGTTCAAGCCACTACCGCTATTACTATCATAAAACGTTTTAGGAGTGTAGCTCATGAGCAAATGTTATGATAATGTTTTAATGATGGTACAGTACAACAATTTTACTCTTCCTACATTGAACTTGTAACCCATTCTCACATGCTAAGTTAAGGCATTTTAGTTTGTTTACTTTTAGTTGAAGCCCATTCTCACTTGCTTGATTAAGGCGATTTAGTAGTTTATAAAACAAAACAAGCAAATTAAAGCTAAAATAAAAAATTTACTATTTTTAGTAAATTTTAAAAAAACGCGAATAGCGTTGTTGATATAAACCAGCTGTCAGAAAGTAAACCAAATAGTGGGAACGCAGATCTTATTTCGGTTTGGTTAACTAAGGTACAAGATCAACAAACGACATTATTTACGAATATAAGTACATACTTAAGTGTCGAAATTCTGCCCTGCCTATCTTAGAGCAATATAAACAATCGATTTAACTTTTGATATCTTTAAAATAATATACTAATAACTGTCTTCACGTATAATGGGTCGTATATTCATAAGGGTAGATCATTGCATTTTAAATTTATCTCTTTAGAAAGACATAGACTTAAATGTTACATAATTAAATCATCTAAACGTACGCCATAGCGATTATTACATTACAATTCAAAGAAATTTATAAACAAAAAAATATTGCAAATAAGTATGTACATATACAATGTAGATATACCTAAAGGCCCAATGAGTACGTATTAGTCATTATAACGATTAAAATGCATTTTTACTAATCTCTTTGGAGTCTCCCAAGACATATGTGTTATCAAACAAAACATTTAAAGCCAACGTATTGCATTTATAAATAAATATTAAAGAAAGTTTTTCATAATACAATGACAGCAAAACAAATTTCGCACAGCTGTAAAAAGGTAAATGCTTTTTAAAATAATTAAGAAACATTGTGAGTAATACGTAGTAAGGGTGATCTTTAGCCTGACCAAAAATTGAAAATTTTGCTTGTACTGGAAGTGCCACGTCCTCTTGACCGAATTCACTGAGGCTTTGCTCAGATCTTGCACTAACTGTTCTTAGTATCTGTGCGAAATTTGGTTGCTTTATCTCAAATAACACTTGCGCCGCAGAATAACGTAAGTTTTGCTTGCTTGGGGATATGCCTGCCTTCTTGTCCGAGTTCGGCTACTTTTTTGCTCAGAGCTTCCTTTTAATGTCCTTAGTATCTGAGTGAAATTTTGTAAGATTATCTCGAAATAACGCATTCAATAAAGCATTTTGAAACATTTGCTTTTGTGGGATATGCCACGCCTACTTTTCTGAGTTCACTTAGTTTTTGCTTGCAATTACTATCCTCAGTATTTGCGTGTATTTTGGTTGCGTTATCGCAAAAAATGCTATTAATATTGCGTTTTGAACGTTTTTTTGTATGGGCGGTAGGTGTGTCCGTTGACAGATTTTGCTCATTTTCAATCCCGCGAGCCAACTTTGATGACGGAGGCAGTGTACCAAATTTCACCGTGAAAAATATTTCCACGGACAGACAGCCAGGCAGTCGGACAAACAAGACAGACAGACGGACGGACATGGCTATATCGAATCAGGAGGTGACACCGATCAAGAATATACAGCCATGATCAAATAAATAGCACACTTTTTTTAAGCTTAAGAATAATCATTTTTATTTCAAGGAACTTATTTTTCTAAAACTAAGACTATGTATACACTTAACTTAAATTATCACCAATTCAGTTAAACAAAAATTTGAATAGAAATAAAATACTAGGAATTTTATAAAAGAAATGGCTCATATAGCCTTAATTTGTTGATCATATAAATAGCACATATCTTGCATATTGTGAATATTTTTTTTTTAATGCTAGGATTTTACAAAATTTGTCTGCAAATGCTTACAAATATTTAATATTTTGTATTAAAGCCTTTATTTTGTACAGCAGCTTCGCATCTTTGGGTCATGGTCTCCACAAGCCCTTGACACCTCTCCTAATGGATGGAGTACCAAGCTTCTTGGGCTGCAGTCCACAATTCATCAAAATTTTTGAAATTGTTTTTTTTAAATTTAAGCCTTTACATCACTCCATAAGGTTTTTTATCGGGTTCAGGTCTGGGCTCTGAGTAAGCCAGTCCAAAACGCTTATTTTCTCACGCCGAAGCCAGTTTTTGATGCTTTTGACCGTACGTTTCGGGTCATTTTCATGCATGAAAGTCCATGGATGCGAAAACAAATGATTCCATCACATCTGTTAATATATTTAAATATCTGTATTAGTCCATTTTTTCCTTTATAAGTTCGATTGACCCAACGCCATGCCATGAAAATGAACCCCAAATCATGATACTGCCTCCACCATGCTTTACTGTTTTCCTGGTGTATCTTGGGGTCACGGTTTGATTTTTTTGGCAACAAAAAAATGTTTTTCCATCAGCTCCTAGTCTATTTATCTTAGTCTCATCCATCCAAAGTACATTTTTCCAAAACTGGATAACATTTTTTCGATGTTCTTTAGCGAATGACAAATGCTTTTTCACATTTTTTTTGGACAGGAGCCAATCGAACTAATAAAGGACAAAATGGACCAATACAGGTATTTAAATATATTAACAGATGTGATGGAATCATTTGTTTTCGCATCCATGCCATTAAAATGGATCTTCATGCATGATAATGACCCGAAACGTACGGTCAAAAGTATTAAAAACTGTTTTCGGCGTGAGAAAATAAGCGTTTTGGACTGGCTTATTCAATGCCCAGACCTGAACCCGATAAAAAACTTATGGGGTGATGTAAAGGCTGAAATTTCAAAAATTTTGATGAATTGTGGACAGCAGCCCAAGAAGCTTGGTGTCAAAGGCTTGTGGAGACCATGACCAGCAGATGCGAAGCTTTAATACAAAATATTAAATATTTGTAAACATTTGCAGACAAATTTTGTAAAATCCTAGCATTAAAAAAAAAATATTCACAATATAAAGATATGTGCTATTTATATGATCAACAAATTAAGGCTATATGAGCCATTTCTTTTATAAAATTCCTAGTTCTTTATTTCTATTCAAATTTTTGTTTGTTAACTGAATTGGTGATAATTTAAGTTATGTGTATACATAGTCTTAGTTTTAGAAAAATAAGTTCTTTGAAATAAAAATTATTATTCTTAAGCTTAATCCTTTCGACCCGGCTGAGACAATATATCCCAATTTACATATATATATTGTCCCAGCCGGGTCGAAAGGGTTAAAAAAAGTGTGCTATTTATTTGATCATGGCTGTATATACTTTTCCATACCTGCCAAGCCTCTTTCTCTGCGTTACAAAGGGAAGGACAAAGTGAATATACGCGGGGTGTAGGGTATAAAAACGAACGAATATACACGTGGAATTGGTCTACAACACTTACTACATTAGATAAGCAAAAAGCGATTTATTTAACCAGACGTCTAGTTAATTTTTTGTATGCTAAAATCTCGACAGATAAGTTGATAAAAATTCAAGTTAACTGTGCGTTTAGTTAAAAAACCGTGGATTTAATATCCATATTTATTGTTAGTAAAATAAAAAGGCTTCCTTATTTTGGATAATAAATTCACGGTTAAATTTTTCATATGTATGTGGAAATTTTTAAAGACATAAAATTTGAAGCGAAAAATTTAAATCAGAGCTAATTAATATAAAAAAATTTTTCAATTTCAGTAACTTTGGGAAATAAAAATGTTGTTTTATTAAATCACTAGTTTTTATAAAAAATGGTAAGCACACAATTAAAAAAAAAAATTAAATTTGGATAAAATTTGCCACGCTGTATTGTCCCATTTGTTAATTTTTGACTAATAATAAAATAGGTTCAATAACTTAAAAAAAAAATTAAATAACAAATTATTTGAAAATATAAGTGGAAAAAGTGAGAATAGTGTTGAAGTTTTGCTAACATCCAAGGTATATACTATAGTTAATTTTAAATTTTTATATTGTAGAACTTTTAAAGAGAAGAAAACGCAACACATTTGCATAAATTAACTGCGGATGTTAGGCAAAGAGAAACAAACACTTTTTGTGGTAAGGAAACTCCTATCATAGTATTTTTTTGACATAAGGCAATACATTGGAGCTTTCTGTCTATAAAATTATTTCATTAATGACATCTTTTGCAGCTGCGGCTGTTAATTATAATGCAATCATTTACATAATCGAAAAACGGGAAGTTTCTACATAACACTAGACAACAGTCAAAATGTAACATTTTGCAAACCATATTTTCTAAAGTAATTTGAAGTCGCTGAGTCCGAAAATCGAATTTATTTATTTTTTTTATCGAATATTTCCATTTTTGGGGTTGTATCTCCATTTTCAAGAATATATATATTTCGAGAAACCTAATTCTGATCGAATTTATTTTTTCACCATCTTAAAGTATAATTTACAACGCTTCCAACAATGAAACAATAATTAAGATCTGATTAAAATTGGTCAAATAAAGCACGATTTTTTGGGCAATAGTTTCTACAAATACTATTCTCCATACAAATTGATCTAATGTATTATATACCTGTTTATTTTTTCGATGAAAAATTAAAATGGTCATACTTCACTGAAACCTTAATAACTTTTGAAAATATGATATGATTTTTGTAAACTTGGGCTTAAACAATTACGAATTAAGCACACTAATAAATAAAAATAAAAAAACGTGTACTTGCACACTTTATTGGGTCAAAAACCGTGTTTCATTTGGCTTCAATATGAAAAGTTGTAAAAACTACTATAAAAATTAACTTTGCGCAGCTATAACTTACCCAATTTTAATCAGATCTTAATTATAAGTATTTACATTTGTTGAAAGCGTTATGTTCTTCTTCAAAACTTAAATCGAAATTTTCGATTATCTAGAGAACGGCCAATAGGGAAAAAACTAAATTCGATTTTCGGACTCAGCGACCTCAAATTCGTTAAAGAAATTTAGCTTGCAAAATGTTACATACAAAGTTTAATTATTTGTAATGTAGTGTAAGTAAAAACTAAATATTGATTATTAACCTTCTCGCATATGTATGCATTTCCATTACATTAAACTGCTACAATTTAAACATTGAAAAAAAAAAAAAACAAAGTGCTCCGTTACTACGCTGTGCGAGTAAAATATACAACTAATTCTTGAAATCGGAATTAAGGCGCAAAATCAAAATGCGCGTGTATTTAACACGAGTGCACATTTAATATTGTCGTTGTTGTTGTTATTAATATTATACTTTAATTTATTAAATTATGCACAAATAATATGCATTTGCTCAGTCGTACATAAATGCAAATGCATTATTCAAGCAAAACTAATTTTCAAGTAATTTTACTCGTATATTTAAATCTGATACATGTTAATAATGAAAATGCGATTGTGTGTCACTTTCTTCAGTTTCTACTTTTAATACCAGATACATTTCAGCAGACATTGCTATTTTAAGTTTTTTAAGATTGCAACACATGTCAGCAATAAGATTTAAGACGACATAAATACCGAGTATATCGAGAATTTAGCATAGGCGTGTGCCATTGTGATGTTCATGTGGAAAAGACATTGAGTCTGTGAAAAAGCAAAAAGACTTGAAGAAAATAAAACAAATGTTATTTTTAAGTTGTGACTATTTTGAGCACAGAGTTTTTTAATTTGTTTCATGCATTAAATTCTGTGCTGAATTTGCAGAAAAGAGTATGACTTCCAAAGTGTGATGCAATGAAAAATACACTTCTTTTATTATTAAATTTTCTTAGTTAGGTAAAACTGAATACTTTGCTGTAAAAAAAGCTCTAAAGCATAAAATGTGCACTTTTAATCCGTGTGCAGACATAATACAATAATTTATAAACATTAGAGCGCCCATATGTGCGAAATTCTGATTTTGCTTGCTCCCCGTCCATTTCCTGAAATTAGAGGTCAAAAAAATAAGACCGCAAAAAAAAGTTTGGAATCGGTAGCGGAAAAAACCCAGTCGGTTTTCGATTAAAGGTCGAAAAATTGACTAAAAAAAGGCAAGTCGCTTTGACTGCTCGTTACTTCAAAACTATTCATTTTTTCAAAATATTTTCAAGACATTTTTTGTAGAGCATGATTAGGTCAACATAATCTTCTTGAAAAGTTTTGGTCCAAAAATTAAATTTGTTGCTGTTTCGGTACAAAAGGTTAAATTTTTTAAGAAAATTTTCTGGCCTTTTTTCGATAAATGGTTTTTTGTAATTTTTAAAGAGCGGAATATTTTTTCTGGAATCCTTATGTTGTAGGGAATTAAATGTTGATTAATTTAAAAGAAAAATTACTAAAAAATATTAGTTTTTACGAAATGGAGCCCGTTTCAAAGTTAAAAAAAAAATTATTTTTTTATTTTTTCTACTTAATTTTTAATTTGGTAAGAAACCATTTTGGTAGTCATAGTTTCTAAACTTATTTGGGATCGCTGAACACGAAAATAGCATTTACTTTCGTTTTAGTGCGTTGTTGGGCTGTTCCAGCAGAGATAATCGAAAATTTCAAATTTCGTGCACGCAGCCCAGGAAAAAATTTCAATCAAGTTGTCGTGAACTGCACAAAGATGTGAAATTGCACATCTGCATTTACTGAATAAGAAAAAAAAGTTTTAAATTCGGTTCATCGAATGGTTTTTAAAGTGAGGTCGAAAAACGGTATTTTACAAAAACGACTACAAACCAAAACCAAAATAGTCATTCTAGATGTATTTATTAATGCTGAATTCGAAAAAGAACGTGAAATTGCTGTTTCACTTATGGTTTGTGAGATAAGCGACATTTGACGAATAAATGATATGTTACATAGTTACATAGCTTCAAAAAATGGCAAAAAACGACTTTTTTTGGTCTTTAGGTTACAATATCTCATAAACTATACACGATAGAGCAATTCTGAGGTTGGATTCGCGTTTAGCATCGCAAAACACATCGATTGTGATTATTTTAATTTTTGTTTAATGTAGTTAAAAAAAATTTTTTTTTCTTTTTGTATGGGAAAATGCCCCAATTGGAAAAGCGATTATCTCAAAATTTAGTCGAGGAGTCACGAGTGAAAATTTTTGTATACATCATTTGCTACGACGTCCGATTTAGAACGGGTTAAGGCACACCGTGCATTGCGACCGGCTCCATACCTTAAAACTTAATACTTTCAAATAATTTTTTATGTTAAATTAATCAACATTTAATCCTCTACAACATTAGAATTCCAGAACAAATATTCCTCCCTCAAAAAATTACAAAAAACCAATTTATAGAAAAAAAGTCATGAAAATTTTCTTAAAAAATTTAAATTTTCGCACCGACACAGTCACAAATTTAATTTTTGGACCAAAACTTTCTAAGAAGATAATGTTGACCTAGTCATGCTCTACAAAACTTGTCTTGAAAATATTAAGAATAAATTAATAGTTTTGAAGTAACGGGCAGTCAAAGCGGCTTGCCTTTTTTTAGTCAATTTTTCGACCTTTGATCGAAAACCGGCTGGGTTTTTTCCACTACCGATTCCAAATTTTTTATTGAGATCTTATTTTTTTGACCTCTTATTTCAGGAAATGGACGGGGAGCAAACAAATTCACAACTTTGCACATTTCATATATCTTGTGGGCGCTCTAATAAACATTCTACAAAAATCTGGTTTCCAGTATTTTAAGTAGTTATTTTAATATTTAAAATCGAGAAGTCTGTTGTCAGAACTATCAAATTTGTATTTATTCGTTGAATAAACCGAAAACATACCTATGTGAACGTTTTATATCGTTTAAAATAAGATCAGATCAGAATTAGGTTTTATTGATAAGATTTGCTTCGCAAATACTTATTACTAAATTCGGCACAAGATATTTTGTTAACATAAACAAGCATTATATTATGTTCCTATCACCTTGCTGTACCAAACCGAAATAAAAAAAAAAAACAAAAGCTCAGAGATCACCGTTCCCGTGTGCGTAGCTTGGTTTTTTCTCTGACATTTTGTTTGTTGCTAACTAAATCAAAACACTATTCGCACTTTTTCCACTTAAATTTTTAAGCAATTAGTTGTTTTAATTTTTTAAGTGAGCAGTTAGTTGATTTTTTTTTTTTTTTTAGCTTTAATTGGTTTTATTTTATTGTTATTTTGACTTATATGATAGTAGGGAGTCCACAATTTACTCGAGCGTCGTAGGGATCTATTGGAATTTCAAGATTATATGGTAGAAAGAAAAAAAAAGTTATATCATGTTTACCCTTTCACTGGTGGGGGAAGCGACTACAGGCTTTCAAATATATACGTATAAAAATGAAGTTATCAGGCCTGTTCTGTAATCCCTGTGTTTTCAATTACTTTTCATTTAGGATTTAGGAGGCTTTTCGATGAAAATGGTGAATCACACGACAAAAAGTATTAGGATATTTTTTGTGGAGAATCACAGGTTCTACAAATAACATTGATTTGCATTAACGAAAAATTGGCTGTTTAGAAAATATTCTTAAAAAACCGCAATATTTCTGAAACAGTTAATTTTTCGTAAACATAAATCAATATTATTTGTAGAACCTGTAATTCTCCACAAAAAAGATTCTAATACTTTTCTGACCAATTTCATCAAAAAGCCTCATAAGTAAAAAGTAATTGAAACCACGTGGATTACGGAACAGGCCTGAATATAAATCTGCCTGTTTGGATGGTGGGGGCGGCCCACAGTGAAAGGTTTTGCTGAAATTTGTGAATAAATCGTAGACCTTTCGAAAGAAGTACGCTAGAAACTTCTAGCAAACGGCTTTGTAAAGCTTATTCATCAGCCTTCTAGCGAAAAATATGAAAATTAGAAAAACAAATCAACTAAATTAAGCGTTACGTCTAGACCAGAGATGGGCAAAATTGTAACTTTTTGTTGCTGATACTTTGTTACTTTTGTATCAAGTATCAAAAAATTTTTTAGTTACTTGTTACTTTTGTATTAGTATCAAAAAAAATTTAGTTACTTGATACAAAAGTAACAAGTAACTAAAAAAATTTTTGATACTTGATACAAAAGTAACAAGTAACTAAAAAATTTTAGATACTTGTTACAAAAGTAGCAATCTCATGAGTAACTATTGTTATTGATACATATATGTATAAATTTACATTTTTAATGGTTTTCAGGACTGCCAACTGTTATTTATTTTGATTTTGGTTAAATGGAACTTTTTTAAATTTAATTAAACAAAATAAATTTAGGTCTTGAAGTTCTTAGATAAGCTTTTTAAAAAATCCAACATATATTTTTAGGGTTGCCTTATTTTCTGGAATTTTGCTAAAATCATACTTTTTGTGACTTAATTCAAATTTTTACTTTAGGACACGCTCAGATAAATTTTTTTAAAATTATCCAAAAACTTTTAGGGTTGCCACCTGATTTTTTTGTTGTATATTTTGCTTAAGTCATATATGTATTTAGAAAAAAAAATTCATTTTAGTCTTAAAACGCTTAGATAAACTTTTAAAAAATCAAGCACATTTTTGGGGTTACCACCTGGTTTTTTTAATTAAATCAAAATTTTCTTCCAAAAGATTCCTTAAAACACCATTTTCTCTCTATAAATTAACATGTTGGGTCCAAAAACAACGAAACAAAAATTTAGGGTTGCCATATTAGGGTTGCCATACGTTTTTTTCGCAAAATTGCCTTTCTTTATTAACTTTCTCTATTGAAAAGTTATAGGATCAACCCAAAAACCCATTGTAATTTTTTTAGGGTTGCCACCTGGTTTTTTTAATAAAATCAAAATTTTCTTCCAAAAAATTCCTTAAAACACCATTTCCTCTCTATAAATTAACATATTGGGTCCAAAAACAACGAAACAAAAATTTAGGGTTGCCATATTAGAGTTGCCAGACGTTTTTTTCGCAAAATTGCCTTTCTCTATCAACTTTCTTTATTGAAAAGTTATAGGATCAACCCAAAAACCCATCGTAATTTTTTAGGGTTGCCACCTGGTTTTTTAAAAAAATCAAAATGTTCTTCCAAAAAATTACTGAAATCAACATTTTCTCTCTATAAATTAACATCTTGAGTAAAAAACAACGAAAAAAATAATTTAAGGTTGCCATATTTTTTGTTCTGTTATTTTTAGACCCACTGTGTCAATTTATAGAGTGAAAATGTTGATTTAAGGAATTTTTTGGAAGAAAATTTTGATTTTATTAAAAAAACCAGGTGGCAACTCTAAAAATATTACAATGGGTTTTTGGGTCGATCCTATAACTTTTCAATAAAGAAAGTTGACAAAGAAAGGCAATTTTGCGAAAAAACGTCTGGCAACCCTAATATGGCAACCCTAAATTTTTGTTTCGTTGTTTTTGGACCCAATATGTTAATTTATAGAGAGGAAATGGTGTTTTAAGGAATTTTTTGGAAGAAAATTTTGATTTTATTAAAAAAACCAGGTGGCAACCCTAAAAAAATTACAATGGGTTTTTGGGTTGATCCTATAACTTTTCAATAAAGAAAGTTGACAAAGAAAGGCAATTTTGCGAAAAAACGTCTGGCAAACCTAATATGGCAATCCTAAATTTTTGTTTCGTTGTTTTTGGACCCAATATGTTAATTTATAGAGAGAAAATGGTGTTTTAAGGAATCTTTTGGAAGAAAATTTTGATTTAATTAAAAAAACCAGGTGGTAACCCCAAAAATGTGCTTGATTTTTTAAAAGTTTATCTAAGCGTTTTAAGACTAAAATGAATTTTTTTTTCTAAATACATATATGGCTTAAGCAAAATTTACAACAAAAAAATCAGGTGGCAACCCTAAAAGTTTTTGAATAATTTTAAAAAAAATTTATCTGAGCGTGTCCTAAAGTAAAAATTTGAATTAAGTCACAAAAAGTATGATTTTAGCAAAATTCCAGAAAATAAGGCAACCCTAAAAATATATGTTGGATTTTTTAAAAAGCTTATCTAAGAACTTCAAGACCTAAATTTATTTTGTTTAATTAAATTTAAAAAAGTTCCATTTAACCAAAATAAAAATAAATAACAGTTGGCAGTCCTGAAAACCATTAAAAATGTAAATTTATACATATATGTATGTATCAATAACAATAGTTACTCATGAGATTGCTACTTTTGTAACAAGTATCAAAAATTTTTTAGTTACTTGTTACTTTTGTATCAAGTATCAAAAATTTTTTTAGTTACTTGTTACTTTTGTATCAAGTAACAAAAATTTTTTTTGATACTGATACAAAAGTAACAAGTAACTAAAAAAATTTTTGATACTTGATACAAAAGTAACAAGTTACAAAAATGTATCAAGTTACAAAAGTAACTAGCTGTGCCCATCTCTGGTCTAGACCAGTGCTTGTTTTAAGCTCAAATTTGGATGGCGTATTTACTGAAACATTTTGAAATGTAATTCATGGCTTATTTTGAAAGGTCTTAGATAATCTCAAAGGTGGCGAGATTCAATCCCATTCTTTTCATTTATTTCATAATAAATTAAAAATAGTGTGGCTAGTTTATTGTTCATCGTGAATCCATTGAGGCTTATCCGCGAGTTTTCGAAAATGTAAAAAACCGCCATTTTGGTTTACTCGAGCGCGTCAGATTTTTGTACAGACGGTTCAGCTTGATGTCTCTTTTGTGCTGATCCTTAATCTGGCAATTATTGGAGGGATTTTCTTAATCTGACCGTTTGAAAAATTTTATTTTTAGGACTATATTGAAGATGGGCAAGTGTTTGATCCGATCACGGCTATTTTCAACTAGGAGCTATATGCTACTAATTATATCTCATGTATTAAATATTGTTGTTGAACTTGAAATATTCGCGATGTTCTTGTTATTTAAACTTTTGGGCTAAAAGGAAGGTGGTAGTGTCATTGGCCTGCCTGATAGCGCTCATATTCAACGAGAAGCTACACAGATATTATTGTTGTACTTGAAATATATGGAAGGTGAGCATGCCTTTGATCCGAACGTGCTCATTTTTAACAAATGGCTAGATGCTACCAATACTATCTCAGATATCGAGTTTGATTGCTTTAGTTACCTTAAACAGTTTTGTTGGAACACAAAAAAAGTCGCTGAAGAAACTCATTGTACTCCAAAATGCGGTGTGAACGGTGTGTTTTAATCCACAGAGCGCAAAATTCGCAAATTTGAAAATAAAATTAGGGATTTTATTTTAAGATCCGGATTTCCTTTTTATATTCAAAAAAATTTAATATCTAAGTGTCCAAGTCTTCCGTTAACAGACCAAATAAAACTTATTATAAGTTTTAGGAGGTTGACCCTTTTAGTTTCTAAGATACAATTATTTAAAGTATTATTTTATTTTTTTAAAATTACGTTTGCATTCCACTCCCAGACAGATACAAAACAATCTCGCAAGTAGTTTTGTTTATTGCATCAGCTGATTCATTCCATCGATAACAGCTGATAATTTCACACTCAGTTTATTTATCCCATTGAACAGGTTTGTTAACTTTTCAAGTTTTCTCTTTGAGCAGCAACAACAGCACAACAAAAACAAAATAAATAAATAAAAAGTTGTTTTTACTCTTCTTAAAATAAAACAAAACAAAATCGATTTCAACATGCGTTTGATTAAATCAGCATGAAATTATTTTCTCAATAGTCAGTTGTTAGTTGAAGATCATTCCATTGTTCAGAGAGAGAATAAAATATATTTTCTGTCACTACCACAGATTGATATCGAAATTCCTCAGTAGGAGAAAGAGCAGTCAAATAGGCATGATATAAGGCCTTCTTTAAGTGCCATTAGGCCTGCTGTCTTTCCTTCTTCTTCCTTTCTTTTTTACACATGTTGTCATTGGGCACTAAGGCCTGGCATTTACGCTTCTACAAAGAAGGCAGCAAAGCAGGCCTTCAACGATCGCTTCTTATATGAAAGGGCAGAAACAAGCATGCTGCCTTCCCTTCTTTCTTTTTTACACATGACACGCTTGCTTCTGCGAAGAAGGCAGGAACTCAGGCATATTTTGATATTCGTTAATATCGACATGTCCTATATTGGATGTTACTGATAGCTACTCTATCATAGAAATCCAAAATTATATACCAAGCAAGAGATACTTAAGTAGTATTTTTATTAAATATATTGAGAGTTGTAATATCTGAAAAAAACCTACAAAAAATAAAGCAATGTAGCCTTCTATTGTCGCTTCTAATAGGAAAGGACAGAAGCAGGCATGCTGCTCTCCCTTCTTTCTTTATTTTTTTTTACACATAATGTCTTTGGGCTTAAAAACATGACACTGCTGCTTCCGCAAAGAAGGGAGAAATAAAGGCCTTCTGCGATCGCTTCTAATAAGAAAGGACAATGTATGTTTAGAGGATCTGTAGTAAAGAAAGAGTAAGGCGTTGTGATAGGTCTGTCCCTAGAAGGCATCCGAGAAAGTTTAAAAGATCTTAAAGAAGGCAAAAAAGAAGGCATGATTATAAACAGGAATTGAACATTCTCCGACTGGGTTTTGATGTTTTGAGTTACATAAATACACCGATTTTATATTAAAAAGCAAAAGCAGAAAACATAAAAAAACAATTTTCAAACAACTTAAAAAGGGACATTCAGTTACAATGTAAGCAGATTTTCAACGGTTTTTCAAATCTTTCATTTAATATGAAAATAAGAATTGAGGAACTTAACTATTTTTATCATTAAAACAATAGCGAGCATATTGAAGTTGTGTAAATCCTTTACACTCCAAATCAATTTTAAGTGATAAACTTAGATTTAAATTTAAAAATTAATATATTATATAAGCAAAAATAAGCAAATCTTGAACCCCTTAACATGCTTATGTGATATTTGAACAGCTCCAAACACGTCTTTCTAAAAACATCAAAGTAATAGATATTTAGTTGTAGTAATAATCCTATAAACTTCATCGCTGGAATGTCCCTATTTTGTTTATTTATTTGTAGCTGCTGGCGTGTCGATTTAATCTAAATTTTAAAAGCACACATTTTTTTTAATAATTTTGACTGTTGCGACTAATTACTTAGTTGATAACTGATTATATACTACAGAAAACTACATATGTGAATTAATTTTTGGGAAATTTTCATTTTGTGCAACGCTGCTTTTCTAAAACCAAATTTTCATTTGCTAAAAAAAAAATATATCTTTGAGTTGTAATTTCAAGATCATGGTTATTTAACAAGTAGCTGTTGATTTCAATTATTTTGTCGTTTATTTGTTTTATTTAACACCCAAGAATCACGTCTATCCGTCTGCACGGTGCTCTTGAACAGTCGATAGGTTTTTTGAGTATGTGGAGAAAATCTGTGAATGGGGTTTCATTTGTATTAGTTTAGTGGTCTGAAAAATGCAAACCCCGAAATCCTAGCTGATCATCCTCGCGAAATATCGCAAAAATAAATACATATCCCATATAAAATAAAAAAATTTCAGAAAAAATAACGCAACAAATATATATAAAAATAGTTATATTTAATGAATTTTGCAATGCTGAATCCGAATCCGGCCTTAAAATTGCTATATCTCATACGATTTTTGAGATATCTTAGCATAAACAAGGAAAGAAGACCGTTTTTGCTATATTTTGAAGCTATATAACTATAATATAGAACATTCATGCGCAGAATTCGATACATTATCTGAAAGATCCAATCTTTTGCTTTAAAACCGCATTTAAATTACGTCAATAACTTTATTTTTCTCGGAAATATCGTAGACTGAAATAATGACAAAACACGTTTTTTGGACTTTTTTAACTTTTTAGGTTAGGATATCTCCAAGAAAAATAAAGATATCGACATTATTTGAATTAGGTTTAGATGATTTATCAGAGCTTTCCATTTCTGCATCAGAATTTACGGATATACGTCATGTTATATAGCTCCAAAACACAGCATCGGCTTTTTTTCCATGTGAGATACAGCAATTCTAAAACCGGATTCGGATTTAGCATTGCAAAATACATTCAAAATAACTATTTTTATATTTGTTTGTTGCGTTTTTTTTTCTGAATTTTTTCATTTTATATGGGATATGTATTTTTGCGATATTTCGCGGGGATGATCAGCTACGATTTCGGGGTTTGCATTTTTCAGACCACTAAACTAATACAAATGAAACCCCATTCACAGATTTTCTCCACATATTCAAAAAACCTATTGACTGTTCAAGAGCACCGTGTCTGGTACAATAAAGAAAATAGAAAGAAAAAAAATTAAAAAAATAAAGAACAAGTTTTTAGTTGAAAAAATATATATTTTTGCGTTATTTCTTAAAGAAGTATTTTAAAAATTTTAATAATTTCGAGAATGTCAAGTCAGTACTCGAGCAAATTCCGCTCGCAATTACGTTTTTTTTTTAGTATTTTTTTTGCAAGCTTTGCTACACATAATCAAAACATAAACTAAAATAATTTCTTTTGCATATATTTTTAGCATACGCTATAGAGTATAAACAATTACGTTGCAAATGAAATTTTTTTTTAGAAATTGTAAAGAAATACATTCACATGTGTCAGCTTAGTAAATAGACAATAAATGGGGCAATACTTCAATTGACATTTGCGCTTTATTTGTGAACCTAAAAATTATTATCACAATGATATATTTACGTATGTACAAATATTAACAACAAACAGAACAAGCAACCTAAATATGAAAAGAAAAATAAAGTAGGTGAGTCAAAATTGTAAACACCTTGAATTATTATGGGCATGTCTAACATTGATGAATTAATTCGTTTACTTTTTCGAGAAAAAACACATTAATTTTGTTATACAAATTTAAAACAAACAAATTGCGCTTTAAATTCTACAACAAGCTATTAAAAATAAGACATCAATCCTTAATATTACAAATTAATTTTCTAGGAAACCTTACAAATGTTTAAAACTAAATAAGTCCTCAGCAAATAGCAATTCATTTGTATAATTTTTTGAAAAAAAAAACTAATTTATTTATACAAGCACTAAAAACTAAGCAGAACTCTTTATATTTATGCAGCAAAAATTGATTTTCAGCCAAACCTTATAAATGTTTAAAGAAAAGCCTTAAAATATTGTACCAATAAATAACATTTATCATTGATATATTGAGATTTGTTTATTTTGTTGAGAAAAAATCACCTTTAGGGTTATTCAAAATCTGGAGTAACGAGCTGAACAGATTAAAAGTGCACTCGGTTACTCTGAAATATTTTTTGGACACAAAATTAAGAAAGAAGCATAAGTGTTATATTATTTTAAGAGTAAAAAGAGTCACAAAATAAATTGATTATTTTTGTGTTGGCGCTGTGTAATGTTATCCTATCACTGTTATCCACTACATTACTCCAGATTGTGAATACACCTATTGATTTTGCTTCAAAATTTTAAAACAAAAATAATGCACTTAAAACAGTACGGCAATTAAAAATAAGACATGAAACACATACAATTTTCAGCATAAAATTTTCTGCAAAACCTTACAAATGTTTGAAATTTTACAAATGTTAAGAAAATAAAGTTTAACATTGATGAGTTCATTTCTATAATATTTTGAGAAAAATGAAAATCATTTTCGTTTGTGTATGTTAAATTGCTTTTTGACTATTAAAATAAACAATTAGGGTGTTAAATTTTTCAAGAATAATTTCGCAAATGTTACGCGATTATCATGTATATAATAAAATAATTACTTTTTCAAGAAAAACACATTTATCTTGGTAGACAAGAAAACAAACAAATTGCTCATTAAACGTAAGAATAAGGCGTAATCACTTTCCATCACATCTTAATTCTTACCGAATCCTACTTGCGAGTGTTCAAACGATCACCTTAAAAATTAGTAGATGAGTTGCAAAAACCAAATAAATTCATATTTCATAAAAACTGAGATTTTATTATCAATGGACTTCAAATGGCGAGATCTACAATTTTAACTTACTTTCAGGAGTCAAGCTCATTTAAAACTTTTGAAATTCGGTTGTAGAACATGTAAGAACACCTTAACTTAGTCGGTTCAGACTTTTTTATGATGATTATATCAATGGTAAATCGTGTTTTTTCTCTCTCTCTCGTTTTGAAATGGTCATATCTGCCTACTTAAATGTAAAGTAAATAATATCTGTGACTATAACAATACGGAATATCCGCTAAAGTCTATTTTCGATCAGAAGGCAAAGCAGTTTATATTTGTTTTATAAGCATAGAACTCATGCTGTTTTGCTTTGTGATCAAAAATTGAGTTAAGCTATTATTCTTCATAGTCCTTTTTCCATCAAATTTGTCATACCAATAAAAACAGAATTTTTTATACATTACGAATAAATTTTAAGCAAAACCTTACAAATGTTAAGGAAAGAATATTTATTAATATATTAAATTGTTTTATTGACACATTAATTTCTTTACACATGAATTTAGTTACACTTTAAACCCTTCAGAAAGCAATTAAAAATTCATAAATAAATTTTAAGTAAAACATTTGAATAAAAGAACTGTATTTGTGTTAAGGTTAATCTGTTAAAATAATTGAAGTCATAGAAAAAACAAAATAAAAACTATTTTAACTTAGTACATACATAAAATTTCAGTTTGGTTCAACTGTTGATAGCATTTTAGTATTAAAGCAAAACGCAAAATAGAGCACATCACTCCCGCAATTGCAATCAAATGCAATTCAATAGAATAACCTAATTTCTAGCATAAATTTGCAGCTTAACTTGTCTTATGAACAAAGTAGTTTTTTTGGCGCCAAGCAACATAGTATGACGAAAATACTTATTTACGCTAAATATATTTTTGGTGCTACAAAAATAAACATCTCTAATTAAATAAAGAAATTCCTAAATACACAAAAAAAACCAAATTGCTAACAGTGGACTTAGTACAGTAAAATATCAAATATAAAAAAATATCAAATTAATTGCAATTTTCAGTTTTTGTAGAAACACTTCAAGTCAAAAGTATAGTAAATATAAGAGAAAAAAATTTGGTGCTAAATCTAAGAGACGAAAACATTTCATGTAAATGCAATGAGAATACAACAGCCAAAATTTGATAACAGGGGATCTACCAGTTCGGTATCGTTCTGAAGAAAACACAACTTTTTTGGTCAAAATCGATATTATTCAAAAACATAGTCTTATTCTAGATGGATGGATGGAATTTGGTACATATGTAAGGCGACCAACCGTCCTGGATTCTGCGGTACAGTCCCGCATTTGCTGACGAAATAAGTTACGTATCAAATTATGTGAACCAGGACGTCTTAAAGAGATTGGAAAATAGATCACTGAAAGTTGATACATTACTTGCAATGCTTGCAAAAACTTTTATAACATCCTTCACGAAAACCCAAATTTAGAAAAAAATTGTACACTCTTGTGAAAAATATGATTTTATTACGTTTTTCCCCCCTAATTTTAGTGCACCGCCTTCCATCTGTCCTTCACCCCTCCTCCCCCCCCATCAACATTACAATAATGTCCCGCATTGACTTTTTTGAAAGTTGGCCGCCTTATACATATGTAAAAATCACCAAGACAAATAATGTGTATTATAAAAAAAGGCGGTACCACGCCCCCAAAAAAATCACTTCGTCCTATCTCTGAAAACATTTAACGCACATGAATGAGATTTGATAAATAATAAATAATATTCACAGGAAAAATGGCCGATGCCACACCCCTAAAAAAAATTCATCACTAACGAATCGAGACAAACGGTCAGGTTCGACACCATGAAAATACCCATATCAAACAAGGAATGCTTAAGCAGTGTTTTATTAAAACATCTTGAATTAAACACAAAGGTAATTTTATGTTTAGCCCAGTAAGCAACGCTTTAACTTTCAAAAAAGGCCATATTAATATTTATTAAATTTTGTTAAATGTGAATAAATGTAGTTATATGGTTGTGAACTATTAAGGCACATGCCGTCTACTTTTTGAGCTCCCTTATTTACAAAAACTTGTACAAATTATGGGAAAAAACAATTTCAACGAAAGCAATGCATACTAGCAAAAAAAAATATATGTAAGACTCAAATAGGTGATTCGTGGGAGAATTATTTTTTAGTGTTTTTAATTTTTGCAATTTTAATATGCCATCCATTGTAACATTGGAAAATAAGCGCAGTTATGTGATCCTAAAACATATTGCAGAAACAAAAAAAAAATAAACATCGAAGAAAATTTTAAATGAATAGTAAATTAATTACCGGCAAGCTCTGAACAAAAACATGGTAACTTCGAACAAGAGGGCGTTGCACTTTCCATAAAAAGAAAATCTACAAGTAGCCAAAAAAAATCCACAATTAGTTGGTGCAAATTCTGAGAAAACCAATTTATGATTCTCCAGTAAAAATCTTGCGAATGAGTTCTGAAACTTCCACAGTATGTACATTTTGTCAATCAATTAAAATTTAACTCTCCAAAACGTTCGTTGAACTGCCATAAACAATAATTATATTTTATATGTTTTTTATCTCTTATTTATCCATCTATCTATGAGTTGTATTTGTTTACTGAATTGCGAATGCAAAATATATGACATTGTTAATTTTGTGTTATTATTTTTAGTTTTGCGCAATTTTTTTTTAATGTTTACAAACAACACCATATGAATAAGTGACTTCATTTTTTAGACAACATAAACAAGTAACATCTACGCATTGAGGTGGAAAAAATTTTTACGTCGAAAAAGACGAATGACCTATTTCTTTTTGTTGTTTGTATATACAAAAAAAAAAAAAGAGCCAAAACTACTAATTAACTTTTTATGCAGAGCGCAAAGTAAAAATTAGTCATATTAATCGCAATTTCAATTTAGATAAGGTTCAATTAGGTTATTTTTTACGTTTAAAGAGTTTTTCTGCTTTATAACAACGAATTTTAAACGATTTTTAGAGTGGAATAAGAAACTAGTAACCCGATCAAGAAAAGTATATCAAAAATATATCAAAATGATATACAAAAATTGTATATCAGCAGCTGATACATTTTTGATATCATTTTGATATACATTTCGGATATAATGACAAGAAATTGACAAATTTTCTTGACCGGGAATGGTGTTACCTTTGGCCTAGCAAAACATTTAATACTCAACACTGCAGAATTTTTAAAAGTTTGCTTTTACGGGAGGTGCCTCGACCTCTTGTCCGAATTCACATAATTTTCGCTCAGATTTTTCACTTACTGTTCTCACTCAGCGTCTCAAAATACGCTTTCAGTATAGCATTTTGGATCTTTTGCTTATATGGAAAGTGCACCACCCTCTTGTCTGAGTTGGCCTAGCTTTTGCTCAGAGCTTGCATTTACTATCCTTAGTGTCTGAGTGCAATTTAGTTCGATTTTCTCAAAACAACGTTTTCAGTACAGCATTTTGAAGCTTTGCTAATATGGGAGGTGCCACGCCCTCCTGTCCGAGTTCGTTTAGTTTTTGCTCAGCGCTTGCATTTACTATTCTTAATGTCTGAGTAAAATTTAGTTGGATTATCTCAAAAAAAAAGTTTTCAGTATAGCATTCTGAAGCTTTTGCTTATATGGGAGGTGCCACACCCTCTTGTCCGAGTTCATCTAGTTTCTGCTCAGAGCTTGCATTTATAGTCCTTAGTGTTTGAGTGAAATTTAGGTGGATTATCTCGAAAAACGCTTTCAGTATTGTTAGTTTTTTGAAACATTTGAGAGGTGCCAGGTCTTTTTTCCGAGTTCGCCTAGTTTGCTTGCACTTACCGTCCCTAGTAGTTATGTGTATTTTGGTTGCTTTGTCGTGAAGAATACTCGTAAAGTTCGATTTTGAATATATTTTTTGTGTGGGCGCTAGGCATATCCGTTGACTTCGCTCATTTTCAATAAATCGAGCTAACTTTGACGACGGAGGCAGTGACCAAATTTCATCGAATTATCTTGCTCGCAAGAAAAATTAAAATGATTTCAATGGACAGATATCCAGACAGACAGACATCCAGACAGGCAGACGGGCATTACTATAACGACTCAGGAGGTGACGCTGATCAAGAATATAATATGTACATTTCTATACCTGCTACGTCTTCTTTTCCGCGGTGTTGGGTATACAAAAAATAAACAAAATGTTTGTCTGAAAAGGATGTTATAATGGTCGGATCTAAAGCAAAAAATATTAAAAAACTCATGATCCTCAAAAAGCAGTTTTATAAGTTTACTATTTTTAAAAGTAAAATAATAGAATAGTAATTTTACAATTTCCGTGGATTAACAAACCTAAATATACTGAAAACCACCCACAAAATTAAAAGTCAATAGATTCAATGGAACTTGAAATATCGCGTCAGCAAAAAAAGTTTTGAGCTATACGCTTTCGAATTTCCGAATACCGTTGTGTTGACACTTCACTCTGCAGTATACAAACTGCGATACTTTTGTGAATAATTTTAAAATTTACTAAAACAGAATACGATAGAATTTCAGACTAGAGAGTCCCCTTAAAATAAATTAACAGAGTGCTTGAAAATACAAAGAGAATAATTTCAGTAAAACAACGGGAATAGAAATAAAATGCTTAAATTTGCTCAGTTCAAACTGGACGGAATGAGTGAAGCTAATTCGTAAAATATAAAGAACTCCAGAACTCTTTCTCGTGAGCTCAAAACCGTTAACAATAATGATGAGCAAAATTGGTCTTGGTAATTTTTCGAGACCTCAGCGTCTTTCAACGATGATGATCGAGGTCAAGACTGCTTTTCAGTATTGGTAGTTTGTAGTCAATATGTGTGTCGCACCCCTTTCAAGCATAAAATCATCTCTCAATTCTTAAAAACCCAACTGATTTGGAAAAATAAAGTTTGGAAGCTTTGAATACCCAACAATCTTCAGACATTTTTTCAAGACCAAGAACGAGGCCAAGACTTAATGCGCAAGACCAAGACTCAATATCAAAACCAAGATTCCATTTGCAAAACCAAGACTGCTATGGTCAAAACTTAATGTCCAAGTCGAAGATTCAATATCAAAAAACAAATTTCTTCTGTTTTGAAATTTTGTCCCAACCTGTTATTTATATCTCGCGATCACCAGAAAGTTGTGCCTTTTTTGCTATACATTATCCCCTTCTCACTTGTTGTTTATTTTTGTCAGCAATATTGAATAGCCTTGATCGTTCTCTTTAAACCACACCTTTAACTATTCCAATTGGATCATTAGTTTCTGATATATCATGCATTAAAGCTACACTACTTCCTGGATGCACGCCATATGTCTGAAAATAGTGTTTTCTGGGCTTTAAATCAAGGATAACTAGAATCTCAGACGTGGTAGGAAAAACGGTAGCTATATTCGGAACCAGCAATCCTGAATTAGTTATTGAGATCAAATTCTGATTGGTTTGCCTTCAATTTGTTGCACTGTGTAATTAGTTTTTTAAAATTATTTTATTTATTTGGATTAAATTTGTGTTAATAAACTATAACTTTTTGAAAATTGAAACTCTGGTTACTGAGATATATTTATGTTTTAGAATTGTAGCGACGATATATCAGTTAATAATGGAAAACACGTGTAAAAATAATCAAGTTAAATCAAAACACAACATATGCTTTCACAAAATAGAAAACAAACAAGAGTTATAAACCGTGCAACCATATATACAATATTACATTATTATTTTATTGGAAGAAAAAATATATCTACCGAGTGGTAATAAGAATACATCAAAAGAATATATGTACGCAATCGTTTTTTTTTTTTTTTTTTTTTTGCAAAAACACTGAAAATTCAAAGAGGTTACTGAAGAATTTGCGTAATATTCTACTTATTTTTAATATATTTTTATGTCAAGACTAAGAAAATATAATTCCAAATGCAGGTATATGTACATTTATTGCCATTGTTCAGGGTCGTTCAGGTTTTGCCTATTTTTTACTTAAACAATTGAACGACTATGCTCATTTTTTTTTAAAAATAAAATAAAAGTCGCCAATAATACGTATAGAATAAACAAACAGAGTACTCGTATGTCATCATAGAGAATAGAGAGAGCGAGAGCTACACGTGCGTTCATAGCAAAAATAGTTTGTTAAACATCAACTACCGTCTATCTACTCCGGTTTTGGTACCGCATTCCTCCTAATACTAAATTACTGAGCTCTCGATTGTTTGGGTTTTTGTTTTTTTTTTGCGTTTTAATTTTTTTTTTTAATGTGACGGCGGCGTATGATTTAGTTAGGTATTGTTTCTTCCCACTTTGTTGACTACAAATGTTTTTTTTTTTATTTTAAAACGCGCATGTTTTTTCTCTAGCTTCGAATGAGCTCAGCCGCAAAATAATCCGCACATAACTACTGAAGAAAAAACATATGTTCTTTGAGTTTGGTCATCACAATTCTAATGCTAAAAAAACCTGATTTAATTTTTACTCATTTTGGCTTCGTTTGAGTTTCGCACACCAAAAATAAAACTTTAATTATTTGGTTTATAAATTTGAAAAACTTTTTTTTTTTGAGTTTCTACATGTATGTATAACAAGACCTTGAAAATATTTACTTTATAATTATTACAAGAAAAAGAAAAAAAGTAATTTTGCTTAACAAAATGAAAACAAAACATTATTTTCAGCAAGATCCGTGTTTTGTTTTTGTTTCGAACTATTAGTTTCTATGTCAGTGATATGCAAACTTTTGAACTTATGAAGAAATGAACCATTTCATATCGAAAATACTCATCAGTAACACATCCGATATGGACTTTTCGTCACATATTTCAGCTCAATTTGTTATTGTAACAAAAGCAATAAAAATCAGTGGGAAATTCATTTAGGAAAAAGCATTTTAATATCAATTTGATTTCGAAATACCCAATTTAATGGCATACATTTTCTTAATTTCGATTTTGTCAAGATCACTGGCCCTAAAATACACACATTTTTGTAAATTTTCAAAAGCTTTTATTAAGAAATAATTGTATATTTTCGTTGTTTATTTTATAATTTTGAATTTAACATGCTGTCAGTATCAATTTAGCATGTCTTTGTGTAAGGTCATCGACATTTTAGTGCTGAACTCTCAGTGTTAATTAAGATAAGTATAATCGATAAAAGAATTTATTTTCAAAGTTTAGGGTTTGGTTAGAACTACAAATGGACATCTACATTTTTCATGTTTTGAGAAAAAATAGTTTTAAGTTTTTTTTAATTCGTTTTTTGTATGGGATTTTGCAGTTTTCTGCTTTTTATTTTTTATATAAAATTGGATGGGGACTACATTTCAAAAATCCGACTGGACTGAGGCATAGAGGCATTTTTTCTTCATGTTTCTGCATACTTATATAATTATAATTTCACAAAAACTTGAATGTTTTAAATTTAATTTAAATACACAAACAAATATAAATTAATGGGTGCGGCTATTAGTTTCAGTAGAAAAAAGTTATTGCTAAAATAAAAACTTTAAAAAAAGATTTTAAAGATCGTAACTGTTTTATTATTTTCATTTATTAACATATTTATTTATGTATTCAAAATTAAAATTAAAAAGCTTTGCCAAAATAAAAATATTACACAAAGAGTGAAAACTCTAAACTACTTAAAAAGAACTTACGTTATTAAACCGGCGTAAAGTGTTTACCACTGTAAATTTATCAAATTTTGTTATCCTGTACAAATTTTTATAAATGTAATAGAAAATTGTCGAGTTTTTTTGCTCTAAATGAACTTATTCCACTTTCATTTATAACAAATTGAAAAATTAATTATACTTTTGTATGACTTATCCTATTTGCAGTAACAAAATATTCTGTAAATAAAGGCAAAGGGAAATTAAAACTTTTGTATGCTGGTAAATTTTTTTCGATTCCTGCAGACTTTGTCGATGTTTTTCGATAATATAAGGCCCTTGCCGATTTTTTCAGCGTTTTGGCATACTTTTGAATAATTTATAATTCTTGCCAAATTTTCGATAATTTCAGGGTCTAGCCGATTTTTTTAGTGTTTTTCGATTATTTCTGACTCTTACCGGTTTTCGGAATTAATCGCAAAACTATCGAAAAACATCAAAAAAGCCTATAGGCAAAAATCGGTAAGTCAGAAATCATCGAAAAACACTGCAATAATCGGTTAGATCCTATAATTATCGAAAAAGAGTGCGGATATCGGAATAATCGAGAAATATCGAAAAATTCGGACAGAATCATAAATTGTCGAATAGTATCCGAAAACTCTAAAAAAATCGGCGAGGGCCTGATATTATCGAAAAACATCAAAAAAATCTACAGGAATTGAAAAAAATTTTGCAACATATACGTACAAACCCTTTAATATCTCAGTTTATGAAAAAATTGACTTATTCCACTTTCAAAAAAATACATACATAGTTATAGACCTTTTTTTTCACAAATTTATCAAATCAAATAGTCACTTCCCTGACTCTTCACCAACGCCGTTTCCTTTGAAATGCCACAACATTGGCACTAAGAAATTGTCATTAATGATGGGAAGTTAGAGAATAAATGTGTTCTTTTAGAATGAACCAACCACGAGTAGATAAAAATTCTTCAAATCTTAACATTTTGTGGGAAGCTGAAGGAGTAACAATAATAACAAAAAATAAAAGTGTCGAAGTCAATGTAACAATGCTATAATGTTTAGTTTAGTGGCACCTCATATTTTTTTTTCAAACCTATTTTGTTCTATGAAGCTTTTTAATTCTAAGAAAGAATATGTAAGGGGTATAGAAACAAAGTCAGCAACCTCCACTTTTTCCATGAATGTGTCCGATAATGCAATCTAGCTACATTTGATAAAAGCTTGCTATTAGTCAATTTAGCAATACCAAATTCATCTCTATCCAGTATATATGTACATATCAACGGTCATAAGCTGCCAATCAATACAACGGCGGCAGTGTCCATTGGAGATTGTAACTTTTGTTTTGAATACTATTAATTTCATTTTTTGAAATGTTCAAAAAATCATTACTGCTGGCCTGCAAAACATACCATCTTAATTTTTGCTTCATATGCGAGGTTATTTCTCTTTCTTGCCAAAAAATATATTTTGGAAGGTGTAAAAAGTAATTTAGTGCTAAAATATTACTAAATTAAGTATTGAGTGTTAATAGCCTGGTTAAATGCCTTTCCAAAAATGGTTTGAACATGGACATCGGTTAAAAAATGTCCAAGTTATTGAGAATTATGTGAAGGAGTGCTTTTCACAATTGTATGACTATAATAACTTGTACCGACACTTATGTATATAGATACTACTAACTTTACTGCAATATTCTTATCTTGAATAACTTTTGGCTTAAGTCGAGTTTAGCTTCCAAAGCTTTATTTTTTTAAGACTAACTTTTTGAAATAAAGCTTTGATTCTAAAGAATATGTAATCAAAAAGTGTAGCTCGGATCTAGTTTCGGAATTATAGCCATTGGAAGACCCGGATAAATATTTTATTAAAACTGCTTTAATATTACAACGCCCAGTAAGATTTGAAATATAAATATTAGTGTCATACAAAAGGTGTTTAAACAGGTTATATTACAAATAAATTCTGAGGTACAGTTTTCGATTTATTGAAAATTTAAAATTCTTTTCTTTCGAGAGGACCTTTTTTTCAAAATATGCATTTAAGAATAAGAAGCCTTATTTATTTCTAATAATCTGATATGCCAATTGTACCAACATCTGCTTTATGAGAAATTTTTCTATCAAAAGAATAGATCGTTTTATATAAAATATATCCGAATACTCCGATAAATAACTATATGTGATTCCGACACTAGATTCGAGTTACAATTTTTCTTGTAGTTATTATTAATTCCTAGCTAAGCTCATATGCGTTTGAAAAATTAATCCAGGCTTTCTCATTTTATACCGATGTTTTTAAAAGCTTTGTAACCATTCTACAATGGCACTAACCCTATAAGATCGGATAGTCGCACGTTTTGATTACATTTTCATTATTTGCTTTTTAAACTTTACTCAGCTTCTGCCAGTTGTAGCTACAATATCCGCAATTTCCGACCACCGACCACAATGAGAATATGAAAAAATTAAAACTCACCTTGCGATGTCGACCTTTGTAGACCACAGCAAAGGCGCCATGTCCCAGCATATCCTTGAGCTGTATTCATAATCCCCCGACTATATTCATTGCATTGATTGAACTTGCTTTAAAAACTTTAACAGGAATCTCTGGCAATATTCTTTTTATTTTTATTTATTTCTTTTGTTTTTAATTAAATTTGATAAAAAAGAAATTATCAGACACTACGACGACACTGTGACTGACGTCGTTTTACAGCCGTCAAAATCGGAGAGGAGGTGGAGACTTCAACGTCAGATGTCTATTGTTGTTGCTGCTTGAAAAATCAATTTTCTTGGTTGGTTTATTTTCGTTCTACACTTTTTCTTACTCTTTGTATTTGTTATATTTTTCAATTTTTAATGCAATTGATAAAATATTTTATTTACTTTTTACA